>JAGVSP010000038.1:0-214705 GCA_022494985.1 Micrasema minimum | reverse complement strand
TTTTGTAGTTAGGAAGGGAAAAAAAGGGAAAAACTGTTAAAATAGGCATATTATATTGTTTTTACAAAACTGTAGTATTCTATAATTGATTCTCTACACATATTAAAAATATTAGTTTTTAGTATTACAAAGTTAGGATTGTAATTTTAAATGGTCCAAAAATATATTTATTGAAGTAAATTTAAATAATTTTTAGATTTTCGCTTCATTATACTTACTTAACAATTTTGTTAATTTTTTGCTACATAAAATTCGAAGTCCTTTACTAAAATTAGACAAATAAATCTTACCGCCTCCTTTGTAATGTCTTTCGGTCACAATTCGTCTGGATTAGAGCTTCCGGAGTGCCAATGTGAGATAACCAAATATCAACTCAATTAGTCTACCGAAGGGTGGACGACTTTTACTATGCAGACTTGCCGAAGGCTGTTGAAACAAAACTTCTATTCAAAAGGTTCTTATATGTTCCATTGTTTCAGGAGGAAGTACTTTAGATATTAAGCGCTTTTCGCCTTTTGCAATTCAGTTATCAAAAATACACATTTTGCACTAATTCAAATGATTATAAGGATTACAATAATGCTTGATAGAAATTATGTATGCCTCGGAGCAGGTAAACAAAATAGTTTTATGCTTAGGAACTATAATATATAATTATTTAAGTTACTTTCGCAAAGTGTTTTAAGTGATTATCTAAAAAATTAAGTTAGAAACTTGCTTTTTAAAATTATAATAAAAAATGGATATACAGTAGACGCTCAGGGCCTGAAGCTGTCTAAAATACATTCGTCGCATATGGGCCTGCCAATAGAATCACATTTGCCTGGTGCAAACACCATTGACTGCTGCATCCGTTGCCTCATCTCCGTATTCCTTACAAAGTCAAACAACACATAATAATAAATTGCGTGTTTCTATTGTCGTTTTAACACCGACGCACGATGCATGATGTGTTTTTATATTTTTAATCAATAAAAAAGCACTAAAGTTTTAACTTCCGCAAGCAGGTGTTCGATACAAGTAACTTGCTTCAGAAAACCTCGCGCATCTTTTTACAGTAACACTTTGGATTTATACGACGTACTTCTTGAGGATATTCCGCCATGAGATCATATCCGTGGTTATGTTATGGTTATTACCAAAAGCGATGCGATTGTCGATTTTGCATAGCCATAAAACCGATGTCTGAAGATAATTTCTGTAAGTGTATCTTACGTGCACATTGGTAACAATGTTCCCCTATACTTGAAGCAAACTTGATATTATTGCTCGTTATTTAGAATCGATAAAACTAAAATAGAATCATACGATGAAAATAAATACTTCATGTATGATGTATGAAATTATTAATATTCGTAGGTTTTTTTCTTACGTTCGTAGTTCTTTTTAGATTTTTGTAGAATTCAGTCAAAGAAAAAAAAATGTAAAAACTCCTAGGAAGCATTGGATTAAAAATTTAAAAAAAAATCATTTTCGAATGATAATATTATTTTTTTAAAAATTGGATGTGAATATCATGAAAGCCGATAAAAGTAGATAATCTACTATAAACAGTTATGAATTGGTAAAATAATAAAGGGGATATTGCAAAACTGATACATCTTTTTCATCCGCAATAGGAACTTTTCTTATGCGTTTATTTTATTTTCCTCGGATTCTTGTCATTAAAACCTTTGGTTTTCGGGATATTTTTACTAGCTTACTACACTACACTACTTTATCTTGCAATTTATTTTAGTTGATGCAAATCTATTTAGTTTGAAACAAACTTAAAATTTATTTTTTTTGACTGCTTCATAAAATTAAAATTTTTAATCTTTACTAGGTAGTAATATATTCTTTATTATTTGAACTTTTTCAGGTGGTAAACAAGACTTCTTCAATTGTGATCGTCCCCCAGAAATGGTGATTATCCAGAAATCCGTTAATACCAAATGTCCCACCGTAAGTGACTTTTCATGACATTATCCATTCTAATTTATCCGGGTGTAAAGCGGGGAGCGAAAATTCCGTTTGGAAATTTAAATAAAATTCAAACAGAGGGATATGCGAAGCGAATGATAGAGTAATATTTAAGTGAAAACATATTTGGGATTCAAAGAGGATATTGTACCGCCATCTGGCGCCAGGGTGGACTAACAGCTGTGGATGGTCATTTCAAGTCCAGTGGTGGATTATCCAATTATATTATAATTTCCGCGTCTTTTTTAAGTTTTATTTTTTAAAAAAATATTGGTTCCATGACATATTGTGTCTAATCAGTGTATAAACAAGAGAAAATTAAATACTTATCGCTTTTAAAGCAATTTTTCGGAAAAAGGGCTTTTTATATCATCCATAAATAATAAAATAAACCGATACAACGTCGAACGAAAAATTGAAGTTATTTAAACTATTAAATATTATAAACCATTTAAATGAAATAACTTTGTTTTTAACTACTTTTTATTAGTCTAAATCCTTACCGGTTTCGAGGCAACACGTATCTCTTTATTTTGATAACTACAAAGTGAGTGCTTCTAACATTAATTTCATATTAAACATTAATTAACAATAATTTAAGTAGGTATATTTTTTAAATAGGTACCAATAATCATTTGAAATAAGATACTCCAAAAGAATATTTTATTTCAGAAATATTTAAAATACATTTTATTATATAAACAAGCATGGCACTTCTTAATAACTCCTGTTTAAGACATTCGTGCAACAAGTTTTGAATTTTAGAAAATGACTGAAAAGTTTAATAAATAGGTACTCTGCACTTCAAAATACAGTTGAATGTGTTTTTCAAAACCTATGTATTTTGGCTAAAGCCAAAGAAGTACCTAGGTACCTACATATTTCATACATACTCAATGTAAAAACACTTGTACCTAATTACGGTAAAATATTGCATTACACTGCATTAATTTTCCATTTCATGTGTCAACAACGCCTTAATACAAACATAATATTATAGTTACAAATACAATCCCTTATAAATATTATATTTCAGTAATCAGGGCCAGAAAATGGCGTCCAGTCCAAGTGAAGTACTGCAGTCCTTGACGTCACGGGCTTCAACAGTATCAGATTAAACGCCATTAAATCAATATCGTCTGTAAACTGTTTGCGGGAACAATGCTTACACACTGATTAATTAACGGTGGCCGTCACATTAATTGATGGCTATACATGCGCCAACCTATTTACCGAACAGGGCCTACATATCTGTTGGCAAATTTCAATACCTAGTAACGGACATTTTTTTCTAAAATTCATATTTATTGCCATTCTGACGATAATACTGTTGAATTTAGTTAACTTTAACTCAACAGCAGTTGTTATATTGAAATAACTTATACTTTCTTATACCGCCTTTATAACTCCTGCATCACACCTGTTCTTCTATATGGCTGCGAATCGTGGCACCTAACTAGGGCCCAAGACAGCAGAATACTAAGTTTTGAGAATAGGTGTCTTAGAAGAATTTTAGGTGTGCGGTGGTTTGACTTTGTAAGGAACACAGAGGTGAGGCAACGGACACAGCAACCCTTGGTATCTACTGTCATCCGGCGAAGGCGCCTCCCGAGAGCCTTAACCATGCTTGCCTATTTTACAAGGCATCAGGTTCCCGGCTTCCCGGTCGTCCACTGTTGACAATTCGTCGGCAGTTCGCGTCAGAGCTGCGGGACGTGGACTTGACTTGGGAGGATGCGCGGGAGCTGGCGGCCGATCGCTTGGCCTGGAGGCAGTTTGTGGATTCCATATGCTCCACATAGGGAGCGGATATGGTATAATAAATGAATGAATGAATTTATACTTTCAAGATGTACTAATACTGATAACTTATACTGATGCCATTTCTCTGAAGGTGTAAGTAAAGAGGATAAAACACCACGCCACTTTCTTCTAGCACACTTATTTTTCTTTTTCTACATTTACATATAATTCTTCTCATGTAGGTAAGTCGCGTCGATAATTCCGACTTTTCACATGTCCATCAAATGTTCGTAGGACTTGATCATGTCATGTCTTCCTTGACCATCCACACCCTTCCTCGACTTCTATACCGAGCACTCTTGCATTATAACTTCTTTTAGCCGTTCTCTCGTCATTCATTCGCTGAACCATCGTAAAAGCTCTTCATTAGTATAATTGTCAGTTGAATAAATAAGGGGAATTTTTATACATTATTCGAACATTTTCAAATAATTAAAACATGGCGTTCTATCTAGCATTTTCAACCAAAAAATATAAAGTTAAGTTTATTGAATGTAAAGTAGATGGATTAGCACCACCGCATAGGTGTTATAGCACTTACTATGTTTTGTAATTCGATAGCCGATATCGTGTGTACACTAGCAACTTGCTTAGGGCGTGATTAGCCAAGACTGTAAGCCTGATGGTACCTACCAGCCACAGAAGCTACGGTATTATTAATGTTCAAATTATTTTGTAAATGTTATTATATTGTGGTGGCATTGTTCAACAACTTCCAACGCGGAAATTCATGTAGGATTTAATTTTGCAAAATAAACTATAATAAAAAATTTAAGTAGGTATCTAACCAAGTATTTATTCAAGATTTTAATATTATCTTCTAAATAAATATATAGCTATATGACAAACATGCAACATCGTATAAAAACTAGAAAAAAATGTTTCTGTATTAAAAGTTACATAGCAGTCTTTTTCAAGACAAAATTGATAAGGCTAACTTAGCTCTGACTTTAATTTTTAAGAAAATTTAAAAGTAACGATAAATTTATCTTGGAAAATTTGAACTGAGATAAAGTTTAATAACTTTATATAAAAATCACAGTTTTCATACCATACAATAATATTTCCCGCAATTCCAAAATTAACTTAATTAAAATAAAATAAAATAAAATAAATTACTTCTTTAGATTTTCAATTTATTGCAACGATCAGACGACCAATCCCTTGGAATCTATTTTTCACAAAAGCACAACCAAATAATTTATGCCTTCGTTTTAAAATTCAATCAGTAACAAGATATCCACCTTTACGGTATCTCCTAAGTAAGTCTGGACGTATTTATCGATAGGGTAGTACCTACCCCTATCATTTGTTTTAGAGAATAATTAAAATTTCCCCTTTATGCAATCCCCGCACGAGTGGGGTGCGTCATCCTATTTCAAATATAATGCAACCCTTTATCGAGAGGGCATCCTTATGCACATTCTGTTATTTTAAACATTACGTTTTACGGACTCGAAATATTATGAAATTTAATATCTAAATCGTATTCTGATGGCTTCAATATTTGGTTAATCACAAAACGTTAACGTTTCTCTATATCTGAAACCATAATATACAAACAATATTTTTACTGGACACATCTTTTATTTTTTGTTTAACAAATCAAGAGAAAGATAGAAAAAAAATCTAAATGGTCATGTGCATTAATCAAATCACTTATTTTATTTTTTATTGAATCATACAATTTTCTTAAATCGACATACTTACTTACATTTTTGCGCTCTGTACTTTTACATTTTTTATTACATAAAAAATGTTTTTTTTAACATGTTTACTGTTTTGATCTGTATATGATCTGATCATATTTGATGATCCAGATCGCCAAAAAAACGGATTTTCCGAAAAAAGGTTTCTAAAACAAAATAGGAAAATCCTTACCTAAGGTTAAAAAATTATGTAAATTTTTTATTTAAACATTTTTCAGTGAGTTTATAGAATAGCCTGTATAAGTCTGAGAATAGGTACAAAGATTGAAACTCCTCGTAAACCGCGCTATGAAGCGGCAATAAAACAAATGATTATTTTTATTGCCGTGCCTTCGTCATTGTTTCCACAAATTATGACTATTGCCGCCATAACGTTTATAATACTGTTTGTCGAATCAGGCGCAGTAAAGAGAGATGTTCTCTGAGATTTTCGCAAAAACGATATCATTTCGCGCGTTAAAAGTTTACATCGGGTAAGGGAGGTAGAAGGAGGCGTCGGCGTCGGAAGGCGCACAGGGGGGGATTCCTACTAAACTAGAATATTTAATTTACTCACTTATAAACCAAAAATATATTTCTATGTTTGTGCAATTATGGTATTACATTATTGAACCTTGATTACAATCCGAAGCCCTAGACCTTACCACTAGACCAGAACCCGGTTCGTCTTACCATTGCTTCGTCTTTTTATTGTAAAATTTGAAGTAGGTATTTTGTTTTATTTCTCATTGTTTTTTATATTTTAATTTTAATTTATTGAGATCTGAAAAACATGCATTAATTTCAGCTTCAGTCTCATGAAATTTATGGAACATGATTAAATTGTATATTTTTATCAATATGTGCTGAATTTTTAAGGGTATAATAGTTATGTAGTGTCTAACGATATAACCAATCAATTTTTTTATTTAAAAGCCCGTTAATTACTTTAACCTTTCTTCTAAACAATTATTATTTTTTTTTTTAAAAATAAATGGAAAAAATAATTTTCATTTTTAATACATCTGTATACTTAAAATACTACAGTGTGCGGCGCCGGCGTCGCAGCGCGGTGATATGACGCTCCTATCAGTGATACGTAAC
This sequence comes from Micrasema minimum, assembly GCA_022494985.1. NCBI lineage: Eukaryota > Metazoa > Arthropoda > Insecta > Trichoptera > Brachycentridae > Micrasema > Micrasema minimum. The sequence continues at coordinate 208,148 of JAGVSP010000038.1, read as the reverse complement.
GCGGGTGGGTGGCGCAATGTTTTATGGACCGAAACTTCCGCAGAAAATGCCATTTTAACAGTCTTTTGAGAGTTTAAACATTCACAAAGGCTTCCCGCACACGAGATATAATGCTAAATCGCTCCATTCCAGATGTATTATGGTAATTCAGATCTTCAATAGGATATGATCATTGCCAGGTGGGGAAGTGATTCCAACTTGGAAAACTAATTTGAAAAGTATTAACTTTAAATGGTACCTACAAAATGTACCGAACTATGATAAATTAACATAATAACATGGTACATTTGAACACAATCATTTTCAAATTCAAGAATTCAAGGTTTTTTTTGTAAAATCATATACTTATCTTTTGCCTCTTTGGTGTATTATTGTTTTTTTATCATTAAAATCATGTCGCGTCATTAATTTAAAAAAAGAAAATTAAAGACCATAGGTGGAAAACTGAAATTCCGTTCGTCCGTACACTTTGTAACTGCAAGACAAATGGGAATCCAATACACTACCTATATGTAAGATAAATTTATCTCAGTTACATTTTCGTCACTTTTTTGTTGGTTCATTTATCTGGTCTGGAATTAATTAAGTTTATTTATATACAGCGCCCTTGAAGTGATTTGTTACGAAAATGGCGCTCAACAAATCAGCAGATTATTATTATTATTATTATTAGTGAAAAACAAACTCAAAATCAATTTTGGAGACGCCGACTGAGCATTTACTTGCCAAGAAAGAAGGCAGTGAATATTTCTTCTTTAAAGGATGGCGTTGTCCCTCATCAGACATTATGTAGCCATGAGAAAAAGTGAAGAGTTTTTAAAAATATTACTCGGAATTAATAGATACTTAATTGTTGTTTATTGTTTTATGGTATAAAATTTATTACAGATATCCTATTTGGCCTAAAATGATTAAATGAAAAAAGTTAATTGAATCAAGTCAAATTCTAGTTTTTTGCCTTACTTTGCCTAGTCTAAATTTTTATTAGTTTTTAATTTTTATTTACGGAAAAACAGATAATTCAAGATAATTGCATATGTATGCAATCCAATTACAGCTTTTCACAAATATGAAACGAATGCCAAGTAATACAACTTTTAGTTTTAGAAATGTGATAGATTTGAATTTTCCATTATATTGCTTTTTTGTATCGGTTTCTGTTGTTGAAAAATCGATATAATGTTATATTTTGTGTTAGAAAAAATGTTTTGCACAGTCTTGTCGAAATTTCGTTGCTAACTTATTTACAGTATTTATTAGCATGCGATTTCATTAATTTGCTAAATTGACTGTTTAAACAAATACCAAAAGAAAAACTCTCCGAAAAGTTGTGATTTATATAAAATTAGAGTAGATACTGTATGTCACTTAAGTGCTTATTAACATTCTATCCACGCTGCATCGATACAAGTACATTTAAGTATAGTTAGGAAGGAATCGAGAAGATAATTCCTACAGGACATTAATATTCATACCACCTTTGGAATACTTGAGCTGCAGAACTTTTCGCCCGAGAAAGGCCAAGTGTAGTTGGGGGTAGGCGGAGAGAAAGGGTGAGAAGAGAAGGGGAAGGATAAGAGAGTTTTGTGACAATAAGCCAGCTTATGAAAGTTCGAGTAGGAAATTAGTGAGAGGTAAGCTCACGTGCATGGTAACAAGTTGCCTACTACGCTTGGTGAATATATTAATGTGCCTTCAACTTACCATGGAAAATCGTAACGTTTAAACTAAGGAAGAGAGATAAATCTAATTATTTCGAAATCAAAATCTTTATAACGGCAGAAAATAACTTTTATTTTTGTGCTTGGAATTAAAATTCACAAACTGCGACTTATCTTAACAGTCTCCTATTAAACTTATTTAATTAATTTATTTATTTTATATTATTTCGAACTTCAACGTTGGTTATGAAGTCAAAACACCTAATGCCTAGTATCTTTAGATAGATCTGTTCTCAAAACTCAACAAACGAGCATTCTAAGAATTTTTAAGGTGTCAGGATTTACATCCATATAGGAACACCGGGACAATACAGAAGTTAAAAGGCACGCATTGCGTTAAAGGTTGTTCCAGCAATTCCTAGGCGGATTGCGAGTTCTTTGTGCGTACTGCCATCTTCAGTTATATAAACGCCTAAGTATCTGAAGTTTATTTTAGATAATAAAATAATACTTCGTGAAATAAGTCATATACTACGTATGCCTCCGGAGAGCCTTAACCATGCTTACCTATTTTACAAGGCATCGGGTTCTCGGCGTCCTAGACGTCCGCTGTTGACAATCCGTCGGCAGTTTGCGTCGGAACTGCGGGACGTGGATCTGATATGGGAGGATGCGCAAGGACTAGCGGCCGATCGCTTGGCTTGGAGGGAGTTTGTGGAATCCATATGCTCCACATAAAGAGCGGATATGGTATGATGATGAAATGGGTCAACCTTGTGCTGTTAAAAAAAAATTGATCTTCATATTCATCTCAAAATGGCTGCCAATTTGACGATTGTCTAACCAATCAAATTATCAAAAAGTAGGCCCCTTTGTAAGAAACAGTTCACCCCTTCATCCTTTCTCTTCAGGTAGACAGCAACCCTCGCAATGGAACCATCATGCTTGTGTAATGTTCGACTGTATTTAGAAAAAAGAAGGTTACCCACAAAAGTATTATTTTACCAGAGGACAAAAATCCCTATTTACGTACATGCTTATTTAAATATAATTTATAAGCGTTAACAAAGATTAAGAGTATTCTCCAACTAAAGTATAAACTACACATAAATCTGGTTAACGGGTGATTAAATGAAAATATTATAGTTAGTGTAGATATTTTTCACCGTCATCTTTTCATATACGCAACCTATCATATGGACTCCACAAACTGCCTCCAAGCCAAGCGATCGACCTCCAGTTTCCCGCATCCTCCGAAGTCAGATCCTCGTTCCGCGGCTCTGACGCAAATTTCTGATGGACAGTGGACGTCCAGGACACCGAGAACCTGATGGCTTGTAAAATAGGCAAGCAAGGCTCTTGGGAGGAATACGTAGTATAGGGCCCAGCAAGCCAAAACGCCTTCGCCAGATGACAGTAGATACCAAGGATTGCTGCTTCCATTTGGTCAAACCATCGCACAACTAATATTCTACTAAGACACCTATTCTCAAAACTCAGAAGTCTGCTGTTTTGGGCCCTCGTTAGTTACCATGACTCGCAGCCATAGAGGAGAACAGGTGTAATACAACCGTTAAATTGGCGTAATTTTGTTTTAACTGAGTGAACATCCAATCTTCAGACACACTTCGTACCGATAGTTTTATTACATAAAATTTTATTCCACGGTAATTTATTTTATGCCTCAGGAGAGCCGAAATCCGAACTGCCTTTTCTTTACTTACGGAATCCGATGTTTTGGAAGACCATCGAAGACAATCTTCTGTATGTATTCGGCGAAGTTGACATGGAATTAAAATGGGATGAAGCGAGAGTGTAGGCCGACAACTGGTCTCTATTACAATAGAGTAATAACTAGTTTTAAAAAAATATGTTTTTACTTGTTACGCTCTTTTTCCTAAACACTGTCGATATGTATTTCGCTTTCCACTTATTCTTCGCGATTATAAAGAGTGAATTTGGTTTCCCTCCAAGTATAATTGGCGTCGCATTGTTCCCTTGATTTGATTTTGTATCTCTATAGAGCTCGACATAATAATGAGGGGTAACAAGTAACAAGGTTTCCTACACTAGTTACTTCCAGCTTGCAGAAATGTTCCTAGCTTTGTTTACTGAACAAATTATGCGTCTATTTCTAATGGTAAGAAATTTCAATTATTTTTATCATGATCAGCCGTATTATGTGTGTTCAGAGTTATTAAAAAAAACCTCTATATAATAAGTAATATTGTCTGTACATGAAAAATTATGATTTTATTTTAATTAAGACTGAAAGTACTTCATAATGTGTTACGTTATATATTATGGGAAAAAAATCTATACAACAATATAAGAATTGGAGATCACTTTCCTCTTATTTTCCATGGAATGTTATGTGTTGAAATGCTTCAAATTGTAAAAATAAAACGTTGTATCCGTAGAAATCAATGGAAAGTAAATGATAATTTGTTTTGGTTTACAAATATACACATATTGGTATATTTAGGTATTTTACTTTGAACACTTTAATTTTATTTGTTTCGAAAAAAGTCTGTGTTTCATAACATCTTGATTTCTTGCCAACCATCGAGATCGAATTTAAGAACTACTCCTTATACTGTAAGTTTTCAAAATATATTTTAAAGGCCAGTTTTATAAATATTCCTTAATGATGCTTAGTTAAACAAGTAATATTCTACCAATCATATACAAAATACTATCCTATTAGTATCATATGCATATTATATCAAACGTTACGAACGGATGTTTATAAAACCGAAAAAAGAATAATTTGGGGTTGATTGACAACTTGTTCAAATAGTTTTGTTTAATAAATTGTTTTAAATTGATAACAAAGTTATCTGCATACTTGAATTGAAACAATATAGTTACTTGAATTGAAACAATGTCGCGTGAAGTTTTGTTTCTACACTGTTAATACGCAAGGTGCCTTTAAAGTAAGACTTCAGCTGTGTCTATTCATTCGACAAATTCTAAAAGCCAACAAATTTCTGTTTAATTGTGTTTCCACTTGTTATTGGACCACGAAGTGTGCCGTTCTTGTTGGCTCTGAAAGCGTATTCATTTGCATCAAGTATTTTGTTATAACCGCTAATTCCGAAGCTCTTCATTGGGTTTAGTGGTTCTTTCTCCTATTGCGAGGAACTTTACGATTGTATTATGAAGACTAACTTAGTTTATTTTCGGGTTTCGCTAAGTTTCGTTCAAGAGTATTTGGAGAGTGCGAGATGGTAACAATATTTTAGAAATAATACAATTTATTACTTACCTATAACTTGTATACGTATTTAAAAGTAAAAGTAACGTTTATTTTAAACCATTGATGCATTGATCCGAAAACGCCAAAAGCAATAAAGCCTAATTTTCTGTACATAATATTTCTTTTATGATTAAAGCTTTTCCCAATTTAGTGTAATTACTTGCAATGTTTAGCTACGTTAATTCATATAGTTTTTGCCTAGTACTACGATAAAAGAATTTGCCTCTTCAATTTATATGTTTTCTGATTTTAAATAAATATTTTAAAGTCTCAAAGTTCTTTGATTTCTATTGACATCTTTACTTTCACGTACGTGATTAAAATAGTGAATTATATAGGATTATATTCTACTTTTTAGGGCTTTGTCGTTTTCTCCATTTCTTTCTAATAATTCGTAGTACAAAAGCAAGATGATTATGATCAATCTTTCGCTTCAATACCATTCCAAAGTACCCACGACATTTTATTTTTGAATTTAAATCCAATTTTTTAAGTATATCATTTTACAAACGGCTGCTCCGTCTCCGTAAAATTGACAGTGGTATACATTTACGGATTACAACCTCGTAAGATCATCGTTGCGCGACTCTTCACCGGCGCTTTAACCCTAAGGTATGCGAGTCTAAGGATTTTAGCTTTAATTAGCCCCCTGAAGTCGTGTCTGTGTGGGTTGGGGCGTGGGGAGCGGGGCCGGGGGGCAAAGCCCGTGATATGGGGCTAATTTGCGCGACTAGGGGTGGCTGCAAGGGCTGAGGCCCTCGAGTTAATTAACCAAACACCACTTTTGTACTGAGTGACGTGTGGACGAAGGGACGTGTGTGCAGAAAGCGACATTCGATAAACGATGAGAAGAGTTTGAATCATATTGATTAAACGCCGTTTATTTATCATAAACCTGATAATTTGCTTACTGGTTAAGTTACCACTTGAAAATGAAATGTAAATTGTCCGGTCTGGGTCCTGATTCTTCATTTCCATATGAATGTACCTACAAAAAGTATTTAATAGGTAGTTATATTAGAATGCGGTAAAAAATTTATTTTCGTCGGTTTTAGATAATCGTTAATTTCTTAAATATCATCATCCCATTTCCGAACATTATGTAAAGCATATGGATTTCTCAAAATGCTTCAATATAAACGACAGGCAGCCAGCTTCCGTCTCTTCCCAAGATCTGTACATCCCATAGTTCTGCAAAAAGTTCTGACAGAGTAATTGATAGGTACAGGGAATATATTAACAAAATGTCTAAATCCAATTTTTTAATGCAATATTTTTTTTTAGATTATATGTCTGTTAATAAAACATGCACACATTGCACACATGCATAGTCCGCCTCGTAGCATAGTGGTATCGCATTTGACTGCCGTGCATGAGGTCGCGGGTTTGATTCCCGAAGGAGGTCAACACGAAATATTTATTTACATGTGATTTTCATATTTATATTTTATGTGTGATACCTTGGACTGTTGCTGAAGCGTAAGACTGATAATCCTACCTTCATGTCATAAAATGATCAAGATACATTGTAATTAGTGTACCAATGTAGTGCCCTATGCATTATTGGGTGCGGATAAGGGAAAGTAGAGGTAGTAGTAGTAATAAAACATTAATTTAATTTTGAAGACATCAAAATTTCTAATTCTGGCTTTAGGTGCAGCCTTAATCCTTTTTACTGTGCCTGTTTTTGAAGGCACATGTTTTTTAACACCCACGCAGATGTGTCTGTGACCTGTGACAACCCATCTGAAAACACTTGCAACGTTTTCTGAGCATTAAAAAGTGGAGTGACATTTTGTCTTTTATCAAAACGAATGAAGATCCCTTTTAGGCGAAATCCGCAAGTAAAACCTTTACTTTGTCGGCACGACTTTACAATTTAATTGAAAATAGAAGTGTAGGTAGTGGATATTCACAAAAAATTATGAAATTAATTATTATCGGTAAATTGTTAAAGGTACATTTTACAGTAATTACTTTTCAGTTAATAAAAATAATGTATTCATACTCCGTATAATAGGAATTATTATCTATTACTTGTGCCTATTGTATATTATTAAGGTTTGTAAAGTAAAAATATTGATATACGGGGTGTAACAAAACTCGTAGTACAACCCAAAAACTGGTGAATCTACATCGTATTTGGAGACGATTGTGTAATATGACTTTATAATCTGAGCTTGAAAACAATTTTTTTTTTTCTTTCTCATAAAAGTTTGACAGATTAAATAAAATTGCTCAAATTCTTATTAAAACGCGTATTATAATTTTGTTTTCTTTGTGAATAATAATAATTTGACTGAATACATGACGTTTGATAACAATTGGCAAAACACTTTCGAAAAAAAAATCAACTTCGTACCTAATCAATTTTCTCGAAAACTAAGGGTCAAATAAAAAAAAAAAAAGATTCAACAAAATTTACTCCAAATATTATGTAGATTCACTAGTTTCCCGCTTGTACATCGAGTTTTGTTACACCCTCTATTAATATATTGTGATGGTAAACCATACTATGACCATAGTATGTAAAATGGTTACTGAATTTAAAAATACAGATTTGTTCAATTTTAAAAATTGAACAATTCAAAAAGCTAATAAAAGAAAATTAAATTCACTCAAGAATGTAGAAAAAGGAAAAGGGTTTAGTACCTGTTTTGCGTAATGTAAAAAAAATGTATATTTATCTAATATATCTAATACATTTGAACGGGTGGTGGCGCAGTGGGTAGCGTCGCGGTCTCTGAGTCCAGAGATCGTCGGTTCGAATCCCCACTTCGACACGACTCGATTCCTATTTTCAAGCACAAATTGCTTGGGCTTTATTGGAAATAGTATTTACAAATTGAAATATGTGCAAATATAATAAGATTGCATAGATTTCTTTTTATTTAAAAAAAATAAAAAAATATGTAATATATATATTAAAAATAAAAAATTGTAAAATAACTGAAGGTGGCAGAAAAATAAAAATAATTGGTAATCAATGCGCGCATAAAATTCTAGGAAATTAGCGAGCCAGTAAAACCTAACTTTTTTACTTAAGAAAACATTTTGGGGCCACATTCCGACTATTTTAAAGCAGCCCAAAGGTACTTATATCACTAGAACTTAATTGCTTATTTTTCTTTTAAATAAAAAAAAAATGCCACCATATTTGTTCGTGCGACTGATGTGCAATTTAAGGTCACATACTCGTTTTTTTTATAGGCTCATTACTCATCTTTATTTAATTATTCTCTCCTAATGCATTACTCATGTATGTATAACAATATTATTTATGGCATATTTATAGTAGAAGCAAAATTATTTTTATTTTTATTTTTATTTTATTAATATCAAATATGTATATGTTTTTTTATTTAGATCCCCTGAGTTACATAAAACTCATTTCGGGCCTTAAAATAAATTACAATATTTTTTACATATTCACATAAATATATAATATTTCATACGTACCTCTACATATTATGATACCACCTGGCTTTATTTCCAACGATCCGATGAGTATCAACTCACGCAGAAGTGCTAATTTCCGCTTTCAAATAAATGTCGGATAAAGAATATGCGGAATCCTGTTCAGTGCTTGGAGTGGTTGCTAATTAATACTCTCGGTCGCTAATTGGAGGTGCCTTTACCCCCGATCCCCACCCCACCCCTCCCCGCACCCTTGCACAACCACCCCAGAGAATAACACCCCTAAACTACCCGATGCGTGAATACTAGAGACATCTAAATTGGCCTGACTGCATTTTTGCTATGGCCGCCAAAAAAAAGTTTGCCTCACACTTATTTTAAATTATTTAAATAAAATACTTTGTTTATAACTACTAAACTCTATAAATCTCTTTCTCCCGATCGGTTTTGAAACAATACACGTTTCTTTATCAGGATCCCCTGATATCCAGGATACATTTTAATTTTATTCATTTAGTAGTCATTCGGTAGTCAAATGCGCTACCACTATGCTACGAGGTGGACATCTATCACTAAAGCTCATAATTACCAAAAAAACGCATTAGAATTGTATTTCTGGGTATATTTTTTTGTAATGGTCAAGTCCATAAAATCTGATATCATGAAAAGTTTTATTCTAAATAGCAACTACCTTTACCGCTGATTTAAAAAATTGCATGGATTCTTATGGTAATCAGCTAGGTATGTATATTTATGTAATTTTATTGTGCTTTAGTGACAGATAGAGGTTGCCGACTTTTTTAAAGATATGTTATATGTATATAACAGATAACTATCTTTTTTAATTTTATACTATTTTTATTATTTGTTTGTGTTTTAATATACAGTAAACGTATAGGTACTGTATACAAAAAATAAATAAAATTAGTATAATTCTACCGGTATCTCCATTAAATCTACATATTTTCACATTTTTATTAGATTTTTTTGGTCGTGCCTTAAAACTGTCGGGGATATTTTACATTGCAAATAGTGCATTGCTGACAAAAACAATACAAAAGGCATAAACCGCTGTCAATTTAAATCTGTATTGATGTATTTATTACACCAATAATTCTGACTTGATTATAGAACCATGTGACGTTGCGTCAGATAATCGCTGGTCATTAATCAGGTATAATTTCGTTGCCATAACTGCCAAAAGTTGGTAAATCCATTCAACGCTTTGTAGAGTAATCGCACTTTAATACAAAAATAATATATAAAGCGCAATTCGAAGCCAAATAAGTGTTTTATTTAAAATTTGAGGACTTCTAAGCGTTTCCCAGACTTAGGTATTTAACGTGAAGACACAAAATTCATCGATATCCATCCATTTACCTTAAATACGGACTTACCAACTTTTGGCAGTAGGTAAAGCAATCCAAACTTGTTTAAAAAACAACTTAGTCAAAACGGTGAATTTGTATTGAATTGAAAAGGGGATTCACGAAATTAACGTATATAAAACAATTACAAAATCAATACAAACAGTAAATTATTAAACAAAAATATTTTTAAAATGTAGCTTAAGTATAAACTAAGTGGGCTGGTTAGTTCCTCTTTCTTATCTCATGTTTTGTATGAAGCCTTTCAGATAGGAAAAAAACATATCGACCCACTCTTCATTCAAAACTAGAAACGCTATAGGAAAGATGTCTTCCTGAATTCATACTAATATTCAAACTACCTCTAAAATGTATATTAAAATAGTCCAAAATTCACGAATATTTAACACTAGGGACGAGTTCACAAAAATCTATCAGTCTATATTTGAAATATTTTTGTTATAATCCACAACATATACTATGGAAAACCATTGTCAATGTGGAAAAACAGAAAAATACACGTGTGTACGAGACTGTTTTGAAATGGTAATAACAACATAGACAGTTTGAATAATGGGAGGATTAAATGAAGTTCAACAGACGACACGTTTTTTTGTTGTACAAGCATCCATTCCATCCGTTTAAATTGGTAGGATTTCCGGAAATTTATGTTAAAAATCGGGAACGTCAACAAAGAACAGAGGTGAGAACGAAATAAAACACAAGCTTACTGTAGCGGCCGCTAGGTGCGCCCGCTGCGGGCGGGAACATTGTTTACATTGAGAAAAAACAAGATATATACGAGGACGGACATGTTTTACAGATTTTTGTGTTTAAAAACACCACGGAAAAAATACCGGGTATTAATGAATTCTTCTGTTAGGTGTTTATCCACCTGTACAGGGATTTACCTTCATAAAAGTAGCTACAGAGCTTGCATTGTACATTGCATTGCATTATTTACATAATACTTTTTTCATAATATTTGGATAAATTTTAAGTTGTAACATTCCAAAGATTGACTAAGGTTTGTGTTTAAAAAAGGAATAAATCTTCACGGAATGGGGTTCAAATCGGAAACCAAATATGAAAATTGGATAATATTTGATATTATCTTTAATTTAAAAGTAGGTAAGCGTTTTTTTATATAAGTTATGCATAAAGCCTTAATACATGGTGTCACAAAACTTGATGTACAAGCGGAAAACCAGTGAATCTACATACTATTTGGTGTCGATTTCGTAGATTTCTTTTTTATTTGGCCCATAATTTTCGAGTACGAAGTTGATTTTTTATCAATAAATTTTTACAAATTGTTATCAAATATCATGTATTTAGTCAAATGAATACTATCCATAAATAAAATTAAATCAAAAACAGTATTTTAATATGAATGTGTGCAATTTTACTTGATCTGAAGTAAAAAAATGTTTATGTGATATAGAACTTTACTCATGAACTCCGATCTATTAAATAAAAAATTTACAAAATCATAATCAAAATGCTTATCAAAATAGGGTCATTGAGCAAATGGCCGTATCTCATGACTAGCCATTTTTATTTTGAAAATTCACTATCTTGGACTTAAACCATTTTTAAAAATCACTCATGAATTATAAAACGATTTGAAGTGAACCAAATATAATTGACATGTAACTAAGTGAGGAGACAGACACTGAACCTCTCACTTGAACAGATCCTGATCCTCCCACCCGTAATAATTAATGGCTCTAAATTTGTTAAATCCTTTGTCTAAACGAGACACAATTCTGACAGAGAGTTTTATTGGTATATTCCGTATACGGACACATGCAAACGTGGTTTAGGAGACTTACAAGCCGCGCATTTGGAAGTAGATATATCACAACAGGGCTGGAACAAGGATAATTTTTGCTAATTTAAATGTTAATAAAACACGGTTCAACCCTTAAAAGATGTGAGCTAAAAAGTTCGTTTGGGAACTGTGTGTAACAGTGCGTCACACTAGCGGAGATTTCCGGCATTTAATATACATGGTGTAACAAAACTCGTTGTACAACCCGAAAACGGGTGAATCTACATCATATTTGGACTTTTGAATCTAAGGTTAATTTTTTTTATTTTAATTATTATTTTCTTCTCTCATAAAAGCTTTCAAAAGTACCGCAATTTAAGAAAAATGCATGAATTTTTTATTAAAATTATTTTTTTTTTAAATTTTGTGTTTTTTTACGAATAGTATTAATTTAACTAGATAAATTTGCAAAAATTTATCGAAAAAAAAGATGCACCTGTCGGAGGGTTAAGAAACTTTAGGACGATCCGGGGACTTACTGTTAACTATTTAAAAGGCATCGTTCTTAGCATTAATAAAAATTAAATCCAAATTCAACACGTATAGGCGAACTACTGCTTTTTAACTACATGTAAATTCTATGGTTTTAGATCCAAAGTAACCAAACACGTTTAAAAAAATCTGAATACCTAACCACGTCTGGTGGCTTTGTGAATAATAATATTTCATATTTGAAAATCTGTAGTTAGATTACGTCAGAGCTACGCGATATGTACATGACCTGTGGAAATGCACAGGAACTGTCAGTCGATCGCTTAGCTTGGAGGCAGTTTGTTGGATCCAAATGGAGTGAGTACTGTACAGTAGGTACTGTTAAATTTATGTTCTGACTTAACACGGGTGTATATCAAGCGACTCGTGATAAAACTATGAATTGGGTAAAAAACTAAAAAAAATTATACCTGTGTGTTATATATCATATGTCCGCCTCGTAAGCATAGTGGTAGCGCATTTGGTACCGTGCATGAGGTCGCGGGTTCGATTCCCGTAGGGTCAACATGAAATATATTTATTTACATGTGATTTTCATATTAATATTTCATGTGTGATATCTTGGACTGGTTCTGAAGCGTAAGACTGATCATCTTACCTTCATGTATTAAAATGATCAAGATACACTGCACTTGGTGTCCCGATGCAGTGCCCTATGCACCATTGGGGTGCGGATAAGGGAAAGTAGTAGTATATGTCAAATATTTAAAAAATATTACTGATTTCAATATTTTTTAGTAGCATATAACTTTTTTTTAAAAATTATCATTGAGTTCTTGTGATATGCTCAAATGTTTCGATTTTGGAGCTGCCTTCAAATAGTCGGAATTAACTGTGCCAGAAAGCAAGAAACAAGTTGTGCAAGAGTGGGATTCAAAACTAGAGATTCTAATCTCTAGACATCGAATCTACCACTAGACCACAACCAGTTTCAACATTGATTTAAAACCTTCACAATTCTTCTTTTATCTCCCGTATTTTAGAGTCCATTGCCCAATGCCCAGTCCGCCCCCGCCCATATAATCCCGGCGATCCTGGGTGTCATATCTCCCGAGTAAGTTGGCTATGCGGGCGTCCCCCGGGATTAATCCCTTAATCTGCCCGGCTACCATATAATATGACATCCTCCACTTAAACAAAACGCTCAGCCCAGATTTATGGGCTCGCCAGGGTAGGCGTAGTTAGACAGATTTGTGCGGAACTTTTTTAAGTCGTCGTATACCGGGATAAGTTGTAAAATATGTACTGCATGGTCGTTATATTATTTTATCGATGTACGAACCTGAAAATCTAGGTTTGTTTGTATTTAAAAATTATTCATATATTAAAAAAAAAAAGATGAGCGGATGACTTTAAGAGGTTTACCGTTTAGTAAATGATGACAATGCAGAATCGGAGGAGTGGATGCAGCAACGGCAGGGAGAAAATATGAGCTGAAATAGTGATTGTCGTGTATAAATATTCAAATCTCTCCGAAAGCTTAAACCAGTTTAGCTTATTTTACTTAGGCATTAAAATTCCTTATCCCAATGCAGGAGAACTATGAGAGTTTATTAAAATTATTATAGAAACGCATTATAATGGGTGGTTTAAATTGTAAGGGGCGATGTTGAATTGTGAACCACACCTTAAAACGCCAAGTTTTTTCGCAATTTTATTTGACATGTCTCTATTTCAGACTACTCAATTTGGCAAACCATGGAGAGATTTACACAATCCATACTACGGTGTTATATAGTTATCCAGACGTATTATGAAAATGGGCGTTCAAAGCAAAATGCTATTATCGTTGCACTTCGTGATTTTTATTGGTCAATCTGATCCGTCCAAAATGTGCGGACGATCGCAAAAAATCGTGGGTATAATTCGCGCAATCAACGGGTCTGTAGAAGATGTTGTAGTGACACTCAGTGCATTGCTCGTACAGCTGTTACTGCAGAAAATATTGCTGCTGTTCGCGATAGTGTGGCTGGAAGCGCCGATCACCTCAAACCTCTGTCGCCGTGTCCAACATTGCATCTCTCCACGGCTCGTCGTTGATGAAACATTTATGCATAAAGGACTTGCATTTACCACGCTTTTAAAGGTGCATATTGGCTCAAGAACTAACGCCTCTTTGACCATTCAACGTCGTGAATGGCCAGATATGGTGGCAGAAAATGGGCAACAGTGGTATGATTCAATTTTTCGAATGACATTCATCTTTCAGTGATTCGATGGCACATTTTCACATCAGTGGATTCCTGTCAATATACAGAATTGCCGCATTTGGTCGCGAATGAGAATCCAAGTGTGATTGTTCGAAAAACCAATGCACCACAAAGAGTGACTGTTTTGGTGCGGTTTATGGGCTGTTGCGCGGCTATCCTCGGGCCGTATTTTTTCCATTCTAAGAAAAAATATGAGGCCGTGTCAGCACGTTACTGTGCATGGTGTTCGCTATCGTGAGATGATATACGAACTTTTTATGGCCCGAAATTGGAGAGATATGGATGGTGGACGATATGTGTTTTCAGCAGGACGGTGCCACTATGCCACACAGACAATCAAAAATCCTTCGAACACAATGGCTCTTTTGCGCAACACATTCAATATGCCGTGTTATCTCAGGTAATGGCGATGTCATTTGGCGGCCATTGATCATGTGATTTGACACCGTTGACACTTTTCTTTGGGAGTTATTTGAAGAAAAGGTGTTACGTCGCTAAGCCTAGCAGACAATGCATGAGCTTAAAGGATCGAGATAATTAGGGCACACATTAACGGACACAGAACTCCCATTATGTCTCAGCGTCTATCGAAAATTTGGACCTATTGTCGGATGGACGTGTGCCGCGATGGTCGCCGGCGCCCATTTGGCCGATATGTTTGTTCCATTACATAATTGAGTAATACCAATATATCATAAATAAAATAAAATTCAAATTAATTTCCTAAATAGTTTGTATTTTATTCTAAATCACATCGGCCCTTGAAAATTTAACCACCCTTTACAATTATTTGATTGTAATCTTACCCAATAATACAATCTGCTGAGTAGTGGGGCGATTTCATTATTTTATTTACAAAAAGATTTTTTGTTAGGTATGGCAACTACGCTAATTTTAAAATTGCTCATCGTGCTCCTAGATAACTTAACTACTGCTTCTAGCTAAATATATTTTTCATAAACGCAATATGTTACCTTCAAAATTTCGCCAATAGTTTTTTTAAAACTAAGTCAATATATCAGTACAAAAATTAGAAAATGCTTGTATTTTGTTATTACAATTTACAGTAATGTCATTTTCAAACAGTAAGATTTTCTCATGGACGAGTAGGGTGTAAGTTGTACGATGGCAAGAGGGGAGTGACAAGAAAGATGTAGTGTGGGAAATACAGGATTCTCACATCGGTAAAGTCCCGGTGGGAACGTTTAAGAGAGATAAGGACGTCTATGGAAAGTTTTTAACGTTCTTTAGCGAGTGTTCTATGGCTGCTTCATTGGCTGCGCAAAAATATCTCAAACTGAGGAAGAATGAAAAACAGTTGTGGGAATTCACTCTTGCTAATTTTTCTGATACTAATAATCAATATGTATTTATGTCGCGCTATCATTGATACAGCATAGAAAGAAAGACAATAGGATTTTATTAGTGAAACTGAAAGTAAAATTACAAGTATATACTGCAGCAGCTTACTTATATAAATAAAATGTTAATAAAAAAACAAAAGGATTTAGGTGGTCGATAATTTAGTAATTTCGATACGTGCCTCGAGGCGAAGGTCGAATTGAAGGACTTTTTAAAATCTTTTGGTATTTTTTTTCTGGGCCAGAGAGCACAATATTTTTTACCGTTTCCACCAGCCTACTCTCCCCTTATCTGCACCCAATGGTGCATAGGGCACTGCAATTGTTCTATGTGCATAATTTGAATCTTGATGATTTATCACATTAAAATAAATATTTTATATTGACCCCACAACCTCATGCATGGGGAGCCAACGCGCTACCGCTGCACCACGAGGAGATTATTTAAATAGCGTGTATTTTTTTATTCATTTCTATTCACATTGTCCGTATAGTATATCATAGAAAATGCACTCGTTTCATAGTTTGCATACTACATAGATAATTTCTTCACTATTACGATCATCATGTTTTTAGTTCATCGTGGCTCTTATTATTAGAGTATCTGTTCTTGATGATGACTAGTGCACTTTTCGTTGATAAATTACATTGTAGTATTACAAAAAAAAACTTTTAAAGAATACTACTTTTTAGTAATGAAAATAATGTTGTAGCTATTTCCCTGAATGTTTTTTCTGACGAATAAGAAATCCAAACGCTTCCAAATAATCCTAAATAAAAAAATACTTATTAAAAGTTTAAAATTGTGAGCAGAATCTTTACAGCCCGCCCCTGAATCCTTTCGAATCTTTTAAATTTGAATAAAATTCCCGCCATTTTGTGTATCTTTGTATATTTTCAAGCAGGATTCCGCCCAAGTCGTGTTTCCCGCTAGGGCGGGAAAAGAATTCAACTTGTAAGAATTATTACTCTGAAGAACAGAAGTCATTTTTAAATATATACAAAAAACATTTTATGTCCTTTCGGTCTCGACGTTAAAAGAGCAATTTGTGCCGTGGGTTTGCCATTAATTTATCTTTATCTCTTACATAAGCCTTTCTGATGAAAAAATCCTCAAGTCAAGTTTACACTCGGTATAATTGGTTAGTTTTTTTTTACTGACTCTTTATTTCATATCCTTTGATTTTTCTTCAAACTGTTTCAATTTGTTAATAGAGTTTATACCCGCCTAATAATTTTTTGAATAAGATTTTCGTTGATTGTGAGTACGTAATTTGGCGTTTCTGTCATTTTTAAATGTTGACATTTTAACATTTATTTTAAGTACCTATTAGCATTTATATTAGTGGATATGAAAAACAGTCGGAATAATTGGGCGTGCGTGCATGGAGATGATGGAATGAATGATATGTGCCTCTAGGCCTCATGTTAGCCCTTACTTGAGGTGGGTCAAATAAAAAAAAATAAAACTTAAAAAATTTACATTAACAAAGGCTCAGTGATTGTTAATGTATTTTAATGTAT
The DNA here is from genome assembly GCA_022494985.1 of Micrasema minimum. NCBI lineage: Eukaryota > Metazoa > Arthropoda > Insecta > Trichoptera > Brachycentridae > Micrasema > Micrasema minimum. The sequence goes on along the minus strand of JAGVSP010000038.1, from coordinate 191,023 downwards.
ATTTAATACATAAATAAAGATGGTGGGGGTTCTCTACGTGTCCTAATTTTGAAAATGATTTTTTTTATAATAGTAGTTTTCTTTTGGATTCGTTTAGTTTTTTTTTCAGTAATAATATATATCTTAACTAAACTAATTCAGACAAAAACAATAATGATAGAAATTTTTTTTTGACTAGTAAAATAAGTCAATGTAAAGTCATCGCGTTTTTGTATTTAATTATTCATATTGGATGTAATACATATAAATTTAGGTAGGCATGAGGTAAACATGAGGTTCACAAATGAGTAAAGTGTTAACGTAAGATTATTGAATCGGAAAAAATAAATCAATGTGAAAACTTGCCTTTGTGTTGGTTGGTATACATGTATACAATGTAGTACGCTAATCTAGACTAGAGGCCATAAAAGAGAAAGAAACCTATTGACTTTTAATATTGCGAACGATAATAATTTTTGTGGCAAAGTTGTTTAAAAGCTAGATCGTGAGCTTTAGAGGTTTGCAGTCATGCTAACATGTCATGAAATACATAGTTCCAAATCAGATTAATGTAAATATGAGTATTATTCATTTTAATGTTTTACTATGACAGTTGACGCCAATTGTTGCTGCATCCGTTGCATCACCGCTGTATTCCTGAAAACCAATACTTCTTCTTTTTAAATTCAAACCACCTTAAATCATTTATTCTTCTCAGATATCTATTTTAAAAACTCAAACCAAGATTTCTTCTGAGACACCTATTCTCAAAACTCAAACCACCATAAAGCAATAATTTTTCTCAGATATCTATTCTCAAAACTCAAACCACCGTAAAGCAATAATTTTTCTCAGATATCTATTCTCAAAACTCAAACCACCGCTAAAGCAATAATTTTTCTTCCATCCAGATATCTATTCTCAAAACTCAAACCACCGTAAAGCAATAATTTTTCTCAGATATCTATTCTCAAAACTCAAACCACCGTAAAGCAATAATTTTTCTCAGATATCTATTCTCAAAACTCAAACCACCGTAAAGCAATAAATTTTCTCAGATATCTATTCTTAAAACTCAAACCAAGAATTCTTCTGGGACACCTATTCTCAAAACTCAAAAGTTTGCCGAAGGCTCTAAATAACGGACTTAACCGAATGTAATAAAACGAAAGAGTCGAGGTAAAAAATATTTCTAAACTCTCCCCTGGTAAATCGCTGTCTCCGCCTACTTAAATAGTCGTTTAACAGCCGCTAAACGCCGTGCATATTTCCTTCATTCTTTCTCAAGCCACTTATAACGATTTAGTCCTACAACCCCTAATCAAAACGTTTAAGGGTATTTTTGTTCTATAAGGTAGGTACACTTACCATGTACTTACGACGAAATAGTGAGAAGATTTATTACTCGTAAATTCACTGATTCCTTACATAGGGGCTGGATATTCATTTTTTTTACAGGACGTATTTTATAGGCAAAAGTTTTTTTGCAAATTGTTATCAAATATAATGTATTCCGTCAAAATAATAGTATCCATAAAGAATACAAAATTAAAAAACGCGTTTTAATAAGAACTTGAGCAATTTTACTCAATTTCATACATAGGAAAACTTTTCTGAGAAGAAAAAAAATATTTTTTTTAAGCTCAGATTAAAAAGTCATATTAAACAATCGTCTCCAAATACGATGTAGATTCACCAGTTTCGGGTTGTACAACGAGTTTTGTTACACCACGTCTGTATATTTTTTTTCGCACTATACAGAATGTCATTTATAGATTACATATACATAGAGAACATCCTAGTGTCGAGAGACACATAGTTTACACCCGCGCTGTGTACACTACTAGCGACGAAACATCGGAATACAAAATTTGATTTTTATGAAGTAATCAGCAGACAATGGGCTAAAGGATTTTTTTTTCCTTTTTCATTGAATTTTTTAAATAGTGATTTATATCTTAGGTACAAATTTTGATTTTTAATTTTGTTACAGTTCTTATGTGCGTAATTAATTTTTAAAATGTCGTAATTGCGATTTTCCGCCAAAACAGATCATTATATGGTAGGTCTATTAATTTCAAGCCGTCAATTATCTAAGTTTTGATGTAAGTAGCGCCTTAAATAGCAAAAAACTACACGGCCACTTCTCTGGTTCTACGCATCAACTATTATATTATATATTCAGTACGACCCTTTTTGTGCGCTTAGGAGACGGGCTTTTAAAGCATCCGTTTGCGGTCAATCCATTTTTAAAAGCTCCGTTTTTAAATATTTTTTACGAGGAATCTTTTGAATTGTATTTTTTTAATTTCACAGATAAATAAAAAAATATTCATTAATATTCACAAAAAAAAATAGACAACTGTTGAAAATTGTATTATAAATCGTTCTGTCCAACATTTACAATATTTTTTAAATCTTATAATAACTTTTAGCCGTTTTGTATAACGCCAACATTAAGATAAAAATTAATTCTTACAGATTTTCAACAATTTAAACTATTTTTAAATCTGGTGATCGCTCCTAAGAGACTTCCTATACCCTACCAGTACTGGGGCGGAGCACTGCAGATGTAATTAGAGAAATACGAATGGCCAAGGAATTACTGCAATTCAAACGTTTCTGCTAATTAAGCTGCAATTCTTTTTTACTTCACTAATCCGAGCACACTTACAATATGCAAGTACACTCTTTTACCTTTATCCGCGCTAATTAATATTTTATTTGAATATTCCAGGTTTTTCTGCTTTGTCGGTCCAATACAGAGGGTAGAGGGTAGCATTTTTCTATTAAATATTATTATAAAAAAATGTACGTAGTGACACATCACCACTAATACTAGTTTTTTCGGGAGAACAGTTTAAATATTTTATGACATGATAATACTATGTTGCTCGGTATCATTTTTTTCCCTTTGCATAAATATATTATGTCGCTTGATAACGAATTCCTTTCCAACGTCAATATAGATATTATAAAATCAATTTTTTTTTAAATCTTCAAACTATTATTTTACATTATTCGTAATGTGGAAAACCTGTCATTTTTTGTTATTTTGGACTGTAACAATGATAAAATAATAATGAAATAATCAATTTCGGCTTAAATATACGAAAAACACAATTTTAATTTTGTTTTTTTTCCTGTAACAAAAATTAATGCATACGTTAATTATAAACACATTTTTTTTTTACTTCATAAATTTTTTAAAACTCAAATTCACTGATTCATAGTTTTTGCGTTCATGGGTCGTGTATATATTGAAAATGCCTGCAAAAATATATAGCTATGTAACTATTAAAATTTGCTATGCAAAAATATTGTTTTGTAAATTCTAAATTTGTGAAATCCAAACTTGGTTCTATTATACTAATTATGTAAATATTCAATTATGTTTAATACTACAATGTGCTATGTATAATACTAATAAATAATAATAATAAATAATGTACAGGTTTTTAACCGTGAAACTTTCTAAATCTTCTATAATTTGTAAGGAATTAACTTAACATATAATAGATAGTTCTCTCATTACTAATTAGGTACTAAAACTGATATAAAACAGAATTTTCTAGACTCCAAACACGAGACCATCTTAATCTTATTTTCTTAAAGAAATAAACGTTTTCAGATAAATAACGAACTTTACTCAATTCTGTTTACAAAGGCAAACCAATTTAGTGGAAAGCACGAGCCTTGGGCTGATAGAATACGTTTAATTCGTCTAATTACTTACACCGGGATTCTCGTTTTATTCTCTTACAAATCTATTCTCAAAACAAAACATGAAAAACAAACAGTAATTGGATGAATGATGAAGACTTAAACCAATTTACCTGTTAGCGGTGAGTCTTAGCGGATCGCTGGCTCCTTTGAGGGTAGAGAATGTTGGCTTTGTAAATTATTCGATTATGAAAATTAAATAGAAGATGTTTTTACAAATAACATTTTTCGTAAAATAAATGTTAGTAAGAAGTATAAAAACTTCATGCCTTTAGTTGAGAGTTACATATACGGATAATTTAATTAAATTGTGCTTCTTTTATTAATTTTATTTTTCATAAACTTGTTTGTTGTGTTGTTTTACGTTTTACTTTATGGACTAAGTTAGTCTTTTAAATTTATTTGTCTTTATAAAAAATACACCTTTTAAAATTTAACGTTAATTTCTCTACCGAAAATACCTAGTAGGTTTAAATAAAACTATAAAATTAATTTTAAAAGTTTTTTTATTATTATTTTATAATTAAAGGTTAATTCTACATTCGTTTTTACGTTTGATGCTTAAATATTTGTAGGATAAATAAAATCGTTAAAAATGTTTAAACATTCTAACTAACTAACTACCTAACTAACCATCACGCCATTTCCAGATTTTTTTCCCCTTTCGGTAGGCAGAGAGGATAGAAGGCCACACCACTCTGTCCTGGCATACTTCTCTTGCTTCCTCCACATTCATACATCTTCTCATGCACGCACGTCGATTTTCCGACTTCTTACATGCCCACTTTCAAGCACTTGTTTTACTTGATCGTGCCATGTCTTTCTCGGCATTCCTCGACTTCTACATCCAGGCACAGTCGCATCATATATTTTTTTAACATTCTATACTAACGTTAAACTTTTAATTTATAAATGTGAAACAGTAATCGCCAAATAATGATGTCACTTCTTGATGAATTTCTATGCCTCTGAGGAACGCAAAGTTTTCAGCATTCTTCCACCTTTACCTGTAAACTGATAGGCTTAAGTTCCCTTAACAAGATTGTTCCCGAACTCTAAGCTGGAGGGATCAATCGGAGGAATTTTCCTAAAGTTTTATGTAAATCAAGGATTTACCTCCAATCAATCAACAGTTTAGTCTCGTTTAGGGGATTGGCACTTCGGCGGAACTTCCTTACCTACATGTGTTATATAGAGGGGTGGTGGAAGGTGGGAAGCGGGTTGTATTGGGTGGAAGTGGGTAGAAATGGGTGTAAGAGATAAAGGAAACCCACTAATGGTCCTCGCGGGGGTAGTACACAGGGTTTCTAACATCTCAAATTGGAAGCAAGAGAGATGCAAAGAAAAGGGATCGAACTTTTAACTAAAGCCATTAATAAATCATGAAACTGGTAATAGTAACTTCTCAAAATACTGTAGGTACTCCGCCTCCGTAGCCATATATGTACTATAGAAAGCACGTGTATTTGGTATAAATAAATAATCAGTAAGTTCATGTCTACAGATTATGTTTTTTTCTTGATGATTATGTATTTTTTTATTTTTTTAATTTTTATTTTGTTGGAACGCCCATAGTGTTTTTACATTTAAACAAAGTTACATGGTACAATAAAACCAGAAACGGTTAACAAAAAATATCGTACGTAGAAATTAAAATACAAAAAAAATAATTTTTTAAAACAATCTTGCAAGATTTTTCTAACAAATTATGCCATGTTTGCGGGCCTTGTGTTGCCTAGGTAAGCATAATAACCCGGAAAAAACATCATTTGTATTCTGAAGGCCGTGAAAACTTTTGAACTTTAAGTTCATTTCTTGAGTAAATAAATAAAGAAATGCCTCATTTTTATTGAAGGCTGCAAACATCAGTACAAAATTTCGAAACAGACCGCCACAAAGCATTCTCACTGAACATAAATATTAACCAATGATAAATTTAATGTATTTCCTACGACAAATACATTTACACTGTTCTAAGGTAGAGGCGTTCCGGAATTACATTCGATCATCAAAGGACCGCTCCACAGTAGCCGTGTTGTCGATGGCGACATTGTTGAGCTGGTTTTATGATCGCGTTGGGGAGACTTGTAGACAGGCGGACTGGCCCCCCCACACGGAGAAGAAAAGTGAAGAATTAAAGATCTCTCTGACACCAAAAATGACTAAGCGCTGCAACCAAGGTTACAGTGTTTTATGGCATAATCAATTCTACTCATCCAGATGTACATAAAATGTCTTTAGTTTTTTTATTTGCAGATTTTTTGTATTTTATTTAAAATATTGAAATAATGTTTAAAACGTGATAAATTAAGCGAATTCTACTGACGAAAATAACTTTAAACGCGATTAACTCTTTTCTCGAAAACTGTTTTAAATTTCTCTTTGAATTTTTCTTTGAGCTAGCCCAAAATACGCCTTTATAATCTAAAAAAATTAAAAGGACCGTAAAATCTAAGAACTTTGACACTTCAATAACTTTAAAAATCAATAATTATTAAAAAAAAAAAAACGCAAGTGATAGGGATTTTAACCGGACTACTGATTTACTAATGAATAAAAGTTTCATTGCTTTTATTCCTTTCTCATAAGACCAGTCCTAAGCTGTTTATTAAAATTTAAAAATTGCCTAATAGTGCACACTCATTACATTTATTAGACAAATAAGATAACATTATTTATGTTTTTATTGAAAATATTATTTTTATTTCGAAGTTACAATGCTATTCTTCTAGTTTTATTTTAACACTTCAAAGTGATCCAAACCCATTGTAAAGTAATTCCACTGGTCAGCGGTTCTGTGGGTCAATCAACAATCTACTCAGGTATTTAAGTATCTAGTAAGCTTGTAATAAAAGGTAGATTATTGGTACTCTAAACTGCATAGTCGCATTGCACTGTCTGATCAAACTGTACTTCACTAAACTCGGATTAAATAAAATGTAATGGAGTTAAATATAGTTTTACATACCTATATATTTAAGCTGATATTTTTTTAACGATTTTTTATCTGAAAATGTTTTCGACCATTTTTTTCCCTGCATAAGTAATAAAAACAAATTATATAAGGCAAAAAATTGCCGGCCGAAAATGTACACTTACAAGAAAATAATTATAATTGGGCTTTGAACTAGAATTTCAGAGAAGTGACATTCCATACTTGAAAAATACTACCGTGTCTGAGGTGTCTAGTTACCCACTACGTCACTCACTACGTCATCAATAGGCATCTACGTCATCACTAGACATTTACGTCACACGTTTCGTGTATTGGTCTAAGTGCTGGAGTCTTTAGATGGTGGAATTTGATAATAAGTGGAGTTTTGAAATTGACCATAGAAAGCTTATATTTTTAGAAAACTTTTATGGAAACGCCCCTTCTAGTGAATTCTTGTTCGAAGTAATTGGTGGCCTTCTTAGCGTAATGGCTAAAACGCTGGACTCATGCATCACGGTACGGAGGTTCCGGGTTCGATTCCCGGTGAGAATACAAAAATAAATAAATTAAAATCTTAAGCCTGGGTGTTTGTGATATTGATCTCCTGGCCTGATTCAATCAATTCAATGAACTGTAAACTTTAACTCTTATATACAGAAAATTAACTGAAATATGGAGTAGATGTGTATTTATTTTATTTTATATTCGCGTCTTCTAAAATACGTACCCATTAAAAAACCACCTTTTTATTACTGTTACTCATTTTAAAATGCTTCCATCTTATCTGAAATTAGATTTCCCTTAATTTATTAAAAGTAATTAAACAATTCGTGTACAATGTTACCTTAATGGACATTGTATATATTAAAGAATCACCGTATCCTCTACAAAGTGATTTAAGTTTGCGCAGAGTCATAAAAACACCTAACAATAAGATCGTTAATTTCAACAAAGTTTTAAATTAGTTTTTACCCCTTTTTCGCGCTCCAAAAATTAAAGGGGTAATTTTAAATTATGGATAATGATAGCAAAAAACAGGAATAAAAGAGCAGTGCCTACTAGGGGCTCAGGAAGGGGAGGAGGGGTGTAATTAAAGTACTTTGCGGTTCCAGAGCCTTTCTTTAGATTACACGCATGTTTAACTCCAGACTTACCAACAGGGTGGTCTTAAACATCCCTTAATTATATTTTTCGCCTAAAGGCATGATAGTAAACATTCAGAAATTTAAAAAAAAATTATAAATACCTAATACAGTTGCTATTTATTAATTTCTGTGACAAATCTATGTCAAAAATACTAATATTACTACTCTCCTTTACCCGAACCAATGGTGCATAGGGCACTGCATTGATACACAATTGCATCAAATCATGATCATTTGTTACATGAAGGCAAGATGATCAGTATTACGCTTAAGCGCCAGTCCAAGGTATCACATATGAAACATTTTTATGTAAAAATCACATTCAAATATATATTTTATATTGACCCCCATCAGGAATCGAAACCGCGACCTCATGCAAGGCAGCCAAACGCGCCACCGCTACACCACAAGGCGGATAAAAATACAAAGTCAGTGCATACTCACTTATCATTGACATGATTAGAAAATACGTCAAACATAATATAGGTACTAACTTATGTAACAGTTAAACCCGCATATTGATGGAGTATTTTTAATTTATTGAATATTAGATTAAATATTTTACCGTTAAAGATTCAATTTAATCCAAAATACATAAAATACTGCACACACATAGCTGAAATATTTATTTTGTTTATTTATTTATTTGGGATTTTTACAGCTATAACAATGCAACATACAATAACAAGTAATCAATCTGCAGCCAATTACAAAAATCCACCGATAATGCTATTCTTATTATGATAATTAGTGATGAATATATTCTACTGAAGATTCGTGGATATCATTTTTACATCACTTATATCATAAAATTAAATAAAAATGAGAAATTCTGTTTTAAATTTACCAACAGCACACAACAACTTATAAATTTGAATCAGAGCATTAAGAATCTCCGAAATTAATTTATTGCAAAAAACGCTGAAATCGCACTCTAATGGCAATAAATTAACTTAAAGTTTCCCGATCCCCAAAAAAAGGTGATTACGGTTCTCCGCGAAAATAATTAAAATCAAATAATTACTTTGGAAAAAAGAACAAAGCCACCCCACCCCACCCCCCGCTTCCTGGGGCGGGGGCGGGGAGGGGCAGGGGAGACAATAATTATTATTCAAAAGACTTAAAAGATTTATTTATAATCTCGGCGGTGGGATCTTATCAGGTAATAAAATACATTTTTAATTCTACTGAGAATCCGAGCGCATCCCTCCTCCGACCTGTTATAAGGGAGAACGAGAAGACAGTATTACACGTACTAAACAAATAATTTTGGGTTAATTTCATTTTCGTATTTTTAAACCTTTCTCGCATTTATTATTATTTTTAAATTGAACTGTTATAGAACATTTTACACTCATCACTTATTTTCGTATGATTTTATAGTTTTTTTTCTTCACAAACTATGATTTTACTGATAACTATGAGAATTTTTTTTAAATTCCACGCTCAATACTTTACTTTACTTTACAAGTCCTTATATCGTTTCTCAATGATTTTTTTTTCTTAATTAAAGGTACACTCAAAATGCTTACACTTAAGATGCTAATTATTAGTTAATCTAATTTTTTGTCACCAAGATTATAAAAACTCTTCCACGGCCCCAGTTATTATAAATTATAATTATTTTTTTAAGTCTTGAGAGGCTTCCAATAGAAATTCTTTTCTCTGTAATTGAGCCATCAAGCTTGTTGATTAAAAAAAAAAGAAAAATAATTATGCTAAGTGATTTGTTATATATTCACATCTTCACTGGAACTTAGGAACTCATATAATATTTTTTAAAATTATTATTCAAAATTAACCTTTCTTGGAAATAACCTAAAAAATTATTATTACTAAATAGATAATATGGCAGAAAGAAAACGAAATTAAATTTCTGTAAATTAATTTTTATTAACTTAGTGTTTGTAGCCCTAAATTTTTAGTTTTCCATAATCATGAAATATTATGGCACACTTTTGTTTTAAGCTTCTAATATATTTTTTAAATGCCAACCTGTTTCGGAAAAAACTACTCTATCAAGGCTTTGTATTAATAATAAATTTAAATTAATTTTGAGAGAAAAGTGTCTTTTATTTCACGGTAGTGTTTTCGTTTAAATAAAACTAATAATCTCGTGTAGAACTGTCTTGAGAAGTTAAATTAAGGCGACCGTCTAGTGGTGGCAATTTTAATTAGTCTAAGATCGTAATTAAGGACATTTTTCATTATTATCATTATTTATCTTGTTTCTGTAGTCTTATACTCCGTGAGAGCTGACTACTAAAGCACATTATTTAAAGCTACTTTGTAATTTCTTAAGACAAAACCACGGGAATAAAATAAATATTTTAATTTAAATACGTTTAATGAATTTTTGCAAATTATCCATCTTAATTATATATTTTTTTTAAATTGAATTGAAACACAATACTAATAAATAAAAACCCTTGTATCGTTTCCGTAAGCTAATTCCAATATTTATGTTTTTGAAATGTTACGATTTCCATGAGTCAACACGCGGCCCCCGAAGCCGAAAATTACGCTCATGAGGAAAACTGTAGCGATTCAGAATGTTTTCTCTTGCTGTGAAAGGAAGGGCGCTTACGTCCTTCCGCCGCATGCTTGATTTCGTGTGATATAAGTGGAAAATCGATTTATAATACATTTTCTTCTTTCAGTAATATTGTTCCAGTGGCGTACAGTTTATTATACATAATGCTATTTTAACGTGCTTTTAACTTTGTAAAGTTAATTAATATTGTTTCAAATGCATTTTACAGTGTCAGTTAGCTTTCTGTATATTATAATTTTAATATTGTTTTGCAGAATATTAAAGAAAAAAATCTTTTAGCACCAAACAACAAATATTTACCTCAATTATTTTGTATGTATTCTCTCATATAGGTACTATAATTTATTTGACAAAAAAGAACAATTGAATATATTTTCAATAGGAAGGTACCTTTCTGTATGTACACACATACATGGGTAAAAAGAAACAGCATACCAAAAATTCTGTTAAACGTCAGGATAATTTGGAAAGACAAGAATTGCAAAAGCTAACTTATTGTGTTACACATAGCCATTACTTTGCTTGTGTTTTCTGTAAAACTGATGTTGTTTCAATGATTTGAAAAAAATACCATTTCATTTTTAAAAATTAAGCCAGAAAATAATTGTGATGACTTTTTATAGAATCCTTGAAAATTCTTAAATAATCCAAGTCACTAAATATCGTCCAAAATACGTAAAAGGATTGTCATACAGTTTATATTTACTTAATATTTTACTATTATTCCTTTGTTCTTTACTTCTAATATTTATTTAATCTTAGAATGTTCTTGAAGAAATTACCAAGAGTCATAAATCCTCCATTTGGTTATCTCAATTTGTGACTATCTGCATAATATCAATTGTTTTATTACATTAAAAATATATAAACTTAAAAAGTGACGAGCCGCCTTTGTCAGGCCCCAAGAAGAGTGAGAGAGTGGGCCCTCCTCACCACGCACCTCCATACAATATTGATATTGCATGTATGAGAAACTTTTCATTTTTCAATGTTATCTGCAAATTGGATCGCCACGGGGTTATTTAACTTTTTCTCCCCCAGCGACGCGTGTTCCGCCACGGAATAACACGCTCTATGGACATTGTATGATATTTCGTCGTGATTCCGTGCATAATTCGCCTAATAATGAAATGAGGCAGTAAATCAGAACATCCTTGGCACTTATGCACTTATTCTTTTATTTTTAGATTCATTGAAACCCTTAAAAATTGACATTAAGACGTAATCACGCAGTCCGTAGTCGTTCTTTCGTACAATTTTAGTCTTAATATTTTCCTGAAATTTAGCCCTAGGGAAAACTTTTTACACATTTTGAGTGTCAGGAGAGTTTTTATATCGTCTTTTAATTGTTTTACCTCCTTTAAAAAATTAAGTATAAAAAACGATCATTCAAACACGCATCCGTTACATATCTTCGGTGAGTAAATAGTTTTATAGAATTATTTTATTATTTTACCTTTTCAGTTTTTTTTATTTATGTATTTCATTACACTACACTGTATTTCATCACAGCACACTGTACCCTTTACAATAATAAGAAAAATAAGATTAACAAAGAACACAATAACAAAAATATCAATAATAAAAAAATAATATAACAAGAATATAATATGTTTATACAGGATACTAAAAGAAATGCATTTCTGCCCGTCCTTACTTATGGCGCGGAAACAATGACTCTGACCAAGCAATCCTCCCATAAGTTGCAAATTGCACAGAGGAGCATGGAGAGGATTATGCTTGGAATAACATTTAAGAGACCGAAAAAGGAACGATTGGATCCGACGCCAGACAAAGGTCTGCGACGTGGTGCAGCGAATTGCTTGGTTGAAGTGGAAATGGGCCGGTCACATAGCCAGAATGACGGACGACAGATGGACGAAACGCGTTCTGGTGTGGAGACCGAGGAACCAGAGGCCTCAAGGACGTCCACCGATGAGATGGGTGGACGACATCAGGAAGTCTGCTGGAAGACAGTGGATGGGGACGGCGCAGGATCGGGAGGAGTGGAGACGGCAGGGGGAGGCCAATGTCCAGCAGTGGACCTCAACGGGCTGAGATGATGATGATGATGATGAAAAGAAATGACTAAAAACAAATACATATTAGGCCTTCTAGAAAATATTTATGTTTATCCGTTTTTAACTGGCTAACTTTCTAGCTTTTAGCTTATTAGGTAGTCCTTTTCCATAAACAAATCGTCACATTTATTCTATTTGCAAACATTAAGATAAATAATTAACATTCATGAAAATTGCTTTAGTTCTAAATTCCAGGAAAGAAATCTTTAGTACTACGTTTGTATGGAAAAACTGAGCAGGCCACGTGACGTTTCCTTTTTATAAAACGGTTTAGAAAATTACAAAGTTAATAACAATTTAATACACAGATTAAAATTATGTAACCCGAGGTTTTAGTATCCTGTGAATTTATAGGTTTTTTTGAAAAATGTTGAAAAATAGCTCTTTTGTTTTGAGTTTCAAAATTCAATGTACATTTTTTTTCATTTTCTTCTTGTTCTGATTTCAATTTTGGCCGTAGGTATATCTATCAGGAACGTGCGATAACATTTTGTTAAATTATTTTTGTTTTCATATTCGATGTCGAAGAAATTAAGATATTATGTGAAATACTTTAAGTAAAGTAAACTTGAGAAATAAAATACCTTTGAAAATCATAAGTTGAAATTTTTATGTTGCAAACGAGTTTCCGATATACTCAAATGCGCCGGGAATAAAAAGTTTTTATTGGGAAACATTAATTCCTCCATTTTGAACAAAGCCAACTCCGAAGGAAAAAGTTTCACACAAGAGTCTCCTCCGGCAAGTTCCCAAGTCTTATCAGAAACAATAAGCTGTTAAATTTAGTAAAATTCCCCCGACGGATACTCGAAATTAGCAATGCATAAGAGAATTACACTTTAGACATTTAAACTGGCGGAAAGTGGAGAAAAACAATGGGGGAAAAGCGCGGGAAACTTTCCAGAAAGGTGTTTGATAAAGTCCTTAATATGGGTACAATCGTCTTGGAAAACACCCTTGGCCCATCCCAACTCAAATACACAGGGTTGTTCAGAATTATACATTCAATTTCTTACAATTTATATATACTATCATGTAAAGAAATACTTTCTTCAGCGCCATCTGTGGAGTGGGTGATTAAGTGCATTGTTGGTAAAGCAGTGAGCTGTAATCTGTTACCATAGAGATGGAATAACAGTGTAGTTAGTGAAAAATGGTTAATTAATAATTAAAACTAAAATAATTATAGTTAAAGACTTTTAATATCGTTTCTTTGTTTTTCAGGTGATTTACTATGATTTATAATTTATTTATCTTAAATTGTTTGTTATTATAATATAAATAAAGAAACTTTGTTTTTCAGAGAAACCATATTGTCTTATATATATTTTACATATTATTATATTACTTAAATGGATAGGTATTTGTCTTGTAAAACCCCTATATAATTCCTGTTATACTCACGGTTACTCAAAACTATAGACTCAAATTTGTTCCGCTATAATATTATTCGTTTTACATTAAACGATAAAATGGGTACAATCGTCACAGAAAACAAATTCATTCCATCTCAAACATAGAGTTATTCAAAATTATGGATTGCTCTTTATTTTTATATTAAATATATAAATGCTTTTCTGAGAATGCGTTGATTTTCATCGCATGAGTGTTTGGGGAGGCGACATGATGTGACAATGAAAATTATACAATTTAGCAGATTTGATTCTTTAAAAAACGGCCATATTACTAGTAACAGTGAATGGTTTCTTTCGCACTTCGTACTTGAATGAATATAATTATAAATTATGTAAATTCTCATTTAAGTTTACATGTAAGCAAGCGTACGAGGAAAATTCTATCATAACACCCACAGTTGCGTATCATGTTGCGTCAGTTTCATAGGAACAAAGTGTGTAAAAGGTTGTAACGTGGAGGATAAGAGACTGACCTGATTGGCTCTTTGTCCCCCACGCCCACCAGCGTCACTCAGTCAGTAAGAGAGAGACTCACAAAATTTATAAATAATACCAAGAGTACATGAGGTTTTATCACACCACAGGATTCAGAATGTAAATAAAAACAGATTTATAGAAAATCAGTATGTATAATATATATAGTGTAAGTTTAACAAGATGCTTTTGTTTGTGTGAAGCACAGTAAGAATATATGCAATAAATTTAGTAAGTAATATATATCAGCAGAAAAGAACAACAAATATTTCAAACTTAAGTATAAAATTATTATATTATATTATATATTACTTAAATATAAAAGCATAACACTCAGAGCCATTCATACTTAAACTTATAAAATAATGATGCGTAGAATAATTGATGATCGTAGTAGTGACAGTGAATACAAGATGCAGTTCAAGACTATTTTAAATGAATAAGGTTTTTAGGTTATACACTGCATCTTGGGAATTTACAGTAGTTTATGAAGAAATGAATAATCCAGGTATAGTTATTGTGCATTTTCCATCATCAGGGAATGCACGCTGTTATAGTTAATAAATCTTTCCATTGAAGCATCTAAGTTGGTAAAATAACACACGCGGTCAGCATTCCAACCACATGTGAAATGCAGATTTCGGATGAAATCTGTGTTATTTAAACAGCACCGATCGGCCTGGGATCAAGGCACATAACTCCTAAACATCGATCGGTGTTTAGGGTCATCTAATTTCCAATATTATGTCAAATATAATGCACTCCGAAGAGGAGTGGATAAATGGAGAGGTAATAAAGAAAGGGAATTTTGACCTGAAAAAAGTTAGAGAAAAACGATGCTGTAGTGCGCAGTTTGATTTTGGATGGAAGTTAATTTTAAGATATGACAGCACTTACGGTTTACGCCATTATTCCCTAGATTAATTGTTCCGGCTGGAATATGAACAGAACGCTGCCTTGCGCCATGATTTCTTTCCGCAAAAGGCAGAGAAACATACCACGCACAATGACGTTTCGCTACCATAGAGCAAATTTCTGTGGTAGCGAAATAAATTAAAATTAAGGGGTCAAAAGTTAAATTTCTGTCCTAAATTATTAAATAATTTAATTGAAACACGATTTAGGGTCAGATCAGAATTAGGAGTGTTATTTTCACACTCGATGCGGAAATAACATGACAAGGTGTGTAAATCCTTAAACTTATTGAAGATACATCGAGCTATCAACGTAAAACATATTATATAGTAAACAATTTAGCGGGCTATGTTAGGTGAAAAATATTTTTTAGTAACCCTGTTTTACTGAATACTTACACTTAGAGACAGTTGGCAAAACCATGGTATTTTACCAAAATTCATAGATAATGTCATTGGAATCTATGTAACACAAAGGATCTGATCCGTCCCTTTTGTTTCAGTGGCTAAATGCGTGAAATTGGTTTAAGGGTTGGAAAATTAAGGATTTAGGAAGCGGAATAAATAAATCTGGTAATCGAGTTGAAGTAAATTATTCTGATTTGTTTGAGTGGATTTTAAAGCCTGCCGTTTATAAGCATTGTCAAATACAGAACTGTTATATTTCATATCAATATAATTGTATGAGTCATCATTACATATATATTTTTTCAAAACAGAGTTTTTTCTTTTGGTTAATGAAGATCAACAAATTTCTTTAAGAACATTAAAACATGCTATGAAAAGCAGGTGAAAACATTTTTTTAAGCCATAGAAACTGTTTTTTAAAGGGTATATTAGTTAGACTATTTATTATATATTATATTATATTTCTTTTTTCTTAATAAAATGAGAAAACATTATAACAAATATTATGTACTTATATATAAGTAACATGATAACCACTAAGATCTTACCTTTACCAAGCACACTATATTAACATTTGGTACAAGTTTATTACAAATCCCAGTATGCGTTTTTCTACAGTGATTCAAACATTTTCAAGTACATTTATTTTTCAAATATTTTTAATAAATAAGTTGGAATGCAAGCTTTTTCACCTTTAATATAAAAGTAAGGAAACAAATTTAACAAATTTAGCACAATATGGAAGATGTTAAAATCACTAGTGCATTAATTCCACGCTTCTTACCTCCTCCACCTTATCTCCAAATCTGTTTATAACTTAAAACGAGTTGAAAATAAACTCGCGCGATTGACAGCTGTTACATTCCCAGAAAAGCTCGCATTCCCTCTAAAGCTGCCATATTTATAAGGCAAGAACGAGTTTGCCTTACTTAAGCGAGCGCTTAATTTAAAAAGCTTACTCCGGAAGCTCAGTTTCCTTTAATACTTAAGTTACCACCTTGTTAATTCCTCACATTATTTAGCGAGGAACGCTTAAGACCCAAGGTAACTTTTACTAACTAAAGACTATGCTCTATGCGTATATTTATTCACGAAGGTAGGATATAATAGTGCAAATGTGTTTGGTATTCAAATAATAGTACTTTTAAAAATTGAATCCCTTATTTATGGTTAATGAGATTTAATGATTAATAGTATTACAAATATTACTTAATCTGATAATTACACTTATCTTGGAATCTAATAGATACCGTTTTAATTTGTATTGTTAATGAGATTAATGCTTAATATTAATACAAATAATACTTACTACTGCTAATTTCCCTTATTTGCATCTAAAAGTACTTAGGACTCATTACTTTTAATAGATTCATAAGTATTGAATAGTATGTATGAAATGAATTATTAAAATTTTATACTAATGCATTTTAGTGTTGTAATCAAATCCAATGAATTTTTTCAATAAATGTAATCTTTTTTTAAACATAATATGTTAACATGCAAAATGATTAATAAATAACACGAATAAATATTCTACTCTTTTTCATGTATATAAATTGTTGTTTTTTCTAGAATTAAAATATAGCTACTGTAATACACTTTTTAAACTTTTTTTTTTTTAAATCAATTGATTACAATTTACTATCGATTATTTTAGAATTTTCTTCGCTTAGGATCTGCTATAATTTTTTTAAATTTCCTTTTTTATTGTGATATTTTGAACACAACACTATTTTTGGTAATAAAAATTGACTTGATAACTAATTTGAAAGCTTAAAACTTCTCAAATAAACCCCTTGAGAAATGAATCTAGGTTCGCTCCCCCCTAGAACGTAATTTGTCAGGTCCTTACTCCTCACCTGCCCATGCCCATCATTTGCATACTAATTCTCAACTGGAAAACTTAGCACATTTCTTTTTTCCACCTTTTAATTTCGTAGAACAAAACACTCGGGACAGGTTTAACGGCAGTTTTACGTCTTACTGGGGGAGTTTTTTCCTTTTTTTCTCTTTTTTTCTCTTTTATTGTAGTTCACAATAATTATGCTGATAACACTTAAAATTTTCTAGAAATATGCTAGAAACGGTTATGATTTTTTGCATTAATTAAGCTAGGTTGAACATTTAACACCCTTTAGCAGTATCTTTGTTAAGTAGTAAGAAAATAACGTAGTTATTACATAAATTCTGCTGTAGCAGGTACGTACTTTATAAAATCGCATGAATTTGTATCATTTTACATTGTTCCTTTTTTCGAATATCCTGTGTTGACAATCTGTTAAAGTTAGGGGCGTGGACTTGTCTTGGGAGGACTGACAGGTATTGGCGACTGATCTTTTAGCTTGGAGGCAGTTTGTCGAATTCATGTGCTTCTCATAAGGAGAGGAATTGGATTGATGATTATGATGATGATAATTTAAGTTATCTTGACTGCTGTATGCACAACCAACTACATTTATATGTAATTATATTATTAATATTTTCCTATTAATTTTGTGTGTGTGTGTGTTTAAATATCTAGTTTACTTATGAAAATAAAATTAATAAATAAAATAGTAAAAAATCACATAACGACATTAAATATTCCTCCTCTTTTGCCACTGTCACTCCTATCTAGAGCATATGGATATCAAGTGTGCTGGAGTATCACATAAGTCTCTTTTATACTAAATATTTACATTGTTACAAAGTATATAACTATGCAAGTAAAAATTTTTTTAATTGAAGAAGGTGTTTATATGTAAGTCAAAATCGTCCATTTGATCTTTACCCTATACTTTAATAGTGTTTCTTGAGATGTATCATTTTAGATTTTGTAGTTAAAAGACCCATCTCCGCATTTTCTTTCTTTACTCTAAGTTTGTTATAATTTTGAAATAAGTACTTGTTAACCTTTAAATTGCTGAACTCAAAAAAATCACCGCTATCGGTGATGTTCTTCTTCTTCTTCTTCATCAGCCATTGTTCGTCCACTGCTGGACATAGGCCTCCCCCATATTGGTCCACTGCTTTCTGTCCTGGGCCTCGAGCTGCCATCTGGATCCTGCAGTACTGTTTTATGTCATCTGTCCATCTTCTTGGTGGTCTTCCTACAGGTCTCCTTGCAGCTCTAGGTCTCCAGTTCAGCAGGCGCTTCGTCCATCGGTCCTCATTCTGGCGTGCCACATGTCCAGCCCATGTCCACTTCAGCTGGGAGATAGCTTTTATGACGTCTATGACTCTAGTCCGTCTTCTTATCTCCTCGTTAGTGACATGGTCTCTTAAACTGATGCCGAGCATACTTCGCTCCATTGCCCTTTGCGCTACACGGAATTTATTGGCCGATTGGATAGTCAGTGTCAATGTTTCAGCCCCATAAGTCAGCACTGGAAGTATGCACATGTTAAATACCTGCCTTTTAAGGTTTTTAGGAATTGGACTCTTCATAATGTGGGATACATTCCCAAACGCTGCCCATCCCAGCCTAATTCGGCGGTTTATTTCAGCTGTTTGGTTGTCTCTTCCTAACTTAATCAGGTGGCCTAGATATACATACTCCTTTACATTTTCAATAACTGTGCCGTTAATGACTATAGGCGTATTGACATTACTCATAACTTTGGTTTTAATTTTGTTTATATCTTTAAACCTATCCTCTCGGAGAGAGCAGCGAGGTCCGTAAGCATCCTCTCTACCTCTCGGTATAGTCGATCCAATAATTATGATGTCGTCCGCATAGCGCAAATGGTTCAGTTTAATTCCATCTATGTTTATACCCATACTTTCCCATTCCAAACCTTTACAAAGATGTTCTAAAACTAGAGTAAAAAGTTTAGGAGAAATAGGGTCTCCTTGTCGTACGCCTTTATTGATATCTATGTGGTTTGTATCCGAGTCATTGACTTTTACTGTTATTGTTGCCTTTTTATATATGTTATTCAACAAATTTGTGTATCTGGAATCGATCCTTGCATCATTCATAGCTTTCACAACAGCGGTCCATTCAACGGAGTCGAACGCCTTTTCGTAGTCCACAAATGCGAAATGGAGTGGGAAATTATACTCGGCGCTCTTCTCGATAAGGTTTCTAACTGCATGAATATGGTCTATGGTGCTAAAGGATTTTCTAAAGCCAGCTTGCTCTGGCTTGCGGTGATGTAACCTCGGGTTACCGTCAGAATATTGTTTAATTCAAGCATTTGTAATTGAATTTTTCATATTTTTTTATTATCTGTGTGTAGTTAATATCTCTGCCTGCCATATAACCCATTTTAAATTTTCAAAAAAAGCTAGAAAATGCGTAAAAAAATCTTAAAAGCATAGTTCTGTGTTCTCCTGCAAAATGGATAAATAAGTACGTTGGAGCAATGAAAAAAAATAATATTCGAATTTAAATATAAATTAAGAAACATTCAATGAAGGGCAATTTTCATATACTTGTGCTCAAAAACGAATGTATCAAAAGTGATATAAAAATGAAAGTATCTCACAACCGTTATAAATATTCTTATAGGTATTATTTATTGTCGAAAGATGAATTTTATTGTAGTATTATTGTCGAAAAAAGAAATCTATTAAATTCTTTCCTGTAATGTACTAAAAAAAAATAAATTTTGTTTCTAATTTCGTTAAATAGATATTGAAATGGGTGAGATAAAATTATCGCCAACTTTGCCTTCTTTCTCGTTATTTGATGGTGTATAGGGCACTTTATAATGCCTGCATCACACCTGTTCTCCTCTATGGTTGCAAATGGCTGGGCCCAAAATAGCAGACTTCTGAGTTTTGAGAAAAGGTGTCTTAGAAGTATATTAGGTGTGCTGTGGTTTGACATTGTATGGAGCACCGAGGTGAGGCAACGGTTGCAGCAACCCTTGATATCTACTGTCATCCGGCGAAGGCGTTTCAGCTGGAAAGGCCTTAACCATGCTCGCCTATTTTACAAGGCATCAGGTTCTCGGCGTCCTGGTCGTCCACTGTTGACAATTCGCCGGCAGTTTGCGTCAGAACCGCGGGACGTGGACCTAACCTGAGAGATTGCGCGGGAACTGGCGGCCGATCGCTTGGCTTGAAGGTAGTTTGTGGAATCCACATGCTCCACATAGTGAGCGGATATGGTATGATGATGATGATATGATGATAGGGCACGTAGTTTATTTAAGTATCAGGCATTTACTAGTAAAAGATTGTACAAAATTTTACTACATCAAAAAATTCCGCCTTTATATTTGTCATATTATTTTAGTGCGACGTTTTGAATAGAGGGTGAATGAAAAAGAGGAAGATATTGTATTCCATTACCCTTTCAGTACGATAAGTATCACCGGATGTGGAAGTTAAATGTACACCGTGAGGGGAGGGATGTTGGGGGTGGGTAGTGGGGGGTGGACCCACTCTGTCCAGTTCTAGGACTCACACGGTCCACATCAATAATGGTATGTTCTACTAGTTTCCCTTATCTCCTGGTGCATAAGGCACTGAATTGGTATATCAATAGCAGTTTATCTAACTCATTTATCACACGAAGACACGATGATCAGTCTTCAGTCTTTGCATCAGTGCCAGTTCAAGGTATCACATATCAGGAAATTTTCGCTGTTTCGGATAGAACGCAAGAGGCCACGGGTTCGATTTAATAAAAAATAAACAAAAATATGTACCTTCATTTCGTATCCTTTATAATTCTAGTTTTTCAAAGGTATAAATACCAAGTTTAAAAAAAAGTTAAGTTCTGATATAAATTACAAGGGAAAATAAGAAACACTGAAAAAAACTCATTTGAATAACAAACAACTTATTAAAATATTCAATCAGTATAAATTGGAATGATATATTGGTTTAAATTTTCGATTCGCAGAACGGAAGTAATCTAAGAAGAAAATCGAAATGTTAATGAAGATTTTTAAAAGGAAAACCAACATCAATTTTCTTTTTTCCTCTAATAGAAATGGGGTATTGCAAGAGAGGCATTCATTTAACGGAAATTACTTTAAAACGCATTTTTTTCACTCCAGTTCGCATGTTTACAAAATATTTAAATTAGAAAGTATGTTGTTTTACTTTTTTTTTTTTACACCTTCTAGATTTGTGAAAAATATTGATCAAAAATACAACTTTTTAGAAGATGTTTTAATTTACATAAATTACATAATAAATTTATTTGAAAATAAGATACAAAGTAGCTTTATACCATACAGTAATTTATTTACATACATTCAGATGAAAGAAGAATTTATTAGTAAGTCATGTTAAAATAATGATTAAAAATAAATTGTAACCTACCAGCATAGTAGTGTATTGGATAGCGCATTGGGCTACCCTGCATGGAGTCGCGGGTTCACGATCACACATAAATATTTTTACATGTATACATGTATTTGAATGTGAAAATATGTATACTTGAATGTGTGAATAAGGTATCGTAGGTAGATTACAACAAAAACATATTATTCATTTTGGTCGTTTAATACTTTCATTGTTAACAAATGACATTTTTGTATGGTTCCACCCACCTCGCGTAGGTTGTCTTTCTTGAACAATTTCACTCAATGTTGGCAATCAGAATGTCCCAAAACGCCTTCACACAATGAAACCATTTAACCCCAAAAGTGATTTTCCGACAGTCGGTCGGGTGGTCCCGAGCAAGCGGGTCGTCAGGCACCCCTCCTGCGTCTTCTGGGGACGCTATGCTCGAAATATGTGGAGTTCAACGAACGAACGTTGGTTCCATAGTACATTAATGTATTTTATTTGTTCTTATGTGGTTATTTTTCCAAATGAATATACTTATATTATATTATGTGAAGTCACATACATAATGTGAAATTAATAAATAATAAGCAAATCATAATGTAAATACTTTAGAGATGAAAAAAATTGTTTTATTGAGTAATTTTTATTGGATGAAAATTTATTGAATAAATATTTTAGAATTTTAGGTAGAATTTTTTCGTTCCAGGTAGGCTACATTCATTACTTTGCTAGAATTTCTAATAAATAGAATCTCCAATACAAGGTTCGCTTCCTTGAAATGTTTATTTTAAAGCCAATATTATTTACTAAAATGCATTTCTTTGTTGTTCGATATTTAGTGTTTGATAGAAGAAAAAATCAAATTATAAGTAAACAAAAAATAATTAAGATAATGCGATATTGATAATTGATACCTACCTGAATTTTTCTGGGATACAGGAATATAAGTATCAATAAAACCATTTCCAATTTCTGAATCGCACTTATAAGTCAAACGACCCTTGCTTAGGGCCCCAGACACCATCTGACATAACAAGCCTACCTATATGTCGGCTAGATATGTTGTGTTTAGGTTACTTTGAAATTAAAGATGTTTTTGATAACAATTCCATCATCAGCGAAAAGAGGATGCAAGATATGCGGGGCGGGAGACAGAGCGAGAAGGGAAGCTCAATTCTATAGGCTAGAAGGAAATTGGGGTGATTTTTCTCTTGGTTTTTCTTGCGTAGCAGGGGTTATCAAGCGGCCGGCGGGGCCAGCGAGTGTCACTTTTTTCGTTAAATGGCTTTGTGCACATAAAGGGTGGCATTCCTGAATGGAAAATCTCAAAAGGACGTTTTTCATTTTTACACGTTGTGACGCTGAATTTCACGAGTTTAATTTTGTCACTCACCTACACACATGAGTATATTTATGAAAGTGTATACATGATATCATGGCCAGTAAAATTGTAAAAATATGGCAATGAAGTCCAATATTAAAAACATTCTAAACTTATTTTGAATTTCAAGAGTAGGTTGTATATTAATGCAAATTATTTAGTTAGCATGGAAATTTAAATATCTAGTTTAAAAATATATTTTAGCTTCATAACTCCGTATGAGTTATAATGATTTTACAATTTGACATCTCAACAGAGACTCGTCTCTGTAATTATTAGTCCGTAATGGGTAAAATTCCGTTTTTGTCTACAAATATTTGGACACACTCAAAATGTTGTTTATATAATGATTTTATTTCAAACTGGCATTTTATTAATGCGTGCCTTATTTAAGCCTTTGTTGCAATTTTTTATTCACTTATCTTACTGACTTCTTGATACTTACTGACTTCTACACACATTTTGTTTTTTTTTTTTATAAAGAAAATTATGTTGGCATAGGAAAAATTGAGAGACAAAAAGTATTTTTTTACAACTACTCGTACACCAAGAAACTATTGTTTGTCAAGCTAATAACAAAATTTGTCTATGGTTTGGGCCAAATCTACAGCTATTCATTTCTATTGCATTGATACATCTCGATAAGACGTTTCTATAATCGACCTTCACAACCAACACTGGTATGTAATCGAGCTAGATTCATTGTTTAAATTAATTAGAATATGCGTTAATAAAATCACCCAAATATTGTTTGCTTCAGGATTTGAGCCTAAGTACCTACATACTTCTGATTGCTTGGCAGGTGCTCAAAATTAATAATTATTTTTCAATAGGGTTCTTCCCGATAACATGAATATCCTTTAAAACGCTATAAATATTTCAAGTATATTTTTACAATTCCAACGATATAAAACACAATGATCAAAAATTTTTTTTTCATTTATAAATTTATGTTTTAAAAACACGAAATTACGAGTGACTTTTAACGCCCGTTATTAGCTAATGACGGCATACCCTTCTACCGTGGAAGGCGGAAAATTCTTTCCGTAGTGAGCGCCTATATTGCTGTAACGTCACACCGCATGCGCGCTAAATGGAGGATTTTGCGAGCGATTTGAAAAAGCGCTATTTCAAACCGCGCTAAAAAATTCATAAGACAACTTATAATTTTTTTTTTTAATTCCCTTGAAATTGTAATTTTTCAATCATTTTTTTTAAAAATAAAAAACAAAAAATCGGAAAGAACCCAATTGATGAGTTTAATTTATCATCTTTTCATATAACATGAATAATGTAAAAATTACCACCTGTATAATAATTTCATAAAATAAAAAATTATAATATTTTTATGTGGATTAGTTAACCCTGCATGTTATGATAGGCAGCGTACAAATATTGGGTTGTATATTATCATTATTTTCAGTGTTTTTTGTTACTTGAATTCGGGGGAGAAGCTTACAGGTTACACGATGGGGGGTTAGGGGGTGGTAAGGGGGGCATCGAACTGAAGGAGGGGATGGTGGTGGTGTGTTTTACGCATTGTAAATGGCCGATTAAAGAAGCCTACTAGGGCTGGTTATCAGGACCGGAACTAGTATTTATAACTCGAACTCGTGGCCTCATGCGCGGTAGCTCAGCGCGCTTACCACTACATCGACATTGACTTGACAAAATTGAATTATTAGAACATTTTATTCGTTAATGTAATTATTAATCTTAGTGTACCAATGCAGTGCTCCACGCTCCATTAGGTGCGGATAAGGGAGAGTAGTAGTACTAGTAAGGCAAGACTTTTTTGCTTACGTAAACAGTAAAAAGGGAGGTGCAGCACTCCACTACTTTTTAGTTGAAATAAAACAAAATTGTACTGAAAAAAATCCCTTGTCTATTATTGGACCATTTATTTTTTTCAATGTAAAACTGATAAAAAAAATTTTCATCAAAAATTTTTTTATCAAAATACGCCAATAGGCCCAATTACATAGGAGAATAACGTAACGAAGAGAAAAATATTTTTATTTGTGACACCTTTTAATCAGGGTTAATCCCTGAACCTTCATGTTGCGACTTCAGGGTATTAGCTAATGCACTAAATTGTTTTTTTTTTCAGAGGTACGCATATTTTTTTGAGTTACTAGCATAAAATCTCTCAATCGTCCAATGGAAGCCTACTCATTTGCACTGATTAACCTACCAATGGTTTTTGTTATAAAGTTTAAAAAAAATTTATAATATTATAAATTAAAATAATATTTAAATGATTAATTATTTAAATTTTTTAATGCGATTCTCTCTTTTAGTTTTTACTGCCTACTAAATGTATTTTTTCTGTTTTCTTGTACCGCATTTACTTTATAATAATTTAAAAATTATTAATTTTACAATTTTAAGGCGTAATGTTAAGTCCGCCCCTGTGATGCAGTCGGGTGGTTTGCCATTTAGCCAGTTGATTCAGCGTTGAAGTGATTTTATTTGCGTCTTGAACACCGCTACCGTCTCGCTGTCGTACACTTTTTCAAAGACACCTTGGAAAAAGGTAAAATGTTATTTTTAATAAAAATATTATCTCACTTTAGATACATTTTCTGTATTTGGATAAAAAAAAATTAATGTTAATATGGAAATAAAGAAGAAAAAAAAGATTAATATGGACATCTTTTTAAGACATCCAGTTGCCGGCCAATAATACCCTTGCATTTACTTTGTCTCTTAGCTTTTTTAAATACAGCCATGCTGTCATATACAACCGGTCGATCGCGATATGCATAATATACTAAACTATTTTTGTTACCAGATATTATTGATATCCCAACAGAGTCAGAGAAACTCTGGAAACGAGTGTGGGTTATCTAGGCGTTTACAGGGCTTATGACCTGTCATTGGCTGGGTTAAGTGGCCACTTGATGTTCTACAACATTCCCCATTCCGCCCATCATCTGATAACCATATTTATGACAAATTTTGGAACTGATCTATATTGAACTCGTCTACGTCGTTGCGCATTACTGAAATTTTATATGCTGGTGTCATCTGTTGAGATGATTGTTAAGCATTTTTTTGGCAATCATCTTTGTTTGATATATGTAAAAATTTAGCTTGCGCCGCCTTTTGGCGCAGTGTGTTATGGCGAATAATAGTAGAGAGCTAATATTTATTGCCTAAAATAATTATTGTGAAAAAAAAATTTTTAGGATTCATTGCATTTCGCACAAACAACAATTTACATACTTACGATTGATTGGTCGATCGCACATATTATAGATACTTTGTTTAACATTAAATAACATTATGAAAATCACATGTAAATAAATATTTCATGTTCACTCCCTACAGGGACTGATCATCCTACCTTCATGCAATTAAATAATCAATATACAATGAGCTTGGTGTACCAATGCAGTACCCTATGCACCACTGGGTGTGGATAAGGTAGTGAAGTAAGAGGCTAGACTCATCGATTTGTTACTCTGTGAAATCATTTAATAAAACGTTGTATTTCTCACACCTGGTCGTTTTGTAATGTGATTCTCGTATGTGATTTGGCCTCCAAATGAGTTATAATGTTTTCTTAAAAGTATTCACTTTATTTTTATGTATACTTAATAGTGAAGTTACGTTCGATTCAACGACGCGAATCAATATTGGTAACAGGATTTTTGATGGCGTATTACGTTAAAACATTGGACAGCCCTTTTAACCCCCATAACTCCAATTCAATGGGATTTATTTCAGATTATCTGAAGGGTAGGCAATAAAAAAAATAGCCTTATGGTGTAGGTAAGGGCACATAGCTAATTTAATATTGTTTTAGAGCATTTCCGAAAAAGGGAAAGGAAAACGCGGAA
Organism: Micrasema minimum; assembly: GCA_022494985.1. Taxonomy (NCBI): domain Eukaryota; kingdom Metazoa; phylum Arthropoda; class Insecta; order Trichoptera; family Brachycentridae; genus Micrasema; species Micrasema minimum. Next base: position 163,938 of record JAGVSP010000038.1, on the reverse strand, counting down.
ACGGGAAAAGATTGAGCGAGTTTTAGGATACTGACGTTCGGGTCTAGATTGGTTTATAAAAGGGGCAGGGAAGAAGGAATTAGGAGTCATGAATCACTGATATAAAAACCCATTTTTTCTTCTTATTTGATATATTTTCATCTTGACTGATGATGTCAATTACTCATCACGATAACTGGATTCGACGGGATCTTTTCGCCCATGCTGTAAATTGTGGATTTTTGTAACTTTATATAAAATAAGCTTACTAATAAAACATAACTTTTGGTCGTACGGTATCGTGACGTCTAAAGTTGCACCATAAATATTCATAATTCGTTTATTTCACTATTGCAAATACATAGAGTATCATTTTATCTTCAACCGCTAATATTATGAAGATAAAATGATACACAGAATATATTTTCTTCAAGTTAAATTTGCATGTTGCAATGAAATTTTACTCCCAACCATATGTATTTAAGAAACATGTCATTCATGGTGGGGTATATCCAAGGAAAAAAACGGAACTTAATAGGTTTAAAATAAGCTTTAGTTTTACATTACTATTAGCAGGGCGCCACTTTCTGTAAAATAACTGGAAAACCCGTAAAATAAGAAGATAGGCAGTTCTAAACTATTGTAGGCACCATTTTGTTAAAAGTTTACTCATTCGAATTATTTTACATTTTTACGTACCCGAAAGCGTTTCAATACGACGTTTATTAAAGAAATTATACCTTTTCTCTTATTACTTAAATGCATTTCTGATAAATTGAATAGCAATAAAAACGGTTTGCTGCAGAATGTCCGTTTGCGGGTGGTGGCTCCAGTAATGACCAATATTTCCGACAGAACGAATCCTAATGGAACATGTTCCTCCCCTAACTGTATTACATCCCCTCATATGTAACTGTACAATTTACTGTACCTACCCCGAATATACTGTATTCTCTATACTTTATTTCGTATATGATGAAGTAGAAACGGATTGCTTGAAACAAATGATACTTTTCTTTTAAAATATTTCAAGAATCATCTCACTGATGATTTTTTTAAATAGTCAGATGAGATTGGATGGTTTTAGGTTGGAAAGGTTCCCGGCATCTTGGAGGTCCACTGCTTTCAATTTTTTAGCAGTTTTTAACTGCGGTATTTGTTACTGACTTGGGATGACCCACGTTTGTGGAATCCATATCTAGTATACGATCCAAATAGGGGGCTGTTAATTGTCTCTTTTTCAGTTGCACGTAGAGAAAAAGTAAGTTTTAGAAACTTCGGATAATCTTGAATAATATCTTCGCCCCGTAAGATGGGATTGTCAATAGGTACTATGCAATATCTCCTTGCAACAGTTCATCAAATAAAATAATAATTTTGGAAATTAAATAGGATAAAATTTAAAAACCATTTCTTTACATTTATTTATTTATTCATTTTTCTTTGGTCTAATCATTGGTTTTGTATATGATGACGCAGTTCTGAATTTCATGAAAAATATTTACAATTATTATTTCATTGGCTTCTCGAACTGTCAACAGTCATCGAATTACACCTTTTTAATAGTCTTAAATATATTTACAGGAGGACTTATATTTGGTAATAATTAATTTTAAATACTAACAAATTTATTATAACCACAAAAGTTAATAACTTTCAACAATAATTTATAACATAACTTATTTCATACATTAATTTACATTCTCGTAACAAATAAAATGTTGAACAATATAATACTAAACCTATAAAATTCTAAAATTGAGAAAGTATTCAAAAAGCAAACGGATTGTTTATTGAAATATAATTTTCAATCAAACCATTCAAACTTTTATATAAATACGCAAGTTTTCAAAAATAAATTATAATATTATTTTTATTGAGTTTATAAACTTAACAAAATATGGCACATCACTAAAAGCAATGATTGAGATCTAATTAAATATTTTTTTATAAATATCCTTATTAAAAATACAACTTTAATTTGTGTGCATATTTTCATAGTCACTTTGATGAACAGATCATTAATTTTTATAATTTAGGAAATTTTTTATTCCAACAGGAAGTTATGTAGAATTAACTTTTTACCGTTTTATAAATCTAAATTATAGTTTTGAACATTTTTAAGTGAAATATGGTAGTTATTTATTTCATTGGTAGTAAGACTTAAAAATAATAATCTATGGATATTTACGGAATGTTCTTTAGTACACATTGTCTTCTAGTACACTTAACATTAATTTAAACATGATGTCAGTAAAAATGTACATATTTACAGTTTATATACAAAAGCTTTTTTTATACACACCTACTGACATTTCAACTAAAATTGACGTTTTAATATAATATAATATGTGGATTTAGTAAAGAAAATTAATATCATAATTCCATAGTCTGCTAAGGTCAGTAACATTACAAAAACGTTATTAAATAGTGAATTTTGTTAAAAAAATAATAATGCATATTTTTTAATGCTGTGACATAATCTGTTTCATTCAAAATGTAAAGAGTACTTAATAAACTTAAGCTTAAATGGCATAATTTACCACTATCAAAATAATATCTTTACATAACACGGGAAACATTAATTATTGTATACCTACATATTTAAGTTTGTTTTTGGGTTTAAAATATTTTAGATTATGCAGATACAAAGATTTTTGGCTGCACAAGTAAAATCGTATTATTCTTGTATAGCTTTATCAAGAATTTAACTGAAATAACAGTATTCTAGTCAAATTAAACATGAAACGGATAATATTTTAACTTTTAGCCCATCAAGAACAGATTTCTAAATTAAATTTTTAAAGATTTTATTTTTAATTCAACATGAATTTTTAACAGGAGATTTAGATTGATTTTATATTAGAGTATATTCAATGGATTTATATTTAAATTATAAATTTAAGCAAGTCTTAATAACAAAAAACCGTTTTCAGTACAACAAATATTGTTTTCTTAAATATTATATTTGGCGAACATAATAATTGAACCACATTTTAATTATTTACACTCTTAATAACTATTCTTCGGATTATTATATTATTTTGTAAGGAATCGATAGATTTACTTTGAGATATATTGTTAATTATTATAACACCGCGTTAATTAAAATGACTGAATCTTATTGTTTTCTTTCTATTTTTCTCAGATTAAGAACGCTGTGTTGATCACTGTTATTTTTAACTCGAACCTTTTTGTTTTTTTCTAAACTTTTTGAAATTAAGTTCACTGCGTCGATTTTAATTTATGAACTTGTACTGTTTTTTCACTGTTGGTGGTATAGAACATTGCGTCTATTGTAATTATCGAATCACGCTGTTTTTTTAGATTAAGAACACTATCAATTGAAATGATCGAATCTTACTGTTTGAGATATAGAACTCTGCGTTGGTTGAGATTTTTTTTCAGTAGTAATATCCTCGGTTATACGGACTGTACTGGCCTTGGTTGGAGTGCTGAGCACGCCCTCAGTGGTCTCAGCTGGGCGTGCCCATACCCAGCCCGAGGCCGTGGGAGGCGCCCTTGGGGCCCAGGTGCCCCGACTGGTAGGCTCCTTGGCCGGGCACCCCGTTGGGGCCCCCAGCTCCCTGCTGTTGAGACATGTTGTTGTTCAAGTCCCCCGGAGGGCGCACGCCCCCGCCTCCGCCCCCGTGCCCGTTCATCAGGGCGTGAGGTAAACTGGTGTTGTTTTGCTGTAAAAACACAAAATAATTCGTTGTTATTACAAGAAAAAAGACTAAATAGACTTTAAAACACTCTAAGGGTGGGTATCATTGATATGATTACGGCACCCTAACAACTTTTTTTACGATCAATATATTTACCTTAAAAATCATTTAACTTTTTTTTTTAACTGACCCGTTTATAGATTTTTTCAGACAGATATTCCTGTTTTTTTGTCAATGCTTTAATTACAATTTACAGTATTGAATGATTAAAAAAAAAATTATTACTAACTTTAAAAAATATAGAGCACTTTTTTTACACTGCATAATATCAAAAATAAATATTAATATTTAAATCTTACTGGTGGTGGGGGTAGGTGTGTCGTCTGCCGCTTCAGGTGGGCGAGTGGAGGGGGATTGTACGCCATATTGGCGAACACCAGGCGCTCCTCGTAGTCATACTCACACAGGATCTTGTTCTCGCACAAGTAGAATCTGTCACCGACACAAAACCTACAACAAACATTAAATCAGTCAGAACTTGCAACTAATTAGTTTAGTTCCGCCGAGTACATCCGGAAGATGATCATCGACGGTCTACCAGGATAGAGGGACCCTGCAGGCGTAAAGATGAGGCAGCTCGGGTTGAGGCTCTCCAGAGGCTTCCGGAGTACATGCCCAAGCCAGGTCCACCGCCGCGACTTCACGACTCCAGTTATTGGAGGTTGCTGTGTCCGTTTTCGAACTTCAACGCCGGTTATGAAGTCAAATCACCTAATACTTAATGTATCATTCTCAGACATTTGTTCTCAAAACTCAACAAACGAGAATTTTGAGCTTTTGTGAGGTGCCAGTATTCACATCCATATTCACAAATTTTGTATCTTTTCCTACACATGTATGTACCTACTCACATGTACAAGTACATGCCAATTCTTATAGAAGGTACAAAGTCATGTTTTTATTGAATGCAAACAACGCCAAAACGCTTCATCTAAAATTCAGTAAATTGAATGCTAAAAAAGGTAAAATTGGCATGTAAAGAGAGCATTTTTTATTACTATCGTACTCTGGCGGGAAAATCATTCTCCTTGGGCGATCTTAAAAATTCAGGTCTCGCCTGGTCCATGAATTATTGTATTGAATCAGATGGGTTCTGTGTCATACAGGATCAGGATCACAGGGTAAAAAAGAGGTCTGGACAAGATGGAGGGAGGGGGCCCTTCAAGCATTTTACAAGTCGTGTGGGAAATCACGGAGGCTAGTTTCCCGCGCAAACGAATAGCGCAAACAAATTTATTTCGCGAGGACCGCCGACGGATTTTACATGTATATTTTGGGTAGGTTTTTTCTGAGACGTAGGTAGGTACTTATCAATTAAAATATTTGAATAAAGATTAAATATTTTACTATTCTTATGAACGATTAGAACTATTTAGAAATATTTTTTAGAATATTTTGGGTACCCACATATTTTAATTTGTTGTTTCCAACAACTTGAGAAATTGGCTTTAAAATCTTAATAAAGTAGAAAATCGTATAATTTCGATTATTCCTTGTGCAAAGTATTTCCATTTTTTTCCATTTTAAACTTTTTAAAAGTTGATTCATATTAATAGTATATTTTTAATGCTATTTTGATACTTAAAAATTATTATGATCCAATAAAGAATACACTATATTGTATTGGTTCAGAATAAAGACAAATAGATCGTCTGCATTTTCAATACATGCATCAAATCGTTATTCGATGCAAAACAAATTCAAAAATTGCGATACCAATACAAACTTCTTTTATTCCCGCCCAAGCATTCATATTCGAATTTCGTATTCTAGAACATATTCTTTGGCGGAATAATATCGTTTCCAGGAAGAACAGTTTGATTCAAATTTAATAATATTTGAATTTAGAACACATCAAGAGAGCTCTAGAGATGTGCCGCTATTATGAATAAACAATTGACCAGTCCCGAATAAATTTGACTTGATGTTCAGAAAAGGTCACGAAAGATGGCGGGTATAGAATATATATCTAGACTAGAGTCTAGAGACACTGCTAGAGCTTTTTTACGTAGCTGCATTTCGGAGTTGCAATAGGAAAAAAAGTGGAAACCAAGTAGGTACCGTAAAACGGGTATATATAAATGGCGAGAATAGGAAGAAAGTCAGAATAGTTTTTTAAAAAACGGATGTATATCATTATATTGCATTGATGAAATCGGCATTCACTATGCATTAGTACACGATAAATAATAACTATCGAAATAAATCATCTTTTCCATTAGAATAAGACGAGAGAAAAACTGTGCTACCGAAACCTTAGATAGTAGATGTTTTAGTTTTATATCTTTACACATAAAACCATAATGTAAATTTTTAACAACATTTTGAACGTATACAAATACATAAACAAATTACTGGATTATACCCATGCTGGGCTGATATCAGATATTATTGATTTCCCAACAGAGACAGAGAAACTCTGGAAACGAATGTGGGTTATCTAGGCGTTTACAGGGCTTATGACCTGTCATTGGCTGGGTTAAGTGGCCATTGGAGAGACATCTTCAGGCGTCTTCTAGTAAGTAATTAAGCTCGGAGAGCCTTACCTACACCAATAAAGATTGATTGCCAAAAATGATTAACAATCTTGTCAACAGATGTCACCGGAGAGAAAAAATGTTGAAAATTGTCGAAAAACAAAACTCGAATGTGGAAGCTTCTTCTGTACAAATACAATATATATAGTAATTTTAAAAATTTGTCATATATGGTTGTCAGATGACAGGCGAAATGGGAAATGTTGTAGTACATCAATAGGCCACTTAACCCAGCCAATGACAGGTCATAATACCTGTAAACGTTTAGATAACCCACATTCGTTTCCAGAGTTTCTCTGTCTCTGTTGGGATATCAATAATATCTCATTATGTAAATAGTAAATTTTAATTAATTATGAATTTCTCTTTAAAACAAGAAGTAGATATAACTAGACATAAGTACTTGAAAAAAAATGCTCTTATACCAACTTTGTTGTATGTTCAAACTATCAAAATTGACAATACCTATTCTTTAGACAAGCGTATTAATATATTAACTCATGGAAGCCCTTATTATTAACTCACGGAAGCATTGAAGAAGGAGTAGTATCTCCGAAATCAGTTGGCATTTTAAAAATAAATTAGTCGTTTAAAACAAAAATGTGTTTCATGTAATAAGAGTTTTAATATTATCTTTATTTAGAGGCAAAGTACGTTGGCTTTAACTGTTACATACTATAAAGAGCAGTAAATCTTTGTAAGCACACAATTCTTCAGGATATATTTAAGTCGGGGTCTAGGAAAATTAGCCCCCTATAAACTTTTATGAAAAGCTGTTTCCATAAATACTTGCTGGGCTCGATACACAAACCGATTGATTTAGAGACGCGGGAACTTTATTGTTATGGTTTGTAAATCCCCATATATTATTGCCTTAATTCCCATACATTTCCCCCGGTATCTACACTTGATTTTTTTTTAAATTTCATAGGTACGCATTTCGTGAATTCGGTTAGTTTTTCGTATTACCGTCGTATTTCGTATTTACTGATTTCGAATCTAGCGTTTATTGTTAAATCCAAGATGACGGACGCATTATAAAGCGTCGTTTTCGTGAGAAACCACCTCAAGGGCGCTGTACATAATTATTGTAAAACAATATATTTAGTGCCCCAAGCACGTATTCTGAGACCTTTTAAAGTAATTCCAATATATTGTGATTGTTCCTGGGCGGCCTTTAATTTTAAGTCATGAAGGAGATATTGAAGAAATGAGTTTGGAATTTTGCTCTTAATTCATTGGGACTCCGAGTGAGTCTTAAATATGAAGGGAACCGATCCCGAGCAGCACGGCCCAAAGAAGTGTACCTATCTCTATGAGTAGATGTAGAGATTATATACGCAGTTGTGACGCGTATATGACGTTAATCTGTAAATTTTTATCACAGAATAGAGACTTTGCTGATTGCGTATAAAATTTATGAAGTATCAATTGAATGTACTACATTTATGTAGACATATTTGAAAACATGAAAACATCACTTTTTAAAAATAAAAAAGGTAGAGAAATTTGAAATACTTGTTATACATTAACATAATACAGGTACATAACTGCAGAATTGTTATCACTATTTCATTGCAAATGGAAAACCGTTTTTGGGAATGTATACTGATAATAATAATTCCATTCATTGGCATATGTTAATTACATGACGGTATTATAGAGGCAACTATCATGGATCGCTATTTGGTATTATGCCGGTCCGTATCAAAACTCATTGAAATCAAATTAATTTGCACTGAGCTGAATACATACGTAAGTAGAGTCGTATTATACCATACAGATACAAGACATGCGGGTATGACGAAAATACCAATAGAATACACGAAATACAAAGAAATAGAAACAGCGTGCAGCATAATATGATTGTATTTTATTTGTACTCTTATGTATGAAGATGATTTTAAAAATACAGAGTATATCATCACAATATCGGTTGTGGTTACACCAATAAAAAATTTTGAAAAATCCACTGGCAAGTTAAAAGTAGGTATTCTTAAAAATACTTAGTTGTTGGTTGGTATTTGCATTTTTTAATATGTGCAATATCACAAGATTGCATAGGTACGACGCTTCATAAAATGCAAATGAACTCAAGTTAGTTTTTGGTGCCTCTATTCTCTATGGTTATTACGCAGTTTTTAACGTTTATCACGTTATACGATAATAGACTTTTCCATACAACAATTGTACAAAATTTAATCAATATATGACATTTTTCATAGAAGAAATTCGATTTTAGTGCAAAGTAACTCCGCGATAGCTACGCGATAAGGATCAAGAATTGCGCCATATGACACAAATTTAAGTCCTTCCGAAAATGATCATATTTTAAGCGCCATTCTTTCATTTTTTAAGCCTATGTTGCAAGTTTACAAATTGTTGTATAGGTTACAATATTACAATGTTATATAATAGATTCGGCACATTAAGCAGGTACAATTATTGCATTCGTGATTTCGTAAACCAAAGTATCACATTAATATCTGCAAATAATTTGGACAGCATTTCCAATAGCGCCGGGATATAAATTATGAATCCTAAAACGCTTTAAGCTCACAAAACTGAACAATGGCCCTCAACTTCTATTGAATGCGGCGGCGAGGGTGAATCCAGCTTTCAAATTAATTAGATACTATGACAAAATTAAACTGGGATAATATGATGGTGGTAATTCAATTCTGGCGTTATGAAATATTTCATTAGTTTAGGCGGTATCGGCTAGTATTTGTGCTATTGTTTAATCAAAATGTAAGCGATAACATGTGAACTGAGCCAGTACACTCAATGGTTAATAATTCGGTAGATCGATATAACTGCAGTTTATTACAATAGGTCGTTCATATCCCGCGGAAAGTTTTAATTGGACGTATTTCAGAAATTGTGAAATCCCGTACGATCACGCAGTGTTCTCAATCTGTATGGAACACGACAACAGGCCAGATACGGAGAAATGCTACTGAAATTATTTGTAGATTGTTAACCAATTGTATAGAGCCACGTATTCATAGATACATATTTGTCAAAATACAACTTTTTAACTATTTTTGCAGATTTATAAATATTGCAAAATATTAGAGAATCATCTTCTATTACTACATCATATTAGGTACATAATAGAAACATTATTTTAATGTTCATGGTACATACATCATTTCGCTGAATATACTAAATATTGGTAAATTTCAGGGAAATTGATTTGATGAAAAACCAAGCCTCGGTGAGTTATCCAAAGGATGTTCAGTAACTTCTCAAATTATTGACATAATGTTGCCAATACAAAAACTAACTATGTTTGGTTTATGGAAAAAGAAGAATGAAAGTAGATTGAATGCAGTTGAAATGCAATCTCTCAGGCGAATGTGTGGGAAGACTATATATAATAGGTGTTCAAATGTCGAATTTAGAGCAGAGTGCAAGGCTGAGATAAGCATTATCGACAAAATTAAGAAAGGTCTTTTACGATGGTTCGGTCATGTAGAGCGATTGGATGATGAAAGATCGGCTAAAAAAATATATGATGCGACTGTGCTTGGATGTAGAATTCGAGGAAGGCCGAGAAAGACATGGCATGATCAAGTAAAACAAGTGCTTGAAAGTGGGCATGTAAGAAGTCGGAATAATCGACGTGCGTGCATGAGAAGATGTATGAATGTGGAGGAAGCAAGAGAAGTGTGCCAGGACAGAGTGATGTGGCGTTCTATCCTCTCTGCCTAACCCTTCGGGGAAATGACGTGATGGTTAGTTAGTTAGTTAAAATTTGGTACACTAATTAAATTTTCATAGATATGTAAATAATCAATTAGATTTTCTCATTAAATAAAGTAAACTTACTCAGTAACGAATTGTCAACTATTTCTTCAATATTTATTGTATTTGTCTAATCTTAATCATCAACGAAGAAATGGGGTCTATAATATTATTTTGATCGGATAAATTCTGGCTCATCCTTTCTAGATTGGGGGTCAAAATCCTCGGGATAAATACATATCATAATAGCGGTCCAGACAAAGAGTTCATTCACAATTGAACCTTCGTTCGTAGGTATCCGAATACCTGCGATCTATTGTACCCAAACGTAACGATATATACACACAATAGGCATAATACAACTCTATAAATACTACCCCATAGAAATTATGATTTAATACACCAATTAACATTTCAATTCTTTGTTTTTTGTATTGAATAGGGTCACGAGGAGAGTAATAAGAGGTTGTATGATAAAGTTTAATATCTGGCTCTATAGAGATGATACCGAAAGGTTTCAGTTTGAAAATTTAAATTTCATGAAGAATGGATACGTTATCCCTTTTATCTATAGAAGATAACGTTAAAGCGGGTTAATTTATTATAGTATTTATTCTGAAAGTGGTAGTTGAAATGTTTTTATTGTTTCTCTAATATTTTCTGTACGAATATACCTACTAATAATTTGGGTTTGGAGATAGCAAAAGAAATTCGTACCTAATTATTACCTATTGATTGCTGTCATTTAAAAAGTTATCTATAAACTTGCAATGAGCGTTTGCATTTTTTTTCTCTAAATCACCCCTAAATATAGTAAACGAATTATAAAACTAACTACGCCATTCATTTGTCGATTGGTTAGTAACTAGGCGATATACAATATTTTGTATAAATTGAAATAACTAACCTGTGATTGCATTGTTGACAAGCGAAGCACTCGAGGTGGTAGACATTATTTCTTGCTCTCATGACCATTTCAAAAGCTGGAATGACTTTATTACAGGCAGCACAATATCCAGTATTTCCGAATAATCTGTAAAAAATAAGACACTTAATTATTGCTAAATATTCGTTTACTTATTAGGAGTACTGAAGCCAGAAAAAAATAGTGTTTGCCCTATGGGTACTTTAGCATGGGACCAAGTTAGTGACACAATATGTGGAATATTTTATAAGGAAGATTCATTCTCTTACAAAGCTCTGTAATAAAATCTTTAAAAAAATTTATGCAACTTCTTTATGGTTAAAATTCCGTTTTTTATGCAAAGATTCAGAAACATTTTTTATTTGTTAAGAGCACACTCCACCACGTGACTCGCGGCCGCTTTCCCTTACAAACGTATTCCTCGATTTTGTCCCTGGAATCTAACATTAGAGTTTTGATTTTTTCACACATTTTAGATATCGACCAGATGCGTGTTTTTATTATCTTATTTTTTAAATAATTTATTTATCTCGTTTAACAAATAAAATATCAAAAAAATAAGACGATGCAAACACGCATCTGGTCGATATGTGTCATATCTAATGTTAAATTCCAGGGAGAAAATCAAGTAATACGGCAAGCGGCCGCGAGTTACGTGGTGAAGTATGCTATTAATAAGTGTGTAAAAATGTTAATACTTTTATTACCTCAAATAATCTCTCTTGCACAGTATAAGGTTGGCCTTCGTGTACAGAGTGGATCCTACTTCTCCCAGCCGGCAGTCGCAGCACCCACACTTCAGGCAGTCCTCGTGCCACAGGAGGTCCAGCGCCTTTAGCAAGAACCTCTCCGTGATGTGCTTGCCGCAGCCGGCGCACTCCTGCGGCGCCGCGCCGCCGCCGGGCGCCGCCGCCGCGCCGCTCTCCTTGCCGGCGTCCATCGTCATGGCCACCACGGGGCTGCTACCGTTCGACACGGACAGGACGCGCCTGTCGCTCTGGAAAGAAGAGAAAAATCAATTAGGCAAGGTTAAATGTATGAGAAAGGTTAACATGTATAGGCAACCTTAACATTTATGGGGAAAATCAACATCTCAGCACGCATCTCTCTCTGAGTATAAACATAAACTGGTGCATGTCTACGATAAAAGATTTACAAGTGCGGAAGGGTAAGTTCTCCCTAAGTATAATAGTAAATATGGTAAGTATAGTATACCAAAAATTTGTAACATGCTTCCATCAACTATTAATCATTAATTTTTCAGGCTTAAAAGAGAGAAACGTGCTGAGAACTTGGTTCCTAAAACGGGAGTTATTATACAAAGTTTTTGTTTTCCTTCTTCATAATATTTTGTTTGCAAGAGTATATTTATTGTGTATTTTAATTTTGTATTTAACACATTTATGTTTATGCACCTACTGACGAGAGTTGCAGTAGGCAACTCAGTAGAACATGTTATTGTTTGCATTACTTATATATATATACATTGAAATAAAGTTTTTAAAATAAACATAAAGTTAAAGAGCAAAGTTATCTTGATTGGGACATATACACCAGTATTTTCATTGTTGGGTTAGAGTTGAATTTTTTTGGTATGTTTTGGGCAAAGATAACATTTTTAGGCAAAGTTAGTATTCTTGTGCAAAGTTGCAATGCATGAGCAAAGTTTACGTGAGTTGACAAACTTAACACGAGTGATCAAAGTTGATATATTCGAGAAAGTATTTTTTTTTAGTATTATGTGCTGTAAAAAGTTAGTTGTATTAGTTAATGTATTAATATAAAATCAACATTTTTTCTATTTATATCAAAACTACGTTTAGGGTGGTAAACATATTACATAACAGTTAGCAATATCTAAATAATTCAGTTGTGTGTAATGACAAAGTAATTAATGCACGACTCGACGGTCAGTTCCCTTGTTGTATTCTGTTTGTGACGGCTTAAGCCCGTTGGAGCTAATTAATTATGATTTGTAATAGCAGACGACAGAATCAATCAAAACCACTCGTGTCATTGGCAAGTCATTAACAATATTAAATGGACGTTTCACAAATGGGATAGGGAAAAGGGGATCGTTCGGAAATACATTATTGCATTTTAAATTTCACGATCACATGCAAATCCAGAAAAAAAATCGTTCTTTTTGTTAGATTTTTTAAACACAGAAAAATTTAAATAAAATTATATGGTTTTATTCGAAATTAGGGAAATAATAAGGTTGCGAGTTGTAAAAAGTGGTGGATTGTTTTGGACAGTATCTGCATTAACTTTTTAAATTCAATAAAATATGTACAAAATAATGTATTAACTATATCCAATCGATAAACAAAAATGCAACTTCGACTACTTATCAATTTAAACAATATGAACGTGTCCAAAATTCTTGAAGATATCTAAATGTAATGGAGAATGCCGTAAAACATACCTACATAAAAAGTCCACTAAACGTAGCCAAACAAATCAGGACAAGTTAACTTTGTTAATTAACGGTACATGCAGAGGTTGAGGATAACGCAAAGAGAGGAGAGGCGAATATCACTGAGATCGAAAAATCAAAAAATGGATATGAGAAAAAACAGGAGTGATAGCTCAACTGAAGTGGAGCTGGGCTGGACACGCTATGCGAAGAGATGGTTGGACATTTAAAGTGCTGGAATGGCAACTAAATGTCGGAAGATCGAAAACAAGGTAGTCTGACGACCACCTGTAGCAGGAATACAGTGGCGTTCCATGACCAGGGGATAAGAACGACTGCAGGAGTAAGGAGAGGCCTATGTCCATTACTGGAATTAATATGGCTGAGGAATAAGAAACGCCTTAATATCCATATTCTTTCCGAACATCTCATTTCAGTTGGCGTATCGATTTTAATGTTGGTACTTATTACTTTCCCTTTGTGAATGTTTTTTTTTCTGAAATTTATATTAGAGGCACTCACTTTTTAGTCATTTATTGTGAACAATCTGAATAAAACTGTTTGTTTTTTACTAATTTTTTTTTTAAAACGTAACGTTAAAAAAATTGTTAAAAAACAAAGAAAATAAAATGAAAAGAAAAACGTTATATGACCATTGGAAAAACTATTATTTTTTACATATTTAGCATGTCATAATTTAATAATTATGCACACTATAATAATAATCACTGTACTCAATCATTGAAATGTAATAATCAATTACGCAATTTGGATTATTCAATGCACATTATAGTCTATTGAAAAACGACTAAAATAGTCTAACCTACAAAGGTTCCTATTTATAATTACATCCCTTTCCATTGTGGAATATTTTGGTTTGAAATGTGGTACTGTATTAAATATCTACTGCTGAAATAATTTCAATTGAAATATTTACACTTTAATTAAGTGATCGATTAGCTCTATGCGTTGTTAAATAAATTAATGAAACAAAGCGATACTATGTTATCTAATAAATCCAGCATTGAAATTATTTCATGTTTGTAGTAAACCTTTTTGGTTTATACATTTATATTTTATTTATAATTTAAGCTCTTAAACAAAAATAAAGATTAATATTTAAATCATTTGAAAAACTTATTATTTCACGTTTACGACTGCCGGGACGCAAAGAAAATATCTTAACATATTTTGGTAAACGCTTCAAGTTCATCAGTAGGTACTTATTTATTACATTTACTATGTTTTTAAAGAAATTACCAAAAAGTCAGTTTGTTTTAAAAAAATTTTTTAGTCTAATATCTACGGGTACAACTTCTAGAAATACAGCTAAAAATTGATCTCGATTTGAACTAGACTTTTAATTTATTTAAATAATTTATTACAACAGTTTGAAAATGGCCGGTAAAGGTGAAACTACTACTACTTTTCCTACTCTCCCTTACTCGCACCCAATGGTGCATAGGGCACTGCATTGATACACAAGTACAGCGAATCTTAATCATTTGTTACATGAAGGCAATATGATCAGTATTCCGCTTCAGAGCCAGTCCTAGGTATCACATATGAAAATCTATATTATTTGCACTTATAGTAAGTTCTAAATCTGTGGAACAGAGCATTGAATATGTTAACACTACACTGCACCATTTTGTCTCAGGACAGGGGCTGTCAAGGCGCGGCCCGCGAGCCAATTGGGGCCCCCTGGAGGCTGGGCAGGCGGGCAGACAGACTGGGTCCTGTGGACCCGACACTAGACACGTGAAAACGTTATTTTATGCATCAGACAATTGGATGGGACCAAACAAAGTCTAGTAAAAATAAAATTCTATTTCGTAGCCCTGCTTTTATGTATTTTTAAACAATTTTCGTAAATTACATATGTATTTATAATGCACAATATTTTAGATTCTGGCCTTAAAGATATACCTACAATTTACAATAATTAATTTATGGTCTAAAAAATTAAGATAAAATTTTCATCAGGTTGCTATGCAGATTGCCTGTCGTTTAGGCGCAATTCGTTAACAATATTTTTTTATTTTGTAACGTAGATTTATTGACTAATTGTACACTTTTGTTGTGCGATTTAAACAGATAACCAGTTTTACATATAAATACTGATTTCAATTTTTCAAAATTAAGTAATCACAAGGTAAAAATATAAAAAGAACATCAAAATGTCTACGAGAGACATCTAACGACAAAAACGAAAAGCAATTATTCGTTAAGAGCACAATCGGACGGGAAAAAATAATACTACGTCTACGGAAGGAAATACACCGCTCCCAAAAAAATATCGAAATTAAGCAATATTTTCCACTCGGTAAAAAAGTTCAGACGCATTGAAATACACCGCCAATAACATCGTGAAATTCTTGCTGAACTGACTTTTACTTGGAATAATTCAACTTGCAGCTGGGTTGTGCATTTTTTGCAGGAAAATTTGAAGATATTAAAATAACGGCACTTGGTAAAAACGCCCGTAAGGTTCCTTCATTTTTATTTTTTGTTTAGTAGATTTAAACGTATTTTTTTATTTAGCACCTTGAGTTCAGTTATGTTGGTCAGTTGAAGGTAGACCTTTTAGGGGTTGCGTAGACGGAGGGCAGACCGAAGGGCGAGCGTTTGGGCGATCCGTGGGTGGGGGGAGGTGATTGATTTACTCTAAACCAACAATTTAACGCTCGAGTTGATCTGATTCATTGGATTTAGGTTTGTTACTTGGTGGTCATCCGATCTCAGCCCACTGGGGAAGAAATACAATTATTGCCTTTAAATTCGACAGGATTATTTTTATCGTTTTGTTTCTCAGGTATTTAAGTGGGTAATTAATTGCTATTAATAATTTAATTAATTTAATGTTTAAATTACATAATGTTTGACTTTTTTCTAAGGTTAAGAAGATTGAATAGAAAACTCCTAAATTATTTTCATTATTTTTTATCGCGCCCAAATAAAGGCTTTAATTTTGTGTTCGCTCCTACGTGAACACTACCTAACAGTTCAAGAGGATCTTGTCTCCGGTTCAATTATGAATTTTATCTTAAAAAGCAATTACCATCAGAGCACATAGCATTTAACGTAACGCTAAAATAACTTAACGCTGTAAATTTGACTGAACTATATAGGATTACTAGAAATTTTAGCCAAAGAGTAAAGGTAGTTTGCTTAACAAAAGGCTATACACTACTCGTAAGTGGGCATTTTCCGCCAGAGATCACCCCAGCCCCGCCCGGCCTCTGTACTAATCTGTTCAGGATAATTCCTCTCTGGTTTACTTGGCCGACTATGAAAGGCTCTTCAGGAACACGAAATGTCTAGAGCTTTCTGGAAGGGTGCAGCCGTTGTGAAGCGGACAAAGAAATAGTTGGCTTTATGAAAACAGTGATTTCTGTGTGATAATACGAAAATAACTGCAAATGTCAGGTTATCTTTATGTTCAAAGATCTCTTAATTTTGCATTTTATTTTTTTATTTTTTTTTAATTTAATTTCAAAAATACATTTTACATGTATTCCCCATGAGTTACAATAAACTCATTTTGGGCCTATAAATAATTACATTAAATATATATATTCATGCCAGAACACACAGTTATTACAAACACAAAAAAAAATTATTACAATCAGAATACAACCAAATACAAATACACTAATTATTTACACCTTCCACATACTGCCTGAGGTAATAGAGCTTTAGGCTGTTAGCCACATTACTAGAGCTTCGAATACCCTCAGGAAGCCTGTTATACTCCCTACAAGCCAGGTACAGCAGAGACTTTAGACCAAATTTTGTAGTACAAGTATCAGGTGGGTGTAGATTGTGTCTTTGTCTAGTGTTGTAACTGTGAACATCACGGTTGTAAGTGTATTGAGTATTAATAATTATTAGTTTAATCTTCTAAATTCCTTAAAAAACATGTTTCATCATCATCATCATATCCGCTCATCAGGCATCAGTTTCTCGGCATCCTGGACGTCCATTATTGACAATCCGTCGGCAGTTTGCAGAGCTGCGGGACGTAGACCTGACTTGGGAGGATGCAAGGGGAACTGGCGGCCCATCGCTTGGCTTGAAGGGAGTTTGTGGAATCCATATGCTCCACATAGGGAGCGGATATGGTATAATGATTATGATTAAAATGAAAGCTAAAATATTTACGCTAGCGCAGAAATTTTTAGTAGGAAGCACTTTTAGCAAAATTAAGTCATTAACAGCGTAGGTATGCACCACCTGCAATCCTTAATGAAAAATTTAATTCCCCATTTCCAGTGGAATGCAAGAAGCGCAGAATGGCATAAATCTCACGTGTTACTTTGTAAAGTTTTCATCGGTCACACAAACCGGAAGTCAGGTGCTTTCAAACCGTGGAAATGTAAGGGAACAAGAAAACACGAAGCGGCACAATGCCTGTCCTAGTGTTGCCACACCTTAATGAAAAAGCTGCAAATTATACCGAAAGGATATATTCCAACCGTTTAAAGAGGTTCTGATTCCAGAAAAATATTAATTTGTTTTTTTTTTAATGTCAAACATTATTTTTGCACGTATTTTCATATGTCATGACCTGGCAATAATATTTACATGTTTTAATTTGTAAAATATTACACAAATACTTGATAAGTGACACATTATTATTTTACTTGATTAAGAAATATTTATGTCCGTCATAAATATGTTTTTCACACATTTAGAAATATATGGAATTTTATATACAGAAACACTTTTTAATTTCTTTGAATTTGCCAGTTTTATGAGCAAGCTTAAAAAATGTACAAAACGAATATGCATAGTTCTTTGATTTTTATTTTTTTTTTTTTTATATTTCAACAGTGCTTCTTTCATTTTTTTTGTTTCTTTTATTGAATACGTTTATACGCTAATTCCATATTCATTTGTTAAATTCGTTTATGTATCATTATGTATATGGCCATTATTTCATTAAATATTAATGGAGCCTCGAAAGTGATATGAGAATAACAAAACCATTTTTTTTAAATTATGAACACTTCACACGTTTCCCTTTTTTGTTTACTGATTTCCGTAAATTTTTGTGCTATATTTAACAGGTCTCTGTAATTTTTTTGTTAGCAGCATGCAAAATGTAACGAGTAGAGCACACTTCTATAACGGTTGATCTGTACAAAGTAGTAAGTACTTATTTAGCAGATTGCTTCTCTTTAAGTTTTTCTTTAATACAGCTAGGACGGTGGGGACAAGTTCTTTCTCCGTAGAATTAGGAATATCTGCTGTGAGTGGAGTAATGAAACATTCATACGATGGCGGGACAAACTCCCTTATTACTTAGACTTAATTTGTTTCGCGAGAAAGCACTTTCATTTGTAGCGTTTTTGATTAGTGAATGGGAGTAAGAGAACCGGTTTATACGTATTAAATATACAGGGTGTAACACAAATCGGGAGACGTGCCTCGGGACTAATTATTACAATAGTAAGTATCAAAATATACAACGGTAAAAAAAAATTGCCAAAAGTACCAAAAACAAATGGCAATAAGTTTTTTTTTTTTTTTTAATCAAAGGTCATGAGAGTACCTTCCTAAACATAAGTATATGTTGTTTTAAGTTTTTTTTTTAGTTAAAAATATTTAAAAAACAGTAAATATTTTTAAACGCTAATTTTATTAAATTTTTTATTTTTAAATCTCCAAGAATTACAAAATAATACAACAAATATTTAAAACATCCTTATTTTATGTGTACTGACTAATTTCATTTACTTTCGTATGCATCTGTGCCTGGATGTAGAAGCCGCGGAAGGCCGAGAAAGACATGGCTTGACCAAGTACGTTAAGTACTTGAAAATGGTCATGTGAAAAGTCGGAATAATTGGCGTATATGCATGAGAAGATGTATGTGTGTAGAGGAAGCAAAGGAAGTCTGTCAGGACAGAGTGGTATGGCGTTCTATCCTCTCTGCTTATCTCTACGGGGAAATGGCGTGGTGGTTAGTTAGTTAGTATACTTAGATTTTACGTTCGATTCTTAGAAAACGTAAAAACAAAGTTTTTAAATCATACTAAATGTATCCCTAAATTACCAATACCCAATTTTTTTTTTAATGCATTGCAGATTAACCCTCTTATCAACTTATTTTAACACAAATAACCAGTTTCAGAAACTTACTTAAAAACTCTTAATTAAAAATTTAATGTTCTCAACAGTAAAACAATATATTAGAACAGTGACAAGGAACCAACCCAACAAATCTATTAAATGTTTTTTTTAGCTAATACGGCGTCTTAAATATTATTCCGTCTAAAAAGCTCACTTGCATTTATAAATTTAATAACCAAAAGATTTTCAATAAAATCCTTCAATTGATTGTAGGTCCTTAGTTCCGTTCCACCCAGTATTATAATATGGCCATACCCATCGGCCGCCACCGCGTTACTTCACCTTCTAGAAAACTAATCTAGCCAATTGCTTTCTTCATCACTTAAATGTTCCTGGTGAAAAGTATCTTTAGTATTCTTTATTCCTCCATTCCTGGTTTCTCCCTTTGTCTTAATACATTGCCCAAATGCCAACACTTATAGAAATATAGACATAAAGGAGGTACATACACAATACACATGCTATCATACTCCCTTTAATCATTAATTTTTTTACGCATTTTTTATAAATGTAAACTAATAACGTTTAAATGACCAAATCATTAAAAAAAAAATTAAATCATCCGTGTTTATAATCATTTTCTTGGATTGGAGATATTAAAAAAAAAAAAAATAATACTATAGTTTCACATAAAGAAAAGATATTTTACTAACTAACTAGTAACCAAGTTTTAGTCTAAATTACGGTAATAGTAAAGAAATTGCAAAATTAATACTGATTAAATCAATACAATACTACTGACACTTTTGAATTAAAGATATTTTCATTCCTCTATAATATAAGGCAATTAAAATTGGCAAGTAAAAAATTAATTTACAACAATTCTATTGAAATATCATAAGTATTTTTACTGTAAAAAATTGAGACAAGATTGTGTGGAGACGAAAACTATCCACACAGGGCACTGCATAGGTTTACCAAGTCCAGTGTATAATTATTATTTATTAAATGCAAGCAAGATGATTAATCTTACGCTTCAGCATCAGTCCAAAGCATAACACATTTTATGAATTGTAAATTTAAAAGTAAATATTTTTTAACCCCACTGAATATGTGCATTAATGCGATTAATTAATTAGCGTTTTAAATGTTTTCACAGTATGTGTAATTTTTTTTGTATATATCTCAAATTGGGAGTTGTTATTAAATTAGCAGCGATTAAGCACTGTTAAAAACACAATACATATAAAACTAATTAATTAAAAGAAGGTCATGGCTAAATAAATATATTATTGAGCTGCTATCAGGAAAAATAGTTTAAGAGATTATAAATTTATTCATTTTTCCTTATCTTAATGTAATTTGTATCAAGAAATTAATCCAGTTATAAAAATACTGAATGCTTGATTGCATTAACTGTCAAAACGTTAAAGAAAAAACATGAAATTGATACTATTTAGCGTTAATTAAAAACGGGGTCATAAAGACGCTTCAAGTTAATTGTTTTTAATTTCTGATAACAGAAGCTGTCTTAATGTTTAATTTTTGTTTTTCTATACATAGAGAAGTCTATTTGAAGTAGATTATTATTTTTTAAACAATCCTTAATGAGATGATTTGTCGAAATTTATAAAATTGTTATTGCATCTAATTTCTATCCAATGTACATATTAATTTTAATTGGATACCGGAATGTTAAGATAATGTTTAATATCACTTTCAGTCTTTTGCTGAGTTATATATTTTTTCTGTAATAGATATATGATATTAATTCATAAACATTATAATATCGTTTTTCAGGGTAAATTACATTTCAAAAAAAATATGTTAGGTATGTAGGCTCCTGTTACTTAAAAGTAAATCATACCTAAGTTCTCATCATAACAAACTTGTCAACATGATATAAGTCGACGCCTCCTACGTATAATATCGTAACCCACAAAATGCGATTTTACAGGAGGAGCATTTGAAAATATTTTCGTTCATATGCATTGGTTGTAGATACGACCAAAATACGCCCCAAAAAAAACCCTTATTTTTGGCAATTTTTTTTTTTGTTTTGGTAGAAATAAAGATATAGACGAAATCCACCAAAAACTCAGAATCGACGATTTGTGGGTTACGATATTATACGTAGGAGGCGTCGAAGTATATATTTATTTTTACTAAATTAGTCGTTTGATAACTTTGATATACCAAATTCAATCGAAGATAAATGAATTATAATTTAAGGCCCTTAGATTATTCAATAAATTAACAAATATAGTAAACACAGATTTCAGTTAAATCATAATCATAAGAACTGGTGGGCCCAGTGGTAGCGTCGTGGTCTCTGAGTCCAGAGATCGTCGGTTCGAATCCCCACTTCGACACTAGGTACACGATTCTTATTTTCAAGCACAAGCCGCTTAGTGCAAAATATAATATTATAATCAGATTGGATATATTTCTTTTATAAAAAAAAAATATATTATATTTCACAAAATATTATATTATACCCAGTTAAAAATATTATATTTGATAAGTGATTTACAACTTCCACTGAGAACTTTTTTCCTAATCGCCCTTCATCTAAATAATATTGTTTATTGGATTTGTAATCTTCTTATCTTTGAAATACAATTTGTTAACTTTTGGAAATATTTTTCGTAACTTTTCGCGCAGTCCTTTGTTTTGGGATGAAAGTTGAGAAATTTAAACAGTAAATACTTAGACTGACTGGATACTTTTATCAAGAGAAACTTCCAACTGTCTACTCTATTGAGATGTGTTGGAGGTAGGAGAAGGTAGAAAGGAATATCTTGTCAATATACTGTAGTGAATTCTGCATTCCTGCACCAAAGGTAAACGCAAACATGTCCAAACATGTCCAAAACTTTCTATACAGAATGGATGCTCTTAGAAACAATAGAAATGTATGCATTCATAATCTATTAACAGACATAAAAATTGTGAAATTAATTAATTTGTTATTTATATTATCACCATTAACTTTGTAAATCATTGTAAACTTTTTAAATAAAATAAAAATCACTTTGTTTTTTATTCAATTTTTAATTTCTCTACCCTATCCATAGCCCACCCCCCTCCACAATCCATAGTTCCCCACCCCACTAATTAGATGCAACTTTGTATTTTAATGTTAGTTTTGTATTAGCTCTGATGATGGTACGGTGGTACCCTGAAACTAGTTAGTAATAACTCAATTAAAAAGTGAAATCAAAAAACAAAGTGATTTTTATTTTATTTAAAAAGTTTTACAAATGATTTACAAATTAATTTAATTAACATAAGACTTTTTCATATAAACATAAATTATAAAGTAGTTTTAATAACACAGAAGCAAGTATAAAAATAATGTAGAAAGAGATTGTACATATACATTGAGTAACAAAACTTGTAGTACAACCCGAAAACTGGTGAATCTACAATTAATTATTAAAATGATGTAAACTTAATGTTATGCGTTTTCCCCTTGCTGTAGATTAACTAACCTTCAGAAGCGATGAAAGAGTTATTCCTACAGAAATGTATAAAAATCAAACTATCGTATAACTTGTACAGATTATTTTGTACCTAACAGAATACAGACACACTCTTTTGTATTTGTGTCAAATCATATAAGACTTACTTTACTTTTTCCATTCGCATCTGATGGTACATATAAATTTACTGCAATAGCTTATTATAATATATATTCATAATTTGTCTTAGTTTTAAATTATCAGGTAAATAGATTTTGTGTCGTTCAGTATAATATGCATTTTTTAGAATTCATCAGTGAGAAAAATAAAATATTTTGTTACGTACTTACAGGCAAACAAACCTTGGTCACCCTGCATGGCAGCTGGTTTAATTTGTTATCCACAATACCAACCATTCATATCTCATAGGAAATATATTACTTATTACCCAGATTATTATTATTGACTATCAACATAAGAGAATTTATCATATCATACAAAAAGCTAATGGTGTTTATCTAAGTTAATTTTATAAATAAAATATTTTTTCGTTTGGTTGGTTTAAAATTGATGTCTAGCATACTACATTCTTGCTTGGTAGTAAAGGGGCCGTGTGTTTAACGCAGGTAAAGTTTGGCACAGAGCAGCATAGTTTGTGAGCTCTATCCCCGACTGTATCTGCCAGTTATCCCATTGGACTGAAAACAAAACTATAAAACTTTACTTTATCCAGTGGTTCATGTCTTCCATCTATTCTGACTGTCCAAAACAATTTGATCAACGTACTACCTAGAGATTCTCTACATGTATTAGATTTATAACTTTAAACTGTGTAGACGTTTGAGTAAAAGGCATTTTTGTACCCCCAGTTAAAACAAAGAACCTAACAAAAAGAGAGGACCAAGTAATAGTTAAGTTTAACGGCAGCAAAAACACATTAAATACCATTCATTTTAATAACAATAAAAGACTTAATGATTTATTATAACAATAAGCTACCAAAATATAGTAGTAAGATAGGCAGATAGACGAAAATGAAACTTATTTTATGAGAACGCCTAACAAATTTGTGGGAACCATTCGTCCAAAGTCCAAATATAATTCAGCTTCGACAGTTATTACTACACGAGTAGGTAATTCCTAGAAAATCAGTAGCTGACACTGCAATTCACACAGGCAGTATGGACTTTGCACACGAATGTTTATCCCTACCATACAACTCTAATAACAAAGGACTGCTGTCCTATAAATAGCAATACCGAGGGTCGAAACAGTAGTGCAACACGTTTACGTTTTTACCAACTACGCAGCTACTCTCTCAGTCAGAGAATCGCCAGTCCACGTCAGCAGCCAAGATTTAGTGCCTTGCCTGACGTAGACGATACCCATCATGGAAGCATCGGACTACGCCCTGGATTCACACTCCCTGGTACCCAGCATCGGAAGCTCGACCCCCATCGTCTGCTCTCCTCGTTGCTCCGCTACCACGTTGTTCCAGCCGCTGACTTCGCTCCATCTCTACGGAACTGCCACGCACTCAATATCCGACACGCAATACTTATCCTTGTTAACAGAATAAACGCATACAACATCACCGGCGTTTCCACTAACCTTCCACTGGTAAAAGGGGACTCCTCTATTTTCCAAGCCCTTTAAATTGAAAAGGAGAAAATGAAAAAAAATATTATGGAATGCCTATGGGTGCCATTTATACTGATGGTTTATTCAAATTATGTCAAATTTGCAGTTATTCAAAAGGAAACTTTTGTTGATAACCAAATCTATTAATATATATAAATTTGTTGATAAAAATAAGACTAATAAATATTATAGTTATGAAATAGAAGGATTAGAAAATATAAGCACTTTTACAAAAAAACTACAAATTATTCAAATGGCCTCGTTTGTTAATAAAGTTTTTATCAGAGAACCGATGCAATAAAAGTACCAAAAATGTCGGGAAACGAGAAGATCATTTGTGTAATTGAAGCGGGGTGTCTAATTGCGCATGCGCCCTCACTGTCGGCCAATCACATAAGCACTCTTAATTTATAAACCATCCAATTTTCTATCTTCCCATTCCTTTTATCCATCCATCCACTGCGCACGACCTTAATCCCACAATTTTCTAAATGATATTGAGTGCAGAACGAAATAATAATTTTTAAATATAATATTAATCAAAACAAAAAGGGCATAAAAATAAAACGAAATGATGCACATACGAATACAATGGTCTACTTATAAAAAAAAGGAAGAAAATACTTAACAAATACCAAGTAACAGTTTGATGTTCCAATGCAGTTGCTTATGCTTAATTGGGCGGGATAAGGAAAAGCAGAAGTAGAACGTATTCATAAAAGAAGTTAAAAGAAATTTGTAAATCTGTAATACCACGAAAACTAGATATTACAAATATATACAAAAATATGGACACTCATAATAGATTTAAAATATATTGCTTATATGTCGGTCGCCAATTGATAGATTGTGCATTTATCTCCGAATTTACTACGAGTACCATTATTTGAATTAAATGATTAATTTTGTTTTAAATTTTTTCCAAGCAATATTGTTGTATGGCTCCAGCTAATTTAAATGTCTGAAATGCAAGTGTGCCTGGATTTGTTAGAGCGAACTGTATCTGAAGTAGCTCCCCTCAGATGCTGTCACAATGAGTTACAACAGCCTTATACGGGACCTATGCTGGATTAATGCGACTTTCAAGTCGTGAGTTTACCAAAATTAGAATATGACCTCCAATGCAAGTAACAAAACTCCGTGGTACTACCCGAAAACTGGAGAATTTGCATCATATTTGGAGTCGATATGACTTTTTAATCTAAGACTTGAAAAAAAAAAAATTTTTTCTTCATATAAAAGCTTTCATTAGTACCTACCTCAGATTAAGTAAAATAGCGCAAATTATTATTTAAATGCGTATATTTATGGATATTATTAATTTGACTAAATAAATTTAAAAAATTATAACATTTTGCCAAAAAACTTCGTACTCAAACTTACTTCGTCGAATAAAAAATATATAAACAACATTTTGAGTTTGTCCAAATAATTGTAGACAAAAACTGGGAGAGTGTTTCACATGTGAAGCGTCGCGCCATTTTATTGTATATTGGATATGTGATATCAAATACTAGGTGAAATGGGGAATGTTGTAATACATCAAGTGGCCACTTAACCCAGCCAATGACAGGTCATAAAGCCCTGTAAACGCCCTAGATATCCATATTCCCTTCCAAATTTCTCATCTCTGTTGAGATGTCAAATTGTAAAAAAAATATGTTCAGTCGAAATCGACTCCAAATATGACGTAGATTCACTGGTTTCCCGCTTGTACATCGGGTTTTATTACACCATAAATGCTCCTCATAGAGAGCGATTATGTAATGACGATGAACTCTTAGTCGAACGATGAAAGATACGGCATCAAAATTTGTCAGGATAAACAGCCGCGTCGACTATTATTCCGTGTTTATTTAGGCGCTGGTATCGTCTTTAAACATTACAGTTGATTACTAGGTACCAATCGACTATTTTAAAGCAAGTCATAAGGTGAAAAAATTGTGTCTTTCCGCAGAGTAAAATACCATTGTAACAAAATTCCGCACCAACAAACTAAATTACGGTAATTCGAAAGGTCACTTTTCATTTCATACCTCCATCATGAATCCCTAGTAAACACAATTCCCGCCCAACAACACTCACATACAAGAACATTACTGGGCGATTCTTGACGAACATTTTCGCCCGGTGCTGGGGGCGG
Organism: Micrasema minimum; assembly: GCA_022494985.1. Classification (NCBI taxonomy): domain Eukaryota; kingdom Metazoa; phylum Arthropoda; class Insecta; order Trichoptera; family Brachycentridae; genus Micrasema; species Micrasema minimum. The sequence goes on along the minus strand of JAGVSP010000038.1, from coordinate 137,274 downwards.
TAAGCGAAGATTTCAACCACACGGGGGATACTTAGATAGATGGTGCATTTTAACTTCAACGCAATGATAAGGTGAAGCTTTCGCGTGGGATGACCTAATAGTAATGGATTGCTTTCTATTAGGCATGGTTTTACAATGGGAGGGAAGTCAATGAGTGAGGAAAATGTAAGGTACAAGTTTGAGGGACATTGAGGGATAGCTAGTAAGGTTTGTCTTACAATGAGATTATTATGAATAAGGGGTGATGGTCTTGATTTACTGTACAGAAATGTAGTAATGGAACGATCGGTGGTAAACGAAGAAAGGAAATCAAAGGTTTATAGTGAGGGTGTGGGGGAATATAAAGCGTATGGAACGTTGAATGATGAGAAAGAATCGGCTTAGGTTTAACTTGCAGCATATGCCTTCCGCTAGATGTTGTGACGTACGATTGCTTGTAACATCTGTGTGAATGGCGGCCCGCCTTCTGAGCTGTGATACAAGATGACCCCGTCTTATTGATAGGCCAATAGAATTCCATCCTTCGAACTCTTGCTAACCGTCGTTATTTACGTCTTCCGATCAGTGCTTATTGTTAAAGCGTATGTATTTTAATCCCATTTTGTATGCTCTAAATCCAGCAAGACTAAAAAAGAAAAATGTAGCCTTTCTGTTGTCCTTCTATCGATCGCGCTCAATTAAAATTCACTTTGTCTTACGTTCAAAACTCGACTAATCTAGACCAAGTTTTTAACGATTTTGAGTCCCTCTAACGAAACAAATCATCCTCGATGTCATAGGACAACATTATTCTTTTACCGAAGCCTAATTAAAGCAAACGGCCCCTGTTTAAAATTACATGTAAATGCCTCGCAACTAATCAACTAAATTACCTTTCATTCCCATTTGTCCCACAATTTTCCAATTACTTCGGCAGCCTAGACTAGTTCTTGAAATGCGTAAAACAAACATCTGGTAAAACAAATGATATAATCAAATTTGGCCCCCAGTCTGTGTTTGATTATGCACTATCTGATGATGTTGCTCATAATATCCCTAAAAGACACAGGGTTTGTACCTAAATTTCATTGAAGTACAAGTTGTTATGAGAAAGAAGTACGGCGAAATAACCTAACTACAAAATCATCATTCCTCCATTGGAAACAATATAAATTCCGCTCCCTATGCTGGATAACAAATACCATTAAGATATCACAACAGGACTGCCTTCAAGAAACTAAAACGTATTTTAATTTCAAAGCTACACAATGTGCAATACTCCCAAGTCACAGAAATTTGAACGTACGCCAGCCAATGACGGAAATAATTGCCTAGGCGAATATGCGCCTCAACGAGTGGACGTCACAGGAATTTGATTTCACTGAGAACATGTAACGTTAATCTAGAGTTTATAACTGAATATGCACTCAGCACATGGTTAACAAATCATCGGCAGGTTACCGGTCAGAATATGTTTAATGGCCGAGTAATTAGAGTATCGGCAAAATTAAAAAAGCTTATGCATTCCAGAAAACTAATCTGAAAGCGTACCTCACACTTCGAATTGTCAGCATAATCACCACTGCTATAGGCTGCAGCACTAGTTCATGCGCGAAACTTGTAATTATGAATAATCAAATGTGGCAGTCTGTGTTTCTTTGCGATCTGACTGATTTGCCTTAATATGCCCCCCCCCTTCCCAAGCAGGTTGTCCCTAAATTTATTGAAGCTGTTGTTCTGAAAAAGAAGTACGCGAAATTCCTCATTACACCATCATCATCATCAACCCATATCCGCTACCCTATGTGGAGCAAATAGATTCCACTAAACAGCCTCCAGGCCAAGCGATCAGTCGCCACTTCCCGTGCATCATCCCAAGTCAAGTCAAGAGTTGAAGAAGAATTGTCTAGAGTGGACGTCCAGGACTAGCGCGAGAACCTGATGCCTTGGTAAATATGCAAGCATGGTTAAGGCTCTCGGGAGGCGTGCGTAGTATATGTATATGGCCAAGCCAGCCGAAACGCCTTCGCCGGATGACAGTAGATACCATGGGTTATTATTAAAATTACATAATTCTGTTATTTTTAAGTTAATGAAAAAAAATAGTATTTGCTTATGCTTAAGTTGTTGTAAAATGAATGCTCAAAAAATTTGAAAATTGCAATTTTTTTACCATGTGATCCATATTTCTTAAGTAAAGAATCTCCGCGCCCGCCCGCGTGCCCCGCGATTAATAGTTGTGGAGAAACGAGTTTTTTTACATATAACTAAAAAAATATCGATCGCACGGTAAAAATTGCGAGAAGTAAAGTCGTAAAAAATTAAATTTTCAACTGAATTTTTTTTCGAAACATAAATATTTGGCAACCCTGTTTCCCAGTGATCTTGGTACCTCGTACTTTCTGATAACTCCGATACACCCGCTGGGGCTACACAAGACACTAAGCAGGCCCTTTTAGTTAAATTGAAACTTTTATGTAGGTGTTCCGTAGCACAGCTGGCTTAGTGGGGAAAGTCGAAACATTTGTTAATGGCACTCTGCGTACATTTATCTCTAGCTATTACCTTATTGTCTATTGCCTCCCAATTTCCTGCGACGCCTACGGGCGACGGTGCCCAATTACCATATTATTTCATTATCCATAATATAATATTAATTTTAAACATTGTGAGTGAGCCATTACAAAAACTAGATTCTGAATATTAATAATAATAAAAGCACCGTTTTCGTAAGAAATCAACTGCGCTTATCCATTTCCAAAATTGTTCTCATACATTTAATATTAAATCAACAATCATGCAAAGCGATCGAACTTATTGTCAATCCCATAAATAAAATAAATAAAGTAAAAACCCTGTTTAACAAATTGATATTTTTTACTTATTGCATTCGAAACCTCAATTAAATAGTTAAATTTAACCTTGAAGTTAATTGAGTATTTTTTCATTACATTTTTTATAATGAGCTCAAATTTCTAATCAAAGAATTTAATTTTTTGCTATGAATTTTTTGTCATCTCTTCATAGTGAATAAATTTTGTAAAACAAAATATGATACTTCAAAGATTACACTTATTCTGGAGAATAAAAAACTCTTCTTAGTTTAAAAAAATCTTAAATTTTACAGCTCTTGATCCGGGATGGTATTTCTAGTGTTAAATTTATGGAGGATTACTCTGAAGCTCCATTTGAAGATTAATCTCATAAACATGTCTAACTGGAATTAAGCTGTCAAAAGCCTATGGATTGGATTTGAAGCATTAATAAGGCATTATAAGCTGTATTTAATATAATTTGATGACGTTTTATATAAGGGATTTGATATGTTACGAGTAAAGTGTTACAGGGGGGAGAAGAATATTGAAATTGGAATTATTGTATGTAACTAAAAAAAAAACATAAATGCATGTATTATTATTCGGGATATGGTGACAATGTTAAAAATGTACAGTGATATAATATGTAGAAACTTATTTTTTGACGAGTATTAAAATTTCAAAATTGTATCAAGTATACAATTTAAATTTATTGTAGAACCTACATATTAAAGTCCTAGCTAAGATAACTTAGCACCTATGACTTTCACAATAAAAGGATATCTATACATACTTACAAATAAATTAATTTTTTTAATCACAATTCTACGTTTAAATCTTTTTTTCTCTTTGTAATATGCATTTTCGTTTTGGTCTCTATCGCAACTTTCTAACAATTTATTAAATAAATTTTTGTTTTAAAAAAATACATGTATTATAGGCATAATAATCTCACATCATATGTGTATTAGCAAAATTAGTTAAGTCGTCTTAATAATTAATCATAGGATTGTACGATTCTAGGGTAAAGCTGAGTTAGCTACTAAAATAGCATTCTCTCTTTTATACTGGTAAACAAGATAAAATAGTTATTAGTACCTTTATTTATTTTATTTTGAAGGTCAAACTGAGAAAAATGCATGTGTTTACTGTATACATCGGCTTAAGAAAATTACTCAATTATACCTACTATATTCCCCGTGTACACGATGCGCGATGTTTGGATGTAATAATATTTATAAATAGTTACAAACAAATGATACATTGTCTAGTGAAACTACAGACTTTTATACGTATAAAGCATCTGATTGAGTTTTTATATATTATAATAATGTTTTTAAAGTTGCAAAGTACTACATTAATCGGTAAGATTTTATTGTGATTAGTAAAACGCACGAAATAAATGATGATGACTAAAACGTACCTTTACTACTACTTTCCCATATCCACATCCAATGGTGCATAGGGCTCTGCATCGGTACACCAAGTGCAGTGTATATTGATAAATTTTATTATTTATAATGTATGATGATGATCAGTCTTACGCTTCAGAACTAGTCCAGTTCACACATGAAATATTAGTAAGAAAATCTAACTAACTAACTAACCATCACGCCATTCCCCCAAAAGGGGAGGCAGAGAGGATAGAACGCCACACCACTCTGTCCTGGCATACTTCTCTTTGCTTCCTTCCACATTCTTACATCTTCTCATGCACGCACGTCGATTATTCCGACTTCTTACATGCCCACTTTCAAGCACTTGTTTTTATTTGATCATGCCATGTCTTTCTCGGCCCTTCCTCGACTTCTACATCCAGGCACAGTCGCATCATATATTTTTTTAGCCGTTCTTTCATCATCCATTCGCTCTACATGACCGAACCAACGTAAAAGACCTTTCTTAATTTTGTCGATAATGCTTATCTCAGCCTTGCATTCTGCTCTAATTTCAACATTAAGAAAATCAGATATAAATAAATATTTTATGCTTACCTCCTACGGGAATCGAACACGTGACCTCATGCACGGTAGCCAAATACACTACCACTATGCTATGAGGTGCACCACCACACAACTTGTTTATCCAACATTATCGTTTCTAACTAAGAAATAACAAAAACGTTAATTTTAAAAATCCTTACTAGGTATTGATGTTCTATAGATATATTATATTTTAAAGCACCGCGTCTTTTAGATATTTGTATACGAAAACGACGACTATAAAAATTATCCATAAAATTAATTATAATCTCATTTGACAAATAAAAATGACAACATTTTTTTTTTTCCGATCCATTAGCACGGCTCATTGAAGATAGCCCCTTTATCCATTGGAGATTTTAAATAATAACTAGTTCAAAAGTCGAAAAGGATCCGTTTTTACATCATGAAATACTCAGTCAATAAATGGATCTGTCACTCATCACATTATCCCCTTAGAACGCCTAAAGTACCAACAAATGGGGACTTAGTCGAGATTTTATTGTTAATGCCGAGCTAATGCCGTAATTATGAGTGGCATCTGTTCGGGCTTATTGAAAAAAGGTGACCCTTTGAGTCTTTAGGATCCCTAAGAAAAAAACGTTCCTAAAAAATTGTCTATACCATGGTTTAAAAGTGTGTGTCTGCCAACAAATTTATTTTAATAAACTTGGCAACCTTTTTTCAATAATACATAATATGTTTAAGTACACATATTATAATGTTTTTAATTTTTGGTCTGACGCAAACTGCCGAAGGATTGTTAACAGTGGTCGTCCAGGACGCGGACGCCGAGAACCTGATATCTTGTAAAATAGGAAAGCATGATTTATACACTGTTTTTTTACATACTTCATTTTCATAAATATATTCCTCTTCATAATCTAACATTTGAGTGTTTTTGATGCATTAAATTAAAACTGAAAAGCTAAACATTAGAAACGTACAATCAAACATAATTTAAAATGGGGAATGTTGTAATACGTCAAGTAGCCACGATAGATCATAAGCTTAAATATCTTTATGGATATACAAACTCGGGGAAAAAAGCTACTTCGTCTCTGTTGAGATATTAAAAATTAAATTAAAGGTCTTGACTACTACACATACGAGTACTAATGTACGTACCATTTTATTTTTTTACAGCATTAGCGTGCAAAACATAAAAAAAATTTCAGTATTTGCGTATTGCATAAACAATTAACATTAAACGTGCACTAATAAACTACTGTAGTCAGTAGATAGTTAAATACGACATTTTAGTAAAAATGTAACATTTTTTTAAAACTGTGATTTATGCGCAATTAATGGGTTTACCCTTTTTTGTGTGCGGGTGCTACTGGAATTGAAATATTTCTGACACCAAGCGACCGAGTCTTAATGACTTTCTTTGATGATTTAAAAGTCAAACCGTGACAGTTAAGAGACACGATTCTTAAACATGGCCTAGGTATAATACAAATTATAAACGTAGTTAAATTACCTAGTGTCATATTCGCCTAAAATTACCAGAAGGGCAAAACACTGAACATGGTCAACTAAAATTCACGAACATAATATTATTATATATATCATTTATAAGGATTAAACGAAAAATCAAGTTCTGTTTTACTAGACAAACGTGAAAATATAAATAGAATACGTACATTATTAGAAATATTACTACTACTACTACTTTTACTTATCTGCACCCAGTGGTGCATAGGGCACTGCATCGGTACACCTACCACTATGCGTCACCACACGTCTGGAGACAGTATATTTTTCCTTTCAAATCTTTTGCGCAAGATCCAGAGAGCGAAGCATGATTTTTGAAGGAGAAATTCTTGTTCCCTGTTTGTCGATCTCGATTCCTTGTTTCCTCTCTTTGTGTTTAGTATGGGACAAATTAGGCTAATATCGCGATAACCGCAAGTAAAGTTGAGATATAGCACAGCTTCTTACGCACAGTTTACCTAAGGCGTGTTATCGAAAATCTTAAAAATGGAGTCCTAGTTTCTAGGACTTGGTATGTTGAGGTAATTCATCTTCTAAGGTTTAAAGATCTTCAACGAAATAATTTGTAATGACAAAATAAAACAATGTAATATTGTACTAACCATGAAATGGCCAAGAATTTTCTTATTATTCTGTAATTTGCCGCGCTTTTTGTCACTGCTATGTTTAAAACAATATTCACGTATAGAAATTCTAGTACCATGTTCTAATCCTGTTGTTCATGGTCCATTGCATTAGGTACGGTATATTTTCTCGTCGCGTATGATTTAAAATATGATCATGAATGTTTTTTGTTAATTTTAAAAAAAAAAAACTGTTTTTGCTGAGCTTTGGAGGTCAGTAACAATTAATAATGATTTTAAAACGTTTAGAAAACGTATTGAAGCGTTCAGTTGTTATTTTTGGAGGCTAATTTTAATAAATGCGTTGTTGATTTTTAAATAAAAAAGTGATTTTACTGTCTGTTTTTGTGTCTATGTAGATTCAATGTTCACATTTTTAATGTATCTAGTATCTAGTAGATACAGTTGACGTTAGTGTCAGTCAGCAAGTAATTTATAAAAATTAAATTAATCGAGATTACACATATCTATAGGTTAAGGATATTCTAAATGGATAACTGCTGTATTGACTAAGAGACATAATATATGCAAAGGAAAATTATACTAAGTGACATAATAATATTACGTCGTTAGGTATCATTTTCCGTTTTTTCCTTTTACAACTTTCCCTTTCCACCGTCGATATGTAAGCTCGCGCTTCCTTTCCTTTAACCTGTTCAGAGCTTAATCATCTCCAAAAAGGGAAACAAACATTTTGGTAAGGCGTTGCGGGCAGGAAGTGACACAAGTGTTATATTTTTATGTACATGTCAAAAGGGATTAAGACTATTTGCCAAGTGGCCGAGCCATAAATAACGCTGACAATAAGTCAACACGCTGCCGCAGCCGCTGTCACAGGCGCATCGTGTATTCCGCATTATGTGCTCGCCACGCTCGTTTAGTGGGACACGGTAAGTGATATCCAGGGCCGGACTACCTCCCCCTCCCGGCCGCGGCCTACCTTGGCCCTGAATCTTGGGGCCATCAAACTCAATTTAAGGGTGAATAAAAAAATATATAGGTATATAAGAGTGCTTTCATATTTCACTGACAAAGTATTATTTTTCATTGAAGTCTACATATTTTTATGCAGAAAATAAGGACTTTAAACGCAAGTTTTGCCAACTAACTAACTAACCATCACGCCATTTCCCCGGAGGGGTAGGCAGAGAGGATAGAACGCCACACCACTCTGTCCTGGCACATTTCTCTTGCTTCCTCCACATTCATACATCTTCTCATGCACGCACGTCGATTATCCCGACTTCTTACATGCCCTCGGCCTTCCTCGATTTCTACATCCAGGCACAGTCGCATCATATATTTTTTTAGCCGTTCTTTCATCATCCATTCGCTCTACATGACCGAACCATCGTAAAAGACCTTTCTTAATTTTGTCGATAATGCTTATCTCAGCCTTGCACTCTGCTATAATTTCGACATTTGTACACCTATCATACATAGTCTTCCCACACATTCGCCTGAGAGATCGCATTTCAACTGCATTCAATCTACTTTCATCCTTCTTTTTCCAACACCACACTCCACTACCATTCATTAGGGTCGGTACCAGAACTCCATTATGAACTGCCAATTTAGCCTCTTTTGATAAGCACTTATTAGATACGACCGACTTTAAGGCACCATTAATTCTGTTACCGGCACTAACCCTCCTTTCAATGTCCTTATCCATATTTCCATCCCTAGTGAACATGCTTCTCAGATATACAAATTTGCTAATGTCAAATATTTTGTTTTGATGGCAATAACTTTAGTATTTACCGATCCTCCCATTTCTTATCATCCCGTTTAGTACGGGAAAATATGTTTTTCCTGTAGATTTCGAATCTCATACTAAATTAAAGAAAAGGATCTATACATGGTGTAATAAAACTCGATGTACCAAGTGGGAAACCAGTAGATCTACGTCATATTTGCAGCCGTTTTTGTCGTTAAAAATTTTTTTTAAATTGACAAATGGTTTTCGAAAAATTCTTGCAAATTGCCATAAAATATATTTTTTTTAGTCAAATTAATACTATGTATAAAGAAAACAAAACCAAAAAATTTCTTTAAATCTGCTTTAGAAACAGTAATTTTTTTCAGGTACGAGGCCCAAATTAGCCCCATACTAATTCCAGCCCCTATTTCACTGTGAACTGTGACACTTCTCCCATCTACCTCACATTTACATTCTCCTTTATATGAGCGACTAAAATAATAACATCATTTAGAATTGCTTTGACAATAAAGCTACGAATTTAATTCATCTGACTTAAGAAGGTCTAATGTTTGAATCCAATTCATAATAATTCAGATAACAAATATGTTACCAATAAGTGGGTTTTTACTTGTAGAAAATATTTTATTTTATTTCACAAGAAAATTAATTTGCTTTTAAAAAAATTATCCAGTTTTTAGATGCTTATCCTACACGTGTGATGTATTATATATGTAGAAGATATAAGAATTTGTTTTAATTTTTTGTTAATTTCACTTATAAATATGCACATTTACACATTTACATTCAACATACGGAACCATAGATTTTAATATGTTAATTTTTTTGTTCATAGTGATAACATAACATTTTTTACTAAAATCCGTAAAATAATTCATCGACAACTGTCATGTTTCATGATTATGACGGTCTTTTTTTACAACATCAGTTGGCAGCCATGTCCTAGATTGCTCATAATCTTTTTGAAAGAAAAAACGATACGGGTTTTCAGAATAAACGTTTTGTGCATTTAACTAACACATAGCAGTTAAATAAAATAACCATTAAAAGATAGCGATACCATTTTAAACTGATTGGAAGTAATCAGAAATAAATGAAAAAATACTGTTTTTGTTCTTGATAAGTTTGATTTATTGTAGACACAGGAAAAGGAATTCACAATCTGTTAGGTACCTTATTAATTTGATGGAAGCATAATTTGAAGTATCTTTTATGTACGTAAATGCTTATTATTAGAACCGACCTATTTTTTGAGTACAAATGTAAGCAATACATATGTTTGTTTAAGCGTAATTTACAAAATTAAGCAGTAAAGTGACTTTTTGCAAAATAAACACAGGCGTTATGTTATTAGTTTTTATACACGGTGGTACTGAAAAGGAATAAAACTGAAAGTAATTTATCGAATTATTCAATAATAACTAAATGATGAAGTTCTACGATTTATTTGTTTTATAAAATATACCGTGACGCGTTTTGTCTTGTCAGGACATTTTCATACATGAAATCAATAAATTCATCGTTAAGCTTATAAAAAGGTATTTAATTTTATATGCGTTGCACTACTACTGAATTACTTAAACACATTATTCATCTTGATTTTGTTCCATTAATAATTATTTATTAAGATTTTTCTTTAGTACACTCTTAAGGTCTTAAGTTATATTGAAAATTCACTAAATACTTAGATGAAAGACGCACTCACCTTACAGCGATATTTGTCATTTTTTCAGCAAAAGAATATTTGTGATATAAAATTAATGTAGCACAAGACGGTTTGTTATCTAGCCTAATTTTTTTACAGCACTTTTAAGAGAATGTTTCACAAAATATAAGCTTCAAAACTGCTCCAACATTTAAAAAAAAAAGCTATAGATATACTCATACTATAAGTTTCGCCTCATCGTATTCATATTACCACACATTCATTAGAAGTGTCTCCATGGAAGAACACAACACAAGATAAAAAGTGCTAATTGCAATAACGTCGCCTGGTGACAGCAGTTGCCACCAGATGCTCTGTTCCTCTCAGTTAATCTCCTCATGGGAATATAATAACATAAATTACAAAAACACATTCCGATAGCTTCGTGATGACGAACGTACCAGACTTTAAACTAACTAACTCGCACTAAAAAACTCCGAAATGATCTTGGAACAGAACGGATGTTGTGTTTGTCAATGGGATCATTAATTACTTTTGTCGAAAATGAGCTCATGTTGATTTTTGGGCCAAATTATTTATATTGAGTATTTTTTCTTGGTATTTTGGATACTTATCTAACGTAATTTAGTTTTTTAAATTTTAAGAGATTGTGCTTCCTTTTTGCACTGATAAGCAAAATTAAAAAAGGTAATAATTGTAATTTTTTTACCCAGTGATAATAAGACGTCTAAACATTACTACCCTTTCTTCAAATCTTTAAAACATCCTTCATTCGTCCTCTTTCATAGCACTTTCCTTCCTTCCTCTATTCCATTTCCCTATGTCATATTTTAGTGTATTTTAAACTGCACATAAATTTGTAAATAATGCTATGTAATTACATATGAGCTTATCTCCCCACCAATACTCGGTACAATAAATGTTTATCACTAAAATAACAACTAAGGGTTCATTGGAAGATACTGCTTAAAAGCAATAAGCTCGCCCTTGTACACTTGTTATGTAATTGTAGATGAAGTTTTCAATAAATAAATTTACCCTATTTATATCCAATGTCCAAGACCTCTTCGCTGGACTGAATGTCGCTTGCGACACTTCGGAAGGCGAGTGATTTTGTGTACCATAGATCACTCGCCATTCCGTGTTCCATACGATTTTCAGTCCATCATAGGGCCCCTGTTTATATTTTTCAAATTGCATGAATTTGCTGTCTAGATAGGGGCTAATTTGTACGTAACGTCACGGTCTCCGAATCCAGAGAACCTCGGCTCGAATCCCCGCATCGATACGACTCAATTCCAATTTTCAGCACACCATAACCGTTCAAGAGATCTAATAATAGCGATTAATGAAATCACAGAACACTGTACATATTCTTATTTTATATAATGTTTCTTAATTACGAATGTTAGAGAATAAAATATAGTTCGCTTTGTACAGGAGTGATGTCATATAAGTGAAGTACATAATTTAAGTCATTATCATTTTATTTGAGTAGGTATCGGGCTGTAAGATGTTTTTTTGAATAGATCATTAAATTTAGTGAATGCGATTTTGTACCTGAGCCGTATTCAAGTATTCGTACCCATACAATTCAGTATTCTTACTTTTATTTCTACTTCTTCATAGAACGACTTCATTATTCTTTTGAGCCTCCCTTTTGATCTATTTTCAATGGCGTAAATATTCCGGTTTCCTTTATAAAACCGGACATAGCTCAACACTAATAAACAGGAGAAACAATATCAAAAGATGAACAACTTGCTCTACATGATAATCTAACACGTGTGTAGAACGAAATACCACAAAACTAACAAGGTTTTTTAAATGTATAAATATTGTCGCCTGAAGATGCGGTTAAAAATAAGGATGTTGAAATCACAATTTGACATCTCAACAGAGACGAGAAGTTTGTAAGGTAATATGGATATCAAGGCGTTTACAGGGCTTATGACCTATCATTGGCTGTGTTAAGTGGGCACTTTATGTATTACAACATTCCCCATTTCACCTAGTATTTGATATCCATATCTGCCAGAACTTGTATATACACAGTGAAACGGCGCGACGCTTCACATGTTAACACTCTCTGTCATCCATTGAGAAAATTGCTAAGCATTTTAGCAGAAACATTTATGATTGCAAGTGAGATTCTAACCGAATTATAATATCACCTACTAGGAAACGCCCGAAGATGACTCATCAATTTTTTATGCTTATAACTTTTACCAGCTAATTTTTATAAACATTTTGAGTGTGTCCAAACACTTGAAGACAAAAACTGGCATATTTGTGCTAAATGTAAAGCTAGGTAAGGTTAAAGGTAGACAGGTACATTTTCTCATCAAAATGTAGTATTTATAAAAATACAAAAAGTTAAGTTAAGTTAAGTTTCTAGTATGATTTCTGCACTTACAGGGTATTTATTTGTCTGGTTCGTTAACTCCTTGGGTTTGTTTTATGTTTTTCTTACTTGGTAAGGGCGTGACGATGTTTTTACTGCCGTTGGAACGAATCGGTGAGCTTTAAGCCTAAATGCACTCAGAGACTAGGAGCGATGAAATCATAACATCCTGTATTTTTGTTCCTTTGTTCCATAGAATTATCTAGCATTGCTAACTTGAAAATATGAATGGAATTTTTTTATTATGTCATATTTTGTAATATCGTATTATTCATTTTTGTAATAATTATGATTTTAATTCATTTTCGCCTCTTTGCATGAGGTCGCGGGATCGATTCCCGTAGGAGGTCAACATGAAATGTTTATTTACATGTGATTTTCATATTAAGATTTCATGTGTGATACTTTGGACTGGTACTGAAGCGTATAACCGATCATCTTACCTTCATGTGATAAAATGATCAATGTACACTACACTTGGTGTAAAGATGCAGTGCCATATGCACTATTGGGTGCGGATAAAGGAAAGTAAAAGTAGTTTATTAATTTGACTGTGATATTTTGAACACAATCCCAAAAATACTCGTAGCTATGTTAATAAAAGTACTTATTTATTTACTGTTGGCTTTATAGACCCGAATGCACAACTTATTTAAATAAAGATATGTACTTATTTATTAATACATTACTTTTATCAATTATCTTAATTTCAATTCAATGGCATATTTTCCTTTGCAAGATATCATTAATATAGCCTTCATTAAACATGATATTATCCCACTTTTCAACCACTAAAAAGATCTTATTTATATTAGGTAACAGAAAGTACCTGATAACGTTTATTAGTTATATTTAAATAATTAAATCATGGAATTCCACCAAGTAATGTCAATAAAAAATATAAATAAAAAAAGGAAGTAACTGAGTCACTATAACGACATTTGCGGTACCGACTTAGACTTGACTTTAACTAATAAACATCATGCCATTTCTCCGAAGGGGCAGACAGAGAAGATAGAACGCAATGCCACTCTGTCCTGGCACTCTTCTCTTGCTTCCACCACATTCATAAATCTTTTCATGCATGCACACCGATTATTCCGACTTTTCGCAATTTCAACTTTAAGTATTTGTTTAACCCGATCATGCCATGTCTTTCTCGGCCTTCCTCTTCTTCTACGCTCAGACAAACTCGCATCAGTTGCTTTATTTAAGCTAAACCGATTTTCATTTTTTATTTTTTTAAATATTTGATGCGAAATACATTGAATTTTAAATTAATGTAAATTAAAGCATTGTTATGTTTATTCATCATTTCGTTGGTCTAATTAATCAAATGTTTGAATTTTAATGTTGTTTTTACGTCCATGTTGGGCAAACAAGTTATAATAATTCAAGTTATTATGAGGAAGGGCATGATTAATAATGTGTGACAATTAATTGATTTATATACTAAGAGACACGTTTTAAAACAATGTGCTTAAATTTAATTAAATCCTAATGAGAGCACCTAATTTTAAAAGCTTTTTTACCGCCATTTGACACGCGAGAGTTATATGGACAAGATTTATGCATTTTGCCCTAAAATTCGTGACAAGCTTTATTATAAGCATTTTTATTTAAGAACACACTACATAGATTTTAACGGTAATTTCAAAATATTTTAATAAATTTGTTAGAATGGTGATGATAGCTTGTACCTGATGCTAACTTTTGCTTTAGTCTCTATGTAAAAAAAAAACATTCGCAGGAATATATTTTATACAGTCTTACAGATAAGGACACTTACCGTCATTATCCACTAAGTAAATAGCTGGCACTTATTCGTAAAGTTATTGTATCTCGGTGCCTACCTGAAACAAAAAATATATATTATATTTCTTCTAAATATGTTTTTTTTATACAGGTACATGTGTTGTTTATGAAGAAGATTAAAAAAAACTTGAATGAATATAATTTTAAAATATTCGTGCGTATACCTTCAAACAAAAATTTCAGAGAAGTGACATTCCATACTTAAAAAACAACTACCGTGTTTGAGGTGTCTAGTTACCCACTACGTCACTCACTACGTCATCAATAGGCATCTACGTCATCACTAGACATTTACGTCATACGTTTCGTGTATTGGCTTTAGTGCCGGAGTGTTAGATGGTGGAATTTGATAATCGGTGGTGTTATGAAATTAACCCTAGGAAGCTTAAATGTTTAGAAAAGTTGTATGGAAACGCCCCTTCTAGTGAATTCTTGTTCGAAGGTGTACACTGTACACAACATATGTATTTTTATTTTTTTAGCATGTAAACAATCAGAATATAGTGCTTTTTTTTGCTTTAATAATTTATATTCAATTTTATACTGAGAATGTCGGTCCTTACTCTGATATATTTTCTTACAAGAGCCCTTGCATTCTTTTTTTTTTAATTACCACTTTTTTTCGTGAATGTTTTTCATTATTCATTTACTTATTTAAAATGAGTAGGTACAATTTTTTTTATCATAGCGTGTAAAATACTTTTTACGAACCCCTTGTTTTTTTTAATCCAGTCAGTTATTTCCACGATTGCCTGAAATTTATATTTTAACATGATATAAACTGAGGTAATGGTTCTGGCAATGAGGGTAATGATACATCCCCTCAACTATTGATCACGGTAATCGCTGCCATTATTCCAATCCCCATAATATGGCGACTCGCCACGTGGAATGGCTAACCGCACGTGGATTATAATGATTTCGTAGAATTTCAAGTGAAAAATTAACGGAATTCATACCCGAATCGAGAATTTCAGGATTTGAGCATAAATAATTATCCTTTTCATTATTGTACTCGTGGTTTTAATGGTATTCCAAAAATGTGTTGGTTTAATTTAATATTGAAATTATAAAATTGAACAAACACAAATCTAGATGTTATATGAAAATCATTCCTAACTCTAAAGCATTAAATTGGAGCACTCAGCATAAATATATACACCGTGTTCCACGATGAGACCGCGAAACTCCGGAGGGTGATAATTCATGATATTCTGAGAAAATAATCCTATTTGTTTGATCAACTCAATTTTAATTTCTTAAAAAATATGAAGAAAAATTCATGTGTGTAATACTGACTTAAATTTTTGTACTAGAAATCACATATTTTTAAAATATAGACCAAACATTTTGATTTGAATTTGAATTTGAATGTGGATACGGTGAGTGGGGTGAGTCCCCCCGCCACCCCGCCCCTTACTACCCCGCCAAAACTAACACTTCAAGCAGAAGACAGTAATACAAGCGTCGCTTTTTATTAATACTTTTTTAAAATTACTTTTTTGAAATGCCCCAATCAAAAAACTTTCAAAGTTTTTTTTTTCAGAATACCATGAACAATCACCCTCCGGAGTTTCGCTGTCTCATCTTGAAACACGGTGTATAAATAAATTCAAAAAATTAGAGTTTGGAAATGTTTTTAACCTTTAACTCAGTCAATGACAAGTCATAGGCCATATAAACGCTTGAATATCCTCATTCTCAAGCTCGATAAAAGCTTCTTCATCTCATGAGATATCATTTAATAAATTGATAGTGGAAATGAATAAATTAATAAATGATTTCGTCCGTAATGCAAAAGTAATATCTAGGATGGTATTGAAAAAAATAAATTATAATTATTATACAAGGCAATCGCTTTATGCACGTTTGGGTGTTGGTTAGAATAAAAAATCTGTACGCCTAGAACACAGAATTTAAACGCTATCGTTTCGCAAAATTTTCAAGTTGTCGTACTTATGCGCCATTAGAATGCGTGGCGCTTATGCGTTTTGTAAGTGAAAACTCTCAAAACCCGTTTCGCTAAGCGTCATGCAAATTACAGCCCCTGGAGCTGTGTTTCATTATACGGAATAATAATGGTTAAATATGCCAAATCAATACAAAATTTATGGTAAAATGGGACAGTAATTTTAATACACAGAATTGTATCAAATTGTCGTGACCTTTTGGAATAGAAAATTTTCACAATTGATAGAAAAAGTGCCGTAAAATTGATTCCGCGTGATTGAGCGCCATTGTTGAATGCCACAATTCTTATTGCGGTGATATTTACATTTGGGGGGTATAGAAGCAAAGGCGGACCTACCTCTGCATCAATTTCAAGAAAACGTGAAAAAATTCTATATCTTTGTGGCAGTGGGAAAAAACATATTATCTTCTAATATTCCAGCTTGAGAACGTAAATTAGACAGAAAAACTTAAAAATCCAAGATATTTAAATGTTATATTCACAGGTAGTGCTGTGTTTTGCATTTTACTTCATCTATTAAAATGTACCAATGCAGTTCCCTATGCACCATTGAGTGTGGATAATGGAAAGTAGTAGTAGTAGTATATTTTGTTTTATTTTATTTGTATTTATCTATTATTTTAAATGTTTATTATGTTAAATGTGTAACTTTTTCTTATATATAGTATGTACAATGTAAAAAGCCCTATGGGCGTCAAAGAAACTAAATAAATAAATAAATGTTAATTATTTATGGTTTCCCCTATTTTAGTTTACTGTAGTATATTTAATCAACTTTAAATGGTATATTAATACGTATGAATAAATAAATAAATAAATATGGCGTGTTCACTTCTTAGATCCACACATAATTCGCATATTAAAGTACCGAGCAGCCATTTTGTCATGGGACAATAATTTGCATAAAAAATAAGGCAATCGTTAAAATATTTTTTTATAAATCGCGACATTTCATGTTCAAATATTTGTACATTTGTTCAAATTGTGATTACCTACATTTCTGCAATAAATTATGGATTGTTTTCCAATTTTTTCGAAGATGGCTGTATTTACTTTTATACCTCTCATTTAGTATCCAATATTTCACCTGCTCTATAGATAGGTAATATTGTTATAATCGAAGTGAAATCGGGAAAAACGATTGTGCATTGCGTTAGACGGTTTTTTATGTTTATTACGTTACTAAAACTTATACTGATTTTCCACCAGAACGAGCTAAGTTAAAGAATTAACTAAATTGCTTGGAAATGTATAGCAGTTTACCTAGTTTCACTATTTTCCTACTCTGGCGTAATCAAACGACAAAATGTTATGAAAACTAATTGTATTTATTGGTCAGTAGGCTTTTGAGATTTTTGCAATCTATGCGGAAAGTAGCCTATTTATTCCACACCTAATTTATTTATTTATATTTTTAATGTTATACACACAGTGCTATGTTTAGTACAAATTAACAAAGAATTTTCAAATTGAAGTAACATATAGAACATAACACCAATTACGTGGACAACACAATGTACCTACAAGACAAATTTCTAAAGACGTGAAGTGAGCAAACAGTGGTTGTATTATGTAATGTGTATGTGTGTGGAGTGTGGTGTATGTGTTGGGAAATCTGAATATTTAAGCGCAGGAGAGGATAAGTAAAGAGAAAGATAGATCATTCATGATTATTTTAACTAACTAACTAACTAACCATCATGCCATTTCCCCGAAGGGGTAGGCAGAGAGGATAGAACGCCACACCACTCTGTCCTGGCATACTTTTCTTGCTTCCTCCACATTCATACATCTTCTCATGCACGCACGTCGATTATTCCGACTTCTTACATGCCCACTTTCAAGCACTTGTTTTACTTGATTATGATCATCATTTTAATGAATTTAATTGAAACAATCATATTATATGCAACATTTCGAAAGCTCCATTCTATTTAGGCGTTTGTTTAATCTGCAGTGTCCATTACCCTAGTGATGACCCACACTGTATTCCGACTTAATTTTAATAGGTCAATGCATGCAAAATTTATAAGAATATAAAATGAAACATACATTCGTTATTGATATCTCATGACAGAGAAGCTTTGGAATCGAATTTAGACTATTTAGGCGTCTCTATTAAGATATCAATAATGATTGCCACTTTATAAAATATTGTATTTTGTATTTTCCATTTTTAATTTTAAAGTATTCAGGAAACAGTACCTACCTTCATAAAGTAAATTAAACATAAGTCGATAGAATAAATCAGTTAAGTTTTCATCTTTGGATAAAATTGTTGCAAGTTTATTTACCTACTTAAAGTTTTTTTTTATTAATAATGGCAAAAATTCATTTCATCAATACCTTTGGATCATGATTTTGAGAATTTTCAAATTTGTAAAAAGGGGGAGGGACAACTATGAACGAAAAATGGTTATAATGAGCTTTGTGAGGAGTGAGCAGTAATATGAAATACTTATCTATTTACCCAAAATCATTTAAGTATTTTCGATAACAATCAAATTAAGGTATGTAAAAACGAATATTGGATGTTTTTACATTTTCTGTTTTCATACCTTGTTATAATATTCAATTTTCTCGTATTAAAAAAAGGGCTTACCTTTTTATCAAATGAATGAGAGTTGTTCAGCATAAAAAGAAAATGTGCGTAGGGATGTACAACATAATCAAATAACGGTGCACGATAATTATTCAATATAGTCAAGTCTTTAATTATTCCGTGTCAGTTGAAAAGCATAATGATGTATTTATAAAAAGTAAGTATTCGCACCCTCGACTTGGAGTTAATTAATTAATAAATATCAAGGATCGTATATCTCTTTCTTCATTTACATAGCAGCATGGAACGATTCGTTATGTCCGTGAAAATTCTGTTAACCTGACTCCACTCACGCATTGTAGTGTTTTCATATTCACTGCCACACTTCCACTGTTACTCAAGGAAAATAAATTATATTACAACGAAAAACCACATTTGTCCTGTAATTTATGGCTGCTGTAAAAACAGCTTTCAAAATAAGGCGTAATAAGCCATCCCTTTGATTAAAATTCTAACAGCCAGCGGTTATGTTCATAACATGACCACTTATAATTACCATTCACAGAGGTTTAATTAAACTTAGTCAATAATTAGTTGAAGCAAAGCATGGACTTTAAATTTTTTGATAAAACACTAATGTCATTACAAAAAATAGTAAAAATGTAATTCGAACCTCACAAACTTTATTACATATTTTTGTGATTTTGGAAACATAAATATGTACATCTTGCAACTTGCAATATCCACCCGAGTGACCAAGTCCACAAAAGTAAACTTTTACGAAAACGTCAGATTGTACCTACATAGTGGTTTTTTTATCAATATTACTCAATATTTAAATATTATCTTGTATATTTTGTATCAATGATGATAAGAAATAATTGAATTATATTATATTATATACACATTATTATGAATGTTTTAAAAAGTTTGTTGCATTGAAAGACAGTAAAATTGCAAAACCAATTCATACTCAAAGTAATGATTGCATATATAAGTTATGAATTTATTTAAAAAAAATTGTTGATAACACCTTTTTAAGTTTGAAGTTCATAGTGTTGTATTGTTATTTGTATACTTTGCAACAATGATCTTTTTTTTTCCTTTTTATAATATGTATAAACTTATTCCTCTATGTTTCACTGTTGTTATTTTAATAAATTCTTTAAAAGGCAATTGCGCCGTCTATAAATAAATAAATAAATAAAATATTTTGTGAATACCTATGAAACTTATGTATAATTACAACAGATCACAATGACAACGATAATATGAGTGCATACATATTATGTGCAAAAAACAACCCTCTTATGAGTTTTTTTCATGAAAATTTCAATTACATCTAATAACATAATCAGCTGCTCTTCGTTAATTAAAAGTTCATATTCATTATTTAGTAAGCCTAAAATCATAATTGACCACAAACAAAAAACCACTGATTTATGTAACTCGCGGTTAAATAATATTGAAATTAGACCACGAGTAAGATGACGTGGAAAATTATGTACAAGTTAGTACTCGATTATCAAAAAATCACAAAATAAAACCAAATGGATTTCCAGAAATCAAAAGAAATACTAATCATAACTGTTTATAGTTTTAAATACAATTAAAACTTAGTTATATTTATGTTATAATTCAGGTATAAGTAAGTTACATAATCATAAATAATTATTTAATTTTCTGTATTAATATGTAAAGAAAAGTAAAAAATAACATGATAATTCTATCGTCAGAGCTCTAAAATTTAAACGCTCGCATTGTAATAATAAAATGTATTTCAAGATAATTTTTTTCAAATTTTCATACAAAAAAAATACACTTTAGCGTACTGGAAATGGTTCAGTAAAACGTGTGGTGAGGTCTTATTCAGAATATGAGCTCAGGTCTTCAATCATCAATCGTTTTACTACATATAGACGAGTTGACGAAGTCGATACAAATCGAATTTGTGAAGAAAAAAAAACCAGTTTGCTGGAAAAATCTTTTTATCCAGAAAATTCAAAGATAAATGCTTGCTTGTATATCTGCATGCAGATTTTGATGAAGTGTACATATTATTTATGTGAAATGTGAACTCTAGTGGGTGAGCAACTAGCGGCGAGCGACTGCTGAGCGAGAAACGACTATCGACTGGCGACTAGCGACTAGGGACTGGCGACAAGCGACAAGCGACAAGCGACAAGCGTGCCGCCATGTTAGCACAAAACGCAACAACTGCAACAAGCGGCGTCCCCCCAGTAGACGAGTGCTTGGAGAGATTTAATTACCAGCAAGTGCCAAGTGCATGCAAACGCATTATCAAAGTACGCTGTTTTGTAGAAACAAGGGCAAAATATAATAACGTTAACAGAGAGAATGTCAAAAACCTTACGTTGAGTATCTGATGGGTCCTAACGAAAAACCCAAAAAACGAAACTATTGTCATTATTATTCTTTGTAGTATGTATTTTATGCATAGTATTATGGATATCTGTCGCTGGAGCGTAAGACTGATCATCTTGCTTTCATGTAACAGGTGATTAATATTCACTATACTTGGTGTACAATGGGTGCGGATAAGGAAAGTAGTATCAATTTCACATAATATTATAAATAAATAGTCACCTTTTCTAATCTTATATAAATGGCTTCTAAGGTGACTAGGGACAAAGCCGTCTCCACATTCTGAAGAAATTAAGTAAACGCGGCAAATAAAGTAATTTCGGCCTCCCTAGCGTAATAATGGCTTAGATGCTGAACTCACGATACGGAGGCTCCGGGTTCGATTCCCAGTGAGATCACAAAAATTAAAAGTGATTTTTCTCAAGCCTCGATGGCTGTGACGTTGCTCTCTGTAATTGGGCCTTCTGGCCTGTTGAGGTGGTTAAATAAAAAAAATAATAACCCGTTCGCACATTTAAATGAATTCATCATATGCCCATTAGTGTGTCAAGTGTATTAATTAATACAAGGGTGGGTGTGGGTGTGGGGCAAGGGCGGCGGAAGGGTATCAGTCGGAAAGCAGAGCAGAGAATGTCAGGGACTCTTTCGTCTGCGTATAGAGGAAAATTAAGTAAACTGTCCGCACTAAGCCAAGTAAAAACAACATTTAAATGAATTCATCATACATCATACTAGCCCATGAGCGTGTCAAGTGTATTTAAGGGAGGGTGCGGGTGGGGGGCGGGGGTGCCGGGAGGTAATCAGCCAGAAAGCAGAACGGGAATGTCACTCACATATCAGCTTATTAGCGCACACCCACACCCACACTCACCCACACACACAGCGCTAGTCGCGTAGCCGCATTCCTTCACTAACACAATATGCCAGGGGAGAATAACCATAGGAACCGGGGCAAAATGTTAAAAAACATCATTCAAATAAATAAAATTATTATACGATTCTCTTATTGAATGTTTGTAGCACTCATGAAATAAAACACACTTCTCGTAATTAAAGTAGATTAAAGCAATGTTCGTTTTATTTCATTTTTCATTCATTTTCTCATTTTGACTCAATTTCATACATTTGTCAAAAATAATAAAAGACAATTTGATTATTTTTTTTTGTGTATAATATTGTTTGGCCAAAGTAAAATATCAGTACCAAACCAAATATTATGAAACTAAATTAATTATTTTTTTATTATTTCTTACGTATAATTGAATTTATAAATTTTAATATTTATTTGTTTTTTGCTTTTCCAAAAATACTAATTTCATAAAACAATTTTACCGCTTACAATTATTTTTTTAAGCGGTTATTTGCTAAGGTTTTTCTTTTCCGTTCTTAACCATCTATTTTCTCAATGTTACTTACATTTATTAATTATTAATTATAAAAAATATTTCACGCCATGAAGCCGAACTAACATAATGTACTTGTGTACTTTGTATATGTACTTATAACTTATGTTTGTTGTGCATATAATGTAACGAGTTAAGATATCATTTGTTATATGGAGGCTATACGATGCCTCAATAAACGTATTGAACCTATACGTAAAATTACCTCATAACTATGACCGCAAGACCGCGTGAAAAATGTGTGTTATCGCTCTAGAACCAATTTTTGAGTGCCCCTTCTCCACAAATAGCACGCAAACAAAACGTTTATAATTAATTAGGGGACTTAGTGAGAAAAACTTATAAGTTAATTAGAAGTAATGAGTGTTGTGATTATGTGAAGAAGATTGAAACAATAATAATTGATGGGGAGCTAATTAAAGGAAACCATAACAATCGTAATTGGCATTCAAGATATTAAAACAATATTCCTACATACATACAAAACTAATATGCGTACCATTATTTCATTAATGTAATTTTTATACTAAAGAAGTGTGCCAGGACAGAGTGGTATGTCGTTCTATCCTCTCTGACTATCCCTTCGGGGAAACGGCGTTATGGTTAATTAGTAAGTTATTAATTATAATATTCTGATATCTTCAGAAAAAAGTCTGAATCCACTAGACTTGATACACTAAAAAAATATTAAATGACTGGTGGAAACAATATTTTAAAAAGGTTTTTTTTTTATTTATTGGACTGTTTTTACTTTTTTTTGTCTTAAGAATTTTTCAATGCTAAAATATGCATATAAAATATGCATCTACTTTAATTTATTTTTTAAAATTAATTTGAATACATTACTTTATAAATTCTGTAATATCAGACGTCATTCGTAAGATCTTAAGTACCTAGGTGTGTGAATTATTTTTGTAGAGACTTATTCGATTCGAAATTGTACATAAAAATTTACTAATTACATACATACATTACACAAAAATTTTCTAGGTACTTACACGTGTTTTACAAAAAATAATACATACTATTTTGGAGATATGCAAATATAACTAATTAAATAATACCTTTTTTGCTGGGTAAACACACAATTTTTTATACTTCACATTGTTTGCTCAATTGCAATAAAGTTTGTTTATAATGAAATAGGTAAGTATTGTTTGTGTAAAAAGTTAAGCGCCCTTTATACGGGACAGAAAACCGAACAGTTTCTTGTTCAGTTTGCAAACTGTCCCGTATAAAGCAAAAACTGTATGGAATATTGAGTGGTCGACGCGACATTTGGCTGACCTGACAGTTAACGTTTTTAATGTAAAAATTAAAGTAGATATTGATAAATTGAATGCTTTTAAAAACGTAAAAAACACATTTATATTCTTAGCTATAGTAACAAATTTCCTGTGTGTAAAGGATACGATACGATAATAACTTACGATGACAGACTGTACAGTTTTCTTAAACAAGAACTGCACAAGAAACTATTCTGTTTTCGGTCCCGTATAAAGTGCGCATTACAGACAAATAAATAATTCGAAAGCAATTGTGTCTACAGAAAACCGTTTTATTTTAAAAAATGTTAAAGTTTTTTTTTAAGAAAATTGGAATTTTAAGTCTATTAAGTATGTAAATTCGTGTATAATATAGATACTGGTACACCTTATGCATACAAAAATACATATTTAATCAAGTTTTTTTCTCATCTCATTTTGAAGAAAAAAAAACGAAATTATGTTTAAGTTAAAAAATCCTAAATATATTTAATTATGTCTTCTACTACTTCCATATATCCGCATCGAATGGTGCATAAGGCGCTACATTGGCACACGAAGTGCAATGAATCTTAATTATTTGTTACATGAAGACAAGATGATCACACAAAAAAGTTTTTTTATGTGAATAATCAGGTTTAAATAATTATTACGTATTGACGCTGGGCTGGACATGTGGCACGCCAGAATGAGGACCAATGGACGAAGCGCCTGCTGAACTGGAGACCTAGAGCTGCAAGGAGACCTGTAGGAAGACCACCAAGAAGATAGACAGATGACATTAAAAGTACTGCAGGATCCAGGTGGCAGCTCGAGGCCCAGGACAGAAAGCAGTGACCAAATATGGGGGAGGCCTATGTCCAGCAGTGGACGAACAATGGCTGAAGAAGAAGAAGAAGATTGACGCTGTTAGGAATCGATCTTGCGACCTTATGGATGGTAGCCCAACGCGTTAACACTACACCACGAGACAGACAAATCATTTCTTCGCTTATGCAAAAAATACGCTTTTACCATTCATGTATTTAAGTAAATTTAAAATTATTTATTACGGATCTGCAGAAGACAGAATTCCCGAAAGCACAATACATCCATGCAAAGTAATTTATAAGGATAATGCTTCATAAAACACTGTGTAACATGCACGTGGCCTGTCAGACACAGAAAAATTAGAGCACTCTAATATTGTGGGAGACATAATACACTAAATTGTGTATTACGTACATTCTTCCCTAACTAACTGCCCACAAACTTAGGGAGTGCTTGTGTTATGGTTATTTAAATTACAATACATATTATACAATAAGCTACAAAATATTTCATGTTTATAAAATTAAATCTTGTACCCACTCCAGCACCGTGTCTAGTGTCTAGTCATGTTTAGACATACAGGTATTTCTAACTTACAAAGCTGTGAACTGTTAAAACATTGAAACATAGTTTTATTAACCCATAGTCATATCAGCCGCCAAAATATGGCGGCCACTAAAATAATTCCTTCTATTATAACATTTTTCATGTTTTTTAACCCATCATCGGCACGGTAAGATACAGTTAAGTTCTCACTACAAGTAAAAAATTGTGGATTTTCTCTCTTTTGTAGGAAAATTGAATTTGCATTTCTTCAGTCCATTATTTGAAAAATAATTCATACGTTGTTATTGCACTGGAATCACTTGTGTATATACGTGTAGATATTAGTCGACACAAGGTCGATACAAGCATTTAGTTCTGTACACATTTTCATCGATACAAAGTCGATTAATGCTTGTCCCATTGCTTGACTGAAATCTTTGGTCATTTTTTTGTGGCTATAAATACAAAATAGTGAGATAAAAGTGCTAGATAACCCACATTAAGCTTAACGTCACAGTCGTCAAAATAATCTAATAGGGTTCTTCCCGATAACATGAATATCCTTGAAAACGCAATAAATATTTAAAGTATATTTTTACAATTCCAACGATATAAAACACAATGATCAAAAATTTTGTTTTCAATTATAAATTTATGTTTTAAAAACACGAAATTACGAGTGACTTTTAACGCCCGTTATTGGCTAATGACGTCATACCCGTCCACCGTGGAAGGCGTGAAATTCATTCCGTAGTGAGCGGCCATATTGATGTGACGTCACACCGCATGCGCGCTAAATGGAGGATTTTGCGAGCGATTTGAAAAAGCGCTGTTTCAAACCGCGCTAAAAAATTCATATGACAAGGTAAAAAAATTTAAAAAATTACCTTGGAATCGTAACGACGCGACGTGACTGAGAAATTACCAGATAATAAAAAATATTTGAATATCGAATTAATGGGCGGCGTTAAAATGTATGTAAAAATGTATGCGGTGCGGTCAAAAACAAATCTGAAATATTTCCGTTAAATTTCGAGCCACGGTATTCCGAGTAATAATTTTTCTCATTTCTATCTGTTAAATAAATAAATAAAATAAAAAATCATATTGCATAAAAGGACTTTACGATTATCGAATTGGTAGATTTGATCAAATTTAAGTTATTGTTCCGTACTTGGCTTGAGTAGTTTTTTTTTAATTCAAATACTTTGAGCAGAATATTCAAGGTTAGTTTATTCATTATTTAAACTTATAATTATTATATTTTTGTTGGCACCACTCAAATATTTTACAAAGAAATTTAATTATCAAAATGTACTCAGTATAATTCGGGTTATAATCTCCCCAGGAAAAAGAAATGAATTTAATTATGAAATTTTCGTACATGGAAGGAACGGGGTGACATAATTTGTCTCTTTCCCCCGCCGAATAAATTATACGGCTATCTCTTTCTAGCCTTTATCAGCCCCCGAGGCATAGTCTCATTTGGAAATTCAATTATTTCAATAAGAAATTTTAATTTTGATGTTGAAATTAATTACTGGAATACCTCAGATACTCAGGATTCACGGGGATTATTAGTTTGGATATAACCCACAAGAAACGAGTACCTACTTATTTAATTGCTTGTTGACTGATGAAAAAACCTTACTTTATATATTCTATTTAAAATGAAGGCAAAATATAACTAAAATAATTAGTATAAGTGCCATTAACTTCCTTGAGAGCTATACATTTAAAATAAAATGGCTTGTACTTACATTAGTTTCCCAACAGAAATTACATCATAATCTTTAAAAATATTAATTCTATGTTACAGTTTTAATTTATCCAAGTCCAAAGCCTTCCGGGGTTATCCGCTTGCAGTAGGAAAGTTCAATAATACAGATTCTACATGTTGGCTTTGTTAAATACTTTTTGAAATCGCAACTCAACATTTATACTTTGTTTGTTTGTTTGTACATTTTTATTTAGCTATAAAAATACAAAATTCTTACAGCTAATATATTACATATATATTTATTATAGCATTAGTATTTTACTTAGCTTGCTTCTGAATTCATTTAATCCGATTATCAGAGAAAAAAGCACAAAAAATATTGTAGGTATAAGTGGTAGTTGAAAAGCTAAATTCTGTAGTTTTAGTTTATAAATTAGTTTTTACAAAAAAAAAACAATATCACGACATCATTCATAAGTACGGTATAAAGTAAGTATTAAATTTCATTTATTATGAATGTGTATCAAATTTTATGAATCATTATTTTTCTTCTCTTATCTCTTGTTTTAAGTAATTGAAACCATTTTTTGCTAATATTTGGTGTTATGTGATGACTAACCTCAAATTTGTAAATTGACACCATTGTAATTTGAAATGATTAGACATTAATAACGATAAATTATTTATTTTCTATCCTTAAAATTGTAATACAACTCTTTTTATCGATTTAAATTAACACTCAAAACCTCCCACGCATTATCACACTGTGTGACAAAATATTTCGGTAATTTAATACAGCACCATAATATATAAACTATCAAAATTGATTTTACAAACCTACCAATTCTATACAAATTTCAAACAAATTTATATGCGTAACATAATAAAAAAGGTTGGAAATTTGCTATACGATTATTGATTAACCGGGTTGTGGTCTAGTGTTAAATGGTCGGACTCCGGATTAGAATCCCCAGGTTTAATTTCCTATATTCTAAAGAAAGACCGAAATAAAACTAAATATATTAGGTATATCATAAGAATATACTAATATTAATAAAACACTATGGTTTTTCCAATTAACGATCTGTGTGTATTTTTATGTGTTTATAGAATTAATTATGGAATTTTATATTATTTAGACCACCCAGAAAAATACGCTTCAAACCGCATCATTATCGCATAAAACTTTTATTTCCGTTTTAGCAATTAAATGGTAACAAGATACCTTAATTAAAAATACCAATCAATGTGTATAGGAGTATTGTTTCGTATAATATTTAATTATAAGAAATGCTTGCATTATTTTATTTACTATCTTTTAATAAATAATTAACTTTCGCCATTTACTGTTTATTTAATCGCATCTTTTTGAATATGTGTAATCAAACAACAAATGGTAGGTAATTACACTTTTGAAAATATAATTTTATAATAACAGAAATAAACGTCATACAAATTTGGATGCAATATTTGTCAGTGTATCTACTTCCAAGTTGAGTGGAGTTATCGGTCAGTTAAAAGTTTATCGGCCTGTCTCGATACAGATTAACTGCTGCATCCTGTGTAGGGTGTAGGATACACAAATGAACTATACTGGCACGTACTGTGCAAAGGATGTGGGCTTTTTCGTCATTAGTCATATTTAGATACATGATACATACCATGTTACTGACGCACTCGTTAGTCGTTACTACATCATTTGTATGTTTGTACATATATAGTATACATGGTGTAACAAAACTCGTAGTACAACACGAAAACTGGTGAATCTACGTCATATTTGGAATCGAATATATAACTTGACTTTTTAATCTGAGATTTAAAAAAAAAAAAAATTTTCTCATAAAAGCTTTCATAAGTATGGCAGATTGGGTAAAATTGCACAAATTCTTACTAAAATACGTTTTTTTTTCTTTTTTTTTTCTTCATAGATAGTAGTAAATCAACTACTACTACTACTTACACTTTTCCTTATCCGCACCCAATGGTGCATAGGGCACAGCATTGGTACACCAAGTACTACACGAAGGCAAGATGATCAGTCTTACGCTTCAGTACCAGTCCAAGGTATCAAACAAATTGACTAAATAAATTATATTTGATAACAATTTGCAAAGATTTATCGAAAATAAATTTGATTTCGTACTCAATTTCTCTAAAACTGTAGGTCAAAAGAAAATATATTATTCTACGAAATCGACTCCAAATATGACGTAGATTCACTGGTTTCCCGCTTTTACATCGAGTTTTGTTACGCCATCCATTCGTTAATTGATTAATTATTGGTTTAAAGCATTGTTTGTCTCAGAACGACTAAACTTTTAAGGTCTTTTTTTATTTTTCTCAGAAAAATTAAACAATAGACACTCGTATTTCCTTTTTAATGGTGGAGATACGGTGAAGAAGCGGACGGTATTTATCTAAATTTTTAAATAAATGTCTTTTATCTTTGATTGGTCAAGCTGACAATACAGACTTTTATTCTTTTTTTTTTTATTATTATTTTGCCCAATCGCTTTTGTTTTGTATTATTAATGACTAATCAAGTTTTATAGCAATCAGATCATACTTATTACTAAAACATATACCAACATAAAAAGCAACAAACAATTACGCCATTTTCAAAGGAGAGTAGGCAGAGAGGATATAACAGCAAATCACTTAATCTCGATAAACTTGTTTTTACATTGCTTCAGAAGCGATTCGATTTTAAAAGCAAGGACGATATTAAAACATTTAAAAAATATATTTTTATGTTGATTCACTGATAAAAGTAAAATAAGTATAATAACTTCCCTAACATATTAATTCATAGCTAGCCATCCTACCCCTAGATGCGAACTCATTAAAAAAGAAATGAATGAAAAGCAAACATTTGTTTTCGACACAAAGATTGTATTGTGTACTGACATTTTTTTGGTTTACAATAGATTCCCGACATTGTTCGGAGGCAGGTTTATAAAACCATTAAAATAGTCAATAAAAAAAAACATTTTTATCATATTACATAACGTAACAGCTACCAAGAAAAATCGCTTTTACATTTTAGTACTTCTAGTCACTTTATGCTAACTAACTTACTAACTAACCATCACGCCATTTCCCCGAAAGGGTAGCACAGCACTCTGTCCTGGCACACTTCCGTTGCTTTCTCCACATTCATATATCTTCTCATTCAGGCACGTCGATTATTCGGACTTTTCACATGACCACTTTCAAGTATTTGCTGTACTTGATCATGCCATGTCTTTCTCGGCCTTCCTCGACTTCTACAACACTCTACACTTTTACACACTTGCACCGTAAATTCTTTTAGCCGTTCTTTCACCATTCATTCATTTTTATACATTGTTTCTAATTGTAAGTATGGTATCGAAAAAGCATAATTGTGTTGCTGGTCAAACAATTTTTTAAATAAATATTTGTGTTCTCATGATACACCAAAATATTTGGATTTTGATACTACTTTCAAAAAGTCGGAAATAAATGTGCCATAAAGTAGTGCCGTGCCGGTTTTAAAATAAATTCCAATTTTTCAGAAAATAAACACTAAAACTAGAATACCTCTGCGAAATAACACCATATTTTTTACTTATTGTAGTTGTTTAATAATGGCACAGTTAACATCTCGTTACCAACCTCAAATGCGTTAAATTTTAAAAAATAATTAATATTTTTTTCATCACCAGTACCAATGGTTGGTGTCCCCTGTTAAGGGTCTGTTTGTTGAACATTAAAATGGGATCAGTATACTATATGCTAATCACCTATTTGAAAGCACGACAAATCAAATAAGCCCAAACTCCAAGTAATGGGCAAACATAATTATGGCCGCGAGTTTAATTTTGTAGGACCTGGAATAAACATGTTCATTGTTATTTGAAATACCCCACACCACACCCACATCTTCATCAACGACAAGTGGTCACCGAAAACATTAAGAATTAATATACTGGAATTATGAAATTACTAACGAAAAAAACTTTTGGTTGTCTGTAAAGTCGGTTTACGGACAATAATTTTACGTGATAACGATATAAGAAAACATTTATGAAAAATAGCGTACTTTTATAAATTGAATTGAATTATTATTACTGAATTTTCATTATTTTGTTTAATACAAAGCAGAAGTTAATTGAAAAAAAAAAAAATTCTCACAAATTAACATTTTTTTTTTTTTTTTTATTTCTGTGTGTGCTGCTGTCTCCCTTCTAGTCGGACGCATCGGTCGATGGAGTGGAAGAGAGATAGATGCGTCACAAACCGAACCCTCAGGCCGATCGTGCCTCTCTATCGCTTGTTCCGCGCTCTCGCTTGCACACTCGGCTCAGGCGGAACGTGACATTGAGCCATGCTTTTTCGATTTTCGTTAATTGATTTATTAGACGTTATCACGTCAAAAAAATTGCATTACATTTTTTAATAAAGTAAACGCAAGAGTACAATACAAAAATATCACTTTTGTTTCTAGTACGGTGACATGTTTCTTTGCACGGATGTACTCGGATCCTTCATAGTGATATCTGGACATTCCTTTCCCTCCAATATCGAATGAAATTTCAATTCCCCACTTCATTTGTTTACCGACCATTTTTCCGTAACTTATATCACGATATTGGATATTGAATATTATATTTGATCTTATAATGTGTACTCTGTAGGAATGCAAAGTGACTTAACCCGATGGGAAGTAAAGCCATCCTTTTAAAAAATGTGCTTTACATTATCATAATGAAATAATTATCAATAGATTAAATAGTTTATTGATAATTAACTGTTTCGTTGATACATATATATAAGTATATAAGCAATTTTTCTTCAGAGTTAGTACGAAAATTACAAACGCTTTGACGAAGTTATGTTATACATATATTTATATAGACTTTTCCTTGCTATTCAAACAAATTGTTGGTAACTGCGAAATTAAAAAGCTTTAGTTTTATGAACAAATAACAACGAACTAGTAACTACACACAAGAAATTGGACAAAATTGTTTTTAAAAAAAACCCCTATTCGTTTGCAAAGATAAGCATAATAAAATACTTATGACTAAAGCTTTTTAAGCGTTTTATCCTGTCTTGGAATGCATGTTTGTAAGTAATGTGTACAAACGCAGGCTTGATTGACGTTATTAATATGTTTGGCATCACGGATTTCATGATTTTAATATCGCGGCATTAATTTCTCTGATGCCCTCCTTCGTCTTTTATTAATTCATCAGCCAGTTTGCATTACTGTGACACCTAACACGCAGTCATTAATCATAAGCACAATCATTTCATTTCCTTTTCAATATTAATTACACTTTAATCCGACAACTATCAGCTTTTATTAGAGCCTACGTTGATTTTTGCAAAAATGTGATTATCTAACTAAATCAAAAATATTATGTACAGGTCCTAGGTAAAAATACGTCGAAAATGTGAAAGAAGGAAATTCGGCAATCAAACAAATACTTTATATATCCCCAGGTCAAGAATATTTTTATTTTAAATTATGAAAATGTGGTTTCCTAACACCAAAAAATAAACATAAGTCAAACTGGATTTTTTTATCAGGCTGCTATAGTCTGTAAAACTATAATTTGGTGTATTTGCATAATACTCGACCTAATATAATAAATTTTCCATTTTACTTTCGCTATCAGCCGACAAACTCAAGGTCTTGGGATTTTAAGATGGTTCAATTCGATCAAATGTTTAGGGTTTACAGATTTTAAATATATTTTTTCTCAACTGTTTAAATGGCCATCCAAATGCCCGACATAGCGGACAAATCAAATGAAGATTTCCAGAAACTTCAAACATTCAAACATAAAGAAAGATATCCAAAATTCAATTACACATCCAGCCAGTATGTAATATATCAGAGAATTCTCAATTTCGTTGTACCCAGCAGTAATTTTTTCACTTGAGATACCGAGAAATCCATCGTATGGGAGTGAAGAGAAAAATCCAATAAACAAATCCATATCGGCCAACATCTCCCTACTAAAGCCTGGACAATATATTACATGGCTGACCTTCGGTGGGGGTGAACATCATATTTACGCTGTGCGTTATACAAGTATTAATAACTTCTATACTTTAATAACTTCTTTTCTTTTAATACGCAAAAAAATACAAAAAATTTACTAGCACTTGGTAAAATTTTACTCTATTTCTGTACTAAAATTCTTTTTCTATTTAATTATTCGATAAATCTGATTCTGTAGGAAAGAAGACTGATTAAGGCCTTTTATTTTTGACATACGAATTAATTGTTTGTCTTAAAAACAACTTCGCCAATTAATGACTTTCTTTAATTTTAATCAAATTTTTTTACCAATGCACATAGAATTCTAAACTTATTATTTATTGAGTTAATTACTATCATTATGTTTAATAAATAAACAAATGTGAAACTTAAAAATACTTCTTTATTCTGTATTTCAAACAAATTATTTATATATATTACCACCTAGAGTATTATTTGAAAGTATTTCTCTAAAAAGCGAGTGTGAATATTACATTTCTGATATACAATGAAAAATAATCAAACTTTTCCATATCCAAAGCTCTTTGAAGGGACAGTTGTTGCTTAGAAATACAACGGTCAGTTGAGCTTTAAAGGGAAAACATCTTGCAGGGTGATTACAAAATACTCTGATTTGTAAAATAAGCCAAGAATAAGACAATTCAATAGTATAAAAACGTTAGGTTTTGAAGTAAAATTCAATAATTATACTAATTTAAAAAATCATTATCTACACTTCACTGGTACCTCTAAAGACTAGATAACCTATTCGTATAAAACTACGTAGGTACGTGTATATGTATATTATATGTATATTATGTACGTATAGTAGTATCATTGAGAAAATTCTGAAAATTAATTAATATTTTAATGTGATTTTGGGACTTAATTGATGTTATCCCTCCAATAATAAAGCTTTCTGGCTATTTGTGATAAAATAAAAGTTTGTAATCAATTATAATCATTTATATTAATTTTGCAGCGGTAGTGTTGGAGATAGACAACCTCCGAAGAGAAAGGAGATTTACTTTGATAAATTTTATTTTCGAAATTCTGGTCCCACAAAGTGACAAGGTAAGAAGAGACGAGAAGTTTGGAAGGGAATTTTAATATCTAGACGTCTAAATAGCAACTTAAGATTCCCCATTCCATTTCGCACTCAGACATTATACTCAGCACGCACTCAGAATGTTCACAATCGAATTTATTTATTTGGCGGTCAATTTTATTTTTTAAAGAAAAATGTACAAGTCTATACTACGTACCTACATATCTAAAGTGGACAGTCAGATATGACCATATATCACATCCTAGTTTGTGTGTATATCCCCCTTAGACAAAGCGGAAACGATGCGTTTTTAATAAAACGCGAAGATATGCCCCGGAGATGGAAAGAATATTACGTAGGGCGAGGGGGCGGTGGTGGGGGCTGGGGGGCGGCACGTACGTATATATAAAGGTAATAACTTCTTTACAAGTCCAAAGTCCGAGGGATTGAAAAGCAATTTCACTAGCGGACACCCATCCTCTTACGTCCTCACTGGGACGGACTGGGTAGAGAAAATGGATTTTTTTATTGACCTGGTAATTTAAGTCAAATTTAGAGCCAAATTCACTAATGTGCTTGTAGTTTTTGATTTTTTTCCTGTGGAACAACTACTGTTACTTCGTTTTTAATTATGATCATCATCCCAGTAGTAGGGTCGCAGTCTCTGAGTCTAGAAATCTCTGCCCACGCCCACGGCCACGGTTCGAATCTCAACCTACCTCAACTGGATTCTTGTTTTCAAGCACAAGCAGCGTAGGTTTTACTGAAAATAGTATGTTCGAATTGAAATATGCGCAAATATCATAAGATTGCGCATTTTTCTTTTACATAAAAAAACATATTAGAATATTATTGACCATATTACGTTATAATTATTTCTCGCCTAGAAACGTTCTGAAAACAGTTCCAAATGTTTATTTTTACTCTTAAAAATTGTTTGTCCTTCCGGTTTATGAAAGAATGCCTTTACTAAATATTATGTATGTGGAACGATCCCATTTTTGGTGCAGACATTTTCATACATATGCTGTCGTATGTCTACAATACCTACACATTATTAGGTGGTGGAAATTTTAAAGCACCTAACCATATTTATAAATTGGATCACAAATAAAAATTGGCTTGATCACATATTCGCAGTAAACAAGTTAGCTTTGTATTCAATAACCAATCCACCCCTTAGCAAATACGTTCAGTTCCTATTACATTATACGGTCAGGGCGGACGCGCGCCATTGGGGCACATTATATATCCAATTCTGGGATGCATATGTTATGAGCTCCCCTTCACGCGCGCGTGGGCGGCACGGCACGGCGGCACGGCAAGACACGACGCGACGCGTGACGGTGCGTGTCTGATTGCTTAACAGATTGATTGCGAGTGTCATCGACCAGTGCCTATTTTTTTTCATCAGAACGCATTCCTTATTACTCCTTTAATTATCAACATTAAAATATTTATGATTTTCTACTAGGTACTACTACTTACTACTTTCCCTTATCCGCACCTAATGGTGCATATGGCACTGCATCGGAATACCAAGTGCAGTGTATCTTGATCATTTTATTACATTAAGGTAAGATGATCAGTCAGACGCTTCAGTACAAGTCCAAGGTATCACACATGAAATATTAATATGAAAATCACATGTAAATAAATATTTCATGTTGACTCTTACGAGAATCTAATTCGCGACTTCATGCACGGTAGCTAAAGTATTTCTATATTTTTTATAATAAAATATTTTAATGTACAAGGTTTTTTTCTAATTAAAACCGGAAATGTGTTAAAACTTTAAAAATATAAATATTTATAAAGTTTTTAATCTTTCTTACCTAGATATTAAATAGGTACATAAAAGTTACTGGTTCCATAAAAAGCAAAAAAATGTGTTTGCTTTAGTATACCGTGCCACACATTTTTTTCTTAGCAATAATTTTATGTATTGATACTCTAAATAAAGTGACTTTTATAAATATCCCGGATATTTAATTGAAGTTGATTATTTATTTTATTTTGTTTTGACGTCATTACTTGTGGAGCACCATGTATCACAATACAATATGATTGATAACAAAATGTATCGGAAAAAACATTGAAAAACAAAGAAGGGGGAACTATCCAATATATCCACTAGCACTATTCTTGTATTGTATTTTGTATATCGTTGGTATACCGCCAAAGGACGTTAAGTCAAGTTTTTACTTTTAGTTAAGGTACTTTGGACATTTTATCCTAATATTTAGTAATTGTAAAAAAAACAAATCCATGTCTACAAATGCAAGTATACCTATTACCTATATCTATACCTAATATCGTATGTAAATTCTGTAATTGTCTGGAATTCCAGTTTATACTCGGTCAAAGCAAAATTCCGACTCTTTAACTCCTGCATTATGCCGGTGCTCCTTTATGGATGTGAATCCTGGCACCTCACAAAAGCTCAGAATGCTCGCTTGTTGAGTTTTGAGAACAAGTGTCTGAGAAGGAGACTAGGCATTAGGTGGTTTGGCTTCATAACCAACGCTGAAGTTCGGGAACGGGCGCAGCAACCTCCAATAACTGGAGTCGTAAAAATGTGGCGGTGGATCTGTCTTGAGCATGTACTTCGGATGCCTCGGGAGAGCCTGAACCCGAGCTGCCCCTTCTTTACGCCTGCAGGATCTCGCCGTCCTGGCAGACCGTCGAGGACCATCCTACGGATATACTCGGCGGAGCTGATGGGTCTCCTGGAGGGATCTAGCGATGTCCACATGCTCCACATAGGAGCGAACGTGGTGAAAGAAGATGAAGAACGTAAATTCAATTAAACAACTAACAGTCTTTAAAAATATTAGCTTTAATAGACATAAGTCTATTTATGAAAATTAGTATTTTTAATTAATGACAACATTCACGTCTAAATAAATTGCATTAGAATGAATAAAGCATCTGACTAGACATCAGAAAACCCAGATTCTGGTGGGAACAATCATTTTTCAAGAGAATTAATTAATAATAAAAAATAAATATGTTTCATTTTTTTTTGTGATTCTTTTTCACGTGATACGTTTGAGGTATTTATTAAATTGTTACTTACTAGCTTTTGGCAGTATACCGATTTCATTATATTGTATTGTACTGTATCGAAGGTATAAGGGGTCCACATTTACAATTCTACAATCGGGGCATATCTCTCAATATTGTGGTGTAAAAACTTTACTAACACTTTCTTTAACGGAATACTTTACTGGATCACACTGGACGCTTTGCATGTTTATTGTGTAAGTGAAAAAACTTTTTCGTCCTTTTTACAAATTGGTAAAAAAGAGTTTATTTTATTTCAACGAAAAAGCACATCATGATTGTAACTTATTTATTTAATACAACAC
The DNA here is from genome assembly GCA_022494985.1 of Micrasema minimum. Classification (NCBI taxonomy): domain Eukaryota; kingdom Metazoa; phylum Arthropoda; class Insecta; order Trichoptera; family Brachycentridae; genus Micrasema; species Micrasema minimum. Next base: position 99,694 of record JAGVSP010000038.1, on the reverse strand, counting down.
ATTTTTTTTACATTTACTTTCCTTAAACTTACATACATTTTGTTTTTGTTTTTTTTTCGTTTTGCCTCTCCACGAGCTCTAGTGCTTGGAGCGGGACTTACACTATCATTTTAATACTATAATAATACTAATAAACGTAGAAGTCAAGGAAGGCCGAGAAAGACATGGCATGAACAAGTAAAACAAGTGCTTGAAAGTGGGCATGTAAGAAGTCGGAATAATCGACGTGCGTGCATGAGAAGATGTATGAATGTCGAGGAAGCAAGAGAAGTATGCCAGGACAGAGTGGTGTGGCGTTCTATCTCTCTGCCTACCCCTTGGGGGAAATGGCGTGATGGTTAGTTAGCTAGTTTTTTTATTATAATACTATTTATAAGTTTTCCATAAACAATATTTTTATGGTTATGGTGAATAAATCAGTAAACCGATATTAAATAGAAATATTCGTAACATGGTAGCATAACTCATTACAATAGTCATACGATTCTGACATAAACTGCTAAATAAATCTCAGAAATAATCGCAAAAAGGCATAAATAAGTAGTTTGTATTTGGAATTTATAAGTGCAAAAAAAGACAACTGTCACTAATTTATTTTAAGTATACAAAACAGCAAATAAATTTCATAATTTACAAATAGAATGTGTAGTAGGTTATATTTGTTTTTCGAAAGACCTTCCTTACCGTAAATGTAGTAAAATGTATCGAATATTTTCGTTAGACCAAGTGTAGTAAGTAAGTACACGAGTTAGTGGAATGTAATATCATGTAGTGACGTCTGCTGCTGGTCAGAGAAGAGATATGAGGCGAGTGGAAGAAAAGATATTACCTCCTTTATTGAAATTCGTTCTTCGTACGCCTAAGTGGTCAAATATTTATTAAAACTGTATTTTATTTATTCTGTCTTTTAAAGTGCCCACTACAAGCTTGTTATTATCTTATTGGGTTATAATTGTGTTTTATTGCTTAGGAATCATTGCATTTTATTTTATATCAACTATTACCAATTGATGTTGCTAAAAATGAAACATTTTAAAACTATTGAAATGAAAAAAAAATGTTTTTTACAACTTTTTTATAAACTGTTTATAAAAAAGTAGTTGAAAACAATTCAAAGTGAGTGCTTCTGACATAAAGAGACATTTTTACTTTAGTTTAAAAAACACTGAAATCGTCATTTAAGCACCATCAAAAATGGCTTTATATTTCTACAATCTGTTAACAGAGTACAAAAAATTAATAGAGCTATTTTTTTAATCAACGATTTTTCATAGATCATTAACTTATCCTTTATAGGTAAGTAGGATAGTCGAAACATTTCTTAAATTGGTTTTTTTGGAATTTAACTATTAATCCAAAACAAAAATTCAAGTTCTAGAAAAGCCGTTGTGCCAACAATACTGCAAAAAGTCCAGTAGTTTGCATATTTAGGTAATATTTAAAAAATATATTTTTGATTGTAAATACCTACTGACTCGACGTATTTATAATAATACCATTATAGTCTATTGGGAAATGAGACCTTCATTGAGAATTGAAATTTTCTACTCGATATTTAATCCATTGCAAATAAATTAATTCGTATTTTTATTTCATTACTTTTAAATGACAAATGTGTGAGATACGGTGAGTGAAATGGGATTGGCTGATTTTCGATATTCCTTGTAATAATTTTACTCCTGACACAGTTCCCACTTGTTTTCTTTCGATTCGTTTCGAATAATTGCAATTCTTTCATTTCAAATACAAAAATCAATCCCTCTCCCCAACTAGGTCTTCTTGTACACTGGTGGGCACCCTATTTTGTTACAGATCAAAAACGAAATCAATAAAAGAGATAAAACCAATCATCTTCCATTACAGATACCTATATCAGTTTATAAAAAATATGTTATTTAAATTTAATTTTTGTGTAAGTAACAAAAATAATTCCTATACTCAAATGCCACGACTTAAATACACGTTTTACCACTGATTTACCATTTAGTTATTTTTATAAACACGTTAAATATCTCATTAACTTTTTTTTAACCACCTCAACAGGCCAGGAGGCCCAATTACAGAGGGAAACAACGACACAAGCACCTTGAGAAAAATCACTTTTTATAACATGTACAAGAAGTATTATTTAAAAAAAAGTAAAATAAACAACATATTTTCTTTTCTTGTCTCTGTCATATATTAAAAAATAAAATTTAATAATTAACCTGTAAAATGCCTTGCTCGGCACGGAGTTTTCCAGTAAGGAATACATTGAAAATAACAATATAATATGTTGATATTATCCTAAATAAATAAATAATAATTAATACCTTGATCAATTTTTTAAAAATGTTTTCAGTACTACATGATTTTTTCAACACTTTACGGGGTTATTTACGACCTGGGGTGTAATTGACTCCAGTAGTAAAGTGTGAGTATGAAACATCCGATCGCTTCTATTATGCCTTCACCCCCACCAATCCATCCCGTCCCAACACCAAATATTTTTACGCTTTGATTATGTTTACTTATTTTTAATCGAATCCCTGGGTACGACGCTTGCAAAGTTGTGCTGCACTGTTTAAAATACTTTTCCATACAATTCTGAAATTGCCAATACACGAGCCTATGCATGACAATATGCATATTATCTATTTATTTTTACGTCAGTAGTAATTTATTTGATTCTTATGATTTTTTACCACTAGAACGACCTTACTAAAAAATTAACAATAAGTTTTTTATCGCTTCTAAAATAAGTATTGTTCGATAATGAACAGAAAATTATTCTTTTTTGTAGATGAACAGCGTAACATAATAAGACTTTTTATTTGTATGTTTCACAATATCTCTTCTACGAATTAGACTAACCTATTGTTTACACATTTTATAGAATAAAATAAATGTAATAAATAGTAAACCAAAAATATAATAATATTTGGAGTTTTTTTTATCTTCATACATGCTCAACTTAACTATGATTTAAGTATTTTTTTTAACATTCAGGCTTTTTTTAGCCCCTTGAAGACGATTCTCGCTGGCAAATTGAGAATACATTGCTCATTTCTAAAATTTCCTAATTTCAGAGGCATTAAAGATGAGGATTTATGGATGAATATACAGCTTGTTATTAAATATGCTTTAAACATTCTCATGGTTAGGAAAATATTTTGCCCAAGGAAGTAATCTGATTATTAAAAGATTTTTTTTATTTATCTACATGTTTACTTTAAAAAAATTACTGTCGCTGAGTTCACATATCTTTTAGTTTATTTGCCTGGTTCAATTTTAAATTCGGTTCGTGAAAGTAACGCAGAGCCAATCAATTTTGAGAACTATTTAAATAAAATACCAACCAGGCGTATAACAAACAACGGTCGGGAACAATATATTAAAGTACCATATCCAATTTCAAGGCATATTGCATTTAATTAATGGTCTGTTTACCGCTCAAATTACCGTGGCAGCTTTTAATGACCAACAAACAAATCACGTAACAAAAAGGGTTCCGTACAATATTGGCTGGAAAGATATGCGGAAAGGATTCCAGAATTTTAGAAAATTAGACGATCTACATCATACAATAGGGTTCTTCCCGATGGCATGGATATCCTTGAAAACGTTATAAATATTTAAAGTATATTTTTACAATTCCAACGATATAAAACACAATGATCAAAAATTTTGTTTTCATTTATAAATTTATGTTTTAAAAACACGAAAATACGAGTGAGTTTTAATGCCCGTAATTGGCTAATGACGTCATACCCGTCTACCGTGAAAGGAGTGAAATTCATTCCGTAGTGAGCGCCTATATTGCTGTGACGTCACACCCGCATGCGCGCCAAATGGAGGATTTTGCGAGCGATTTGAAAAAGTGTTATTTCAAACCGCGCTAGAAAATTCAAATGACATCATAATTTTTTTTTTTTAATCCCTTGATATTGTAATTTTTCAATCTTTTTTTTTTAAAAAAAAAATAAAAAATCGGGAAGAACCCAATTATATCGAATCAGAATATCCATAACCAACATGGTAATATGAAACGAAACTGTTTAATTGTTTAGAATTGCTATTTCTTTAAATCGGAACATATTTTTGTTGGTTTAATGCTGACATTCATTACAAAACGCATTGAATTAACATATTTTCTGTACCTTACAAACTACAGTTATTAATTCGTGACATTAGACTAAGGCATCGAATATTTAAATTTTTAAATAAATGTTTCTTATTCACACCATAGGGAATTATTTCTGAGACATGCGTATCTCTCAAAATGCTAACCGCAGTATCACAAGGTTACTTTGTGTTTATTAAAATTTGTTTTTATTAACTGAATTAATTTACGGCGCGACGCCGATGTTTGAAAGAATTACAATGCCTTTGACGCAAGTAACCTTTTTCATCTGTTATTTTATACCCACTTTATAATGAAATATTGTATTATTTTCCCTAAGAAAACCATTTTGAACCAATTAAAAAAATAAAATAAAATATTTTCGAGTACTTCGATAAATTATTATTCATCGTACTTATTTCCATGTAACATTTCAATCATTTTCTAATCTGCACTAACGTAAATATTGTACTCAGTTACACTATATAATTCACTCGATAGAACAGATCTAATTAAATTTATAAACAGTTAATTTACATATTCCGATTATTTGATTCCAGGTCAACGATAAGGGTTAGTTATTAAATCAAACCTCTTCAAATCGGGATTATTTTCCTAATAATTAATTTGAAATAATATTGTCGATATTCCAACGCTAATTACGACGCGTTGAGGGGTAGGATGCACTAGAGCTTTTTATAAAATGAAGGGGGGATGTTTTGATGGACGAGAGGGTAAATCGAGAGCCAATCAAATAAAATGAGATTCAATCAAACAATAGAGCGGAAATAGTGGAGCTTTCTGGAATACGCAACAATTCATGAAACTGAAATAAAACTTTATTTCCATCCACTTCAGAAAGAAATAAAACAGATTTAATTAAGAGTTTGAAATTGAATACAAAATATTGCAAGCAGAATATTTTTAATTATCAAGCGGTTGGACATTTTATCAAAATGGTTCAGTATGGAGATCGAAGTCGATAGTTTTGAGAGAATCTTTTTGTTCATACACAACAACGAGGTTAAGGAATTAGAATTTCACCATGAAAAATTCATGTATGGCCTCCAGCTGACTGTTACGGCTCTTCCATCTAAATTAGATGTCATGAGTCATGAACGAGCAAAACTATTCCATTTACATAGTTGATCAAATAAATCTTTAAATTTCCTGAAGTCTTTTTGTTTTGGATCAGTCTCATAAATTCAAATTCATAATTTGTTTCATTTTACTTACTCATTGTTTACAAATAGTTTGTTTTTTTCATAATGTACTAATAACATAAATATTTCTACGTGAAAACTAATCTTGCTTTCACAGCAAAGAACATAACAATTTTTTTTCATTGTTAAAATATACACAAAAAACATCCTTTAATAAACTGCACATATTTAAAAATATATATTTTATCGTCGTTTTAACTATTGATTTCTAGTAATACAAATATTTACATGACTAGCGAAATCGCAAAAATTCGACAAAAATCTGTTAATCAAAACTTTTTTTGTTTAAAGGTACTTAACCTAATTCCACTTAAAAACAAAGTGTGCGGATTTAAGCGATGTTTACGTATAATATATTTATGAAAAGTTCAATAAAAAAGCTGTAAATATATATTAAAGAAGTTTCCCCTAAGTTCACCACGATTCATTAGCCCTTGTACAGCAGTGGCGGGGAAATCTATGATCAAGTCACTAAAGTAAGATCATCACGGGATCGCTCGTAAAAAGGCAATATTCATTTTGGATGTATCGACTTTCAGCAATTTGAAAGTTCCTGAAATTGTTATTACCCTGTACCCAGTACCCTGTACCCTCCCCGGTCCTCAGACCTAGCGAAGAACCACTTTGTACGCCACTCATCAAATTGATTAGAGATGGGCTTGTAGGCAAGTGGAAAAAAAAAAGTATCTCGTTTTTATTTATACGCCGTCTTACCACAAGTCTTATAACAAATGGTCAAGATTTATTGCACTTCCTGGATCGATATAGTGCCCTATGCACTATTGGGTGCGGATGAGGAAAGTAGTAGTTAGTAGTAGTATCAAAAACAATCAGGTACAAAAAAAACATATTTAGATTTTCTGATCTCTCTGATCTCAAAGGGAATCGAGCCCTGAATCACCTTAGTGTGTGTAATGCTTACCTTACCTTACCTTACCTACACCACGAGGGCCGGCTGTACGTAATATTTTAAAATTTAAACGTAGGTTACCTAATTTACTTTTAAAAAATCACCGAATTTGAGTCGTTCTGTACAGCTTTTAATTATTATTGTTTTATTTCTGCATAATTTACTGGAATATTTCTTTGTATATATATTGTATCGAAATTGGTTATTGAGGATATAAAAAAATAGCTAATCTACAATTTTTTGTATATTTTCTTCGAGTTAGAGGCAGTTTCATAATACCTATCAACTTTTCGAACGGGAAAGATTGTAAAGACGAGATTGAACATTCTAAGTAAAGTGAGTAAGGTGCAACGAATTAAAAATAATAATAGTATGTGTAAATAAACGATAGTGAAGATGTCAATTTTCCAACTTTAAACTTTAAACTTTCTGCTTTAATTTCTACTCTAATTTAAAATTGAATATTTCTTCTAAAATACACGATTACTGTCTTTTAACGAAGAATTTCAATTTAATACTTCTTCTAAAATACATAGGTACTCTCTTCCAACGAAGAATTTCAATAAACGAATGCGATTAAACTAATAAGCAATATTGATATATATTTTAGTACTGTATTTTGAAAAAGTGGAGTGAACATCTTCACGGAGAAGTTCGTAATATCCAGAATACATTTTTCATGTACCAACAGCATGTGACATTGAGTATTTTTTCCGAAATAAAAGCGTTCCTTATTAGTGATAATAACCTTCCCGCGCTATTTTTAATACTTACTCTTACCTATACTTAATATAATTTTAAAGTTCAAATTATTTCAAAACGATAAAAGAAAAGTCTCTTGGTATTATTAGAAGTTTTTAAACTATTTTACAATGTTAGAAGTTCCCTAAAGTACTTGCATATTATTTTAGTGGGTATAGTTTTAAAAATGTTTCATTCTTAATATTCAATACTTGAAGGATCAGAAAAAATGTAAACTAAACGTTTATTTTTCAAATTGTAGTCACTCTTATTTTATAAAAAAATTCCAAAAAAAATACCTAAAATATATAAAAATTCACGCGTCTTATAACAATTTACACTATAGCTATGGTGAAATTATTTTTAAAACTTAAAAACGAAGGTTATGTTATAATTTTACAAAATACATTTTCATTAATAAATAAAATCTACGTATTCTGGTATTAAAAGAATAAAAATAAATAATACATACACGCATCTACCCATTAATAATAACTTAATTCCAGGGAAAAATTAAAGGACGCTTGCGTGTAATATATGAACGGGGACGGTGGGCACCAACTTTATTACAACAAAAAAATAGGTGTATGCATGTTTTTGTAAATATCTCAAAGCAAAATGGACTCGATGAGCTTTGGAAATTGGTGACCGAATAAAAATAAAAGTGTATTATGTAGAAAATGTGTAAAAACGTTTTAAATATACAAATTTACATTCCGTTTGGGTATTTGTGTAATTCTATTTTAACTTCTGATGTAGGACTAATTAAGATTACCAGTGACCTCAATGTAACCCTAATAAGGTTTACATTTGATGATCTCATAAAATAATTTGTAAACATTTAGATTGACACATCGACAAAGTAATTATTAAAGTGCTTACAAGAAAATAAGATCTTTAATATAAACAATAATTTGACTTGTTCCAAATAATACCGTTTACTAAGCAGGAATGATAACCTCGTGTTATTAATTTATTATTTAAATAATTTGCTTTCTGATTATTGTCGAATAAGGGCTTTTAAGAATTTACCAATGACGTTAATAAATCAAAGTAATGCAATAATATCTTTTTAAATACCTACGAATTTACGTAATTTGTTTTTAAAATAATATTTACTACAATGATTAATTATATAGTAATTCAGTAGTGCAACATTCATTCGTTCGTTTATTCCCTTATCTGCAGGGGACTGCATAGGTGCATAGGTAATAGTTACACCAGTGCCAGTGCAGTGTATTTTGATCATGTTATGAAGATATGATGATCATTCTTACGCTTCAGTGCCAGTCCAGGGTTCATACATAAAATATGATTGTGAGGATCCAAATTTTAAATAAGCATTTCATGTTAACGTAGGTTAACGACTCATGCTAGATTACTTTTATACAATATATTATATTTTTCATTTCTAAAACAATGGTGATTTGGCCAGTAAATTAACCAACAATCATATTAAAATTGGGGATTCCTGATTAGAAAATAACTTTATCGCAACTTAATAATGCACGAGCTAATCTTATCGAACTAATTAAGCATGTAATTAATTTTGTTATGTGGAGAATACCTACACTACATTACAGACGATCGAGTTGACAGTTCAAAGCTCATTGGAGATATAGTTTCATTAATTAATGAAACGATAATTAGTCGGAGTGCGTGAGTAGAGCTGATGAGTTGGTATGGCCCTAAGCGCTTTATATGGGGCGCTCTGTACTTACTCTGTACTGTACTGAACTAGTGCGGGCCAGGGGCGTGCTGTAATGTAACTTATTAAAGTAGAGATGCGAATATCCCCATAAAAATATCGATATTCAAAATGGCACTGAAATTCAAAAAAGAATCGGCAAAAAAATCTATCTACTTATTTTTAACCTCTTCAACCGGGCCAGGAGGGCCTGATAACAGAAGGAAACAATACAAATTCCAGGATTGAGAAAAATCACTTTTGATTCTTGTGTTCTCACCGGGAATCGAATCTGCAACCGCCGAATCGTGAGTCCGACATCTTAGCCAGTACGCTACGAAGAATATCGGAATTATTTTTTAAAAAGTCGTTTAGAATTCTATTTTCTATTTTCAAGCCACCATTTCCAATGTCTATGTGCATGTCGCATGTGACACTTCAGAATGGCGATTGATTTTGTACTATAGATCGATCACTATTTCGAAGTGTCGCATACGTCTTTCAGTTCAGCATAGGGCTCCTGTTTATATTTCTCAATTTACAATAATTTGTAGTCTAGATAAAGGCTTATTTGTACGTAAAGTCAGGGTCTCCGAATCCAGAGATCCTCGGTTTGAATCCCCATTTCGATACGACTCAATTCCAATTTTCAACACGAGCCGCTTGGGCTTTATAAAAAATTGTTAAATATTTACAAATTGAAATATGTGCAAATATCGTATGCTTGCATAGATTTCTTTTTTAACTACAATTTTTTTTAATATTCACACAAGTTTACTTATACTCTGCAGCACTGTATATCATTGATAAATGAGTCCGACAGTAAATTTTGAAACTATATCTATTTTTTTTTTTTTTTTTTTTTTTACCTTATTTCTTTAACAATAAATATCTATGTAATTTATCATTGGGGGGTTGTTTAACTATTTTGTATATATGTATAGTGTAATGGTGATAATTTTTTTCAATATGTGAAGTCACTGCACGCTCCTGATGGCTACTAATTATCACATTCCCTGCACTATCGGAGTAGTAGCAATTATTATTATCAACGCACTATCCTCTCTAGTTTATTTATAATTGCTCTTGTTATCCTTTTAGGTATAATTACAATATTTATCAAATATTCCATGGTTTGTAATATAGGTACTAAAAGCATATATACATAACATAATTAATATTACATTTCAATGTAAATAGTAAGTTATTAATTGACTTGTTTCTATCTGCACGTACAATCAAGTAATTAATTTAAAATATTTATCCAACTCACACAAGATCACATCAAAGAGAAAAACAGTATTATTTATAAATAATTAGCTGCACAATTCAACATTTACAGAGATATCAAATTCTGAAAAAGTTGTATTTTCTTCTATATAATATCTGAAAGTCAATAGGTTTCAGTTTATTAAACTGATTATTAAAGTAGGTACCCACTCCTTTCATGTTTGTAAGCACCTCATGAAAATAAGAAAAAATATGTAACAGGCTCTCACTTTGCTGTAATACATTTTATTTATTACTATTGCTCACTCTTATCTGCACCGCATAGGGCACAAAATTTTATTTTAACGAAATAAAAAACAATTGTTTTTAAGATCACTTTTTATTAATTATTTTCCCGACAAAAAGCATCACATTTAAAAACATTATGCTTTTATGTAACTAATAAAACGTATTTAAAATCCCATTTCAATTTATGCCTAATTACAATCAAATCGGTATATCGCTGCATACCTCCTGCGCTTAACTTATCCCATAAAAAAGGTAATTATAATGATTAAGGCAGATTATCGCCGATTAACACGCCAATTAAAGATAAACGGGTACGCGTAAGTTTTAGAAATAATGTTATTAGCCGGATTGCGCTATTAATGAAGGTATATCGACGATGGCAGACCTCACGCGGGTGGTATTCTGCATAGAGCGGCAATTAGCGAAACGCAAACAAGACGAGAGATCCCACTCGAGCTGTAAGAGAGTTATTTTCGAAATAACTGGATAATGAGGCTCAAGATGAGTTGGTACTCCGCTAATTGGTCATTATGCTGGCGATTACAACAGCCGGCAAATACTTTTGAAAATCTGTATAACCAGTCTGAGAATGCATAGACCGAAAGCACTTATAATAATAATTATCAACTATGTGTCTAATCAATAAATAATATGTATATCATAACCGGTATCCATAAAAAGTGTTGGCATGTGGTCATACATATTACAATATATACAAATTAATTTTACAGATTAACAGGGAAGTCAATATTTTTCCAATGAATAATGGAAAAATTATGACATATTTATTTACTTTACTACTCTGTCAATGTAATTTATTTTGAGTTGGATGTTACTTTTGAATTCTAATTGTGGCTTCTGAAAAACATAATTAGCAAAAGATAATTAATAAAAAGAATTTAATCTTAATTGCTTATTAATTATAATCCATTCCCATCCGTTTGTCGATTTAGCGTCGGCAATTCCTTGGCTAAATTTTCCATTGTTTCGTTAATTTTACTAAAAAAATGTGTATTTTAGTCAAGCAGATTTGCGGGAGATTAAAATGCAGTAACCAATATGATTACCCTATCATCGAAGTGCATTCTTATTTGCAGCTATGACTACATGCCCAACATGAACTTCTCAAATTCAATTTTACAAGAAAAAAATTGATTAAGTATAAAAAAAAAATGCAGGTGGCTAATGGTGTGTTGTTAAATAAACCTACATGATAATATATCGGTTTTCTATAACGTGTGACATTTTGAATTATTGTATGTAGGCGTACGTATTACATTATGTGGTATTATTGAATAAAATCAAGTCATAATAATGTTGATTGGCAGTTTTGTTGAAATTATGCACTAAGGTAATCAAATGCCTATTGCAAAATCAATCATGATTATTTATTTATAGGTAGGTGATACCACTAATTAAAAGTAAAAGGGCCTCGTTATATCTTGTAAGCGGTAAATTAACTATTGTATTATTAATTACTAATTACAGTCAGTATGATTAAGAATAAGCATTGTGCATCCGATGGGTTCTATTGGTCAATAATAATTCATTTCAATTGAGATTAATCAAATAAATACTCAAGATTTCTAACTGAGTCATTAAACATCAATCAACTTGCAAAATGCACTGCATTTGCAAAGAAATTATAAAATGTATTAATTAGAGGATCCCTTGCTAGTACCTATGTTAATAGTATGCAATAAGGTTTTATTTACGAGTTAACAGTTAACTAAAAAAATATGGGTTTTCCTTCGAACTTACTTACCACACTTTTCACTTTTAAAAATGGTACTATGTACCTATTAATCGATATCGATAATTTCAACATCGTTTAAGATTTAAATTGATCATTATCAGTATTCTAAATAATCTCTTTATTCTTATTTTACACTTATGGCAAATTAGTTAGTAATGTACCTACTGAAAATAGTACCTACTACCTACTTATTTAATTTCGAATGCATTTATTACGATAGGTAATTAAAATATACGCTTTTTTTTAAACAATAATGGCGCCGATGTCGCGTCGACTACCTACATAACAAAATTATACTATTTATTTAATAAATCTTTAATAAAGTTTTGTTTTCAAGGATCTTTATCAAATGCTAATATAAATTGCAAGGGATACAAATGCTACTATTTAAAAATTTCAAAATGTTCGATTTTGAGATATTTTAGTAAAATTCTATTAAAACATATTATAGGTTTTGTATAATTAGATTTACCTCCGTGAATTTCTTTAACAAGACAATAAGTTTAAAAAATTCTCATGATTCATATTTTAAATTTGACTATAGATTTAATGATAAAAAAATGCACTGCTCGTATACATAGTGACTATTTCCGTGATTCACAAAATGTATCTAGTTTCTTGTGATTTTGGGTAATCATGAGCCACGCGGTCTAGTCGCACGTGGGTTAGGTAGAAACGTCAAACTATTGCTGCCGGTAACTTTGTTTTCCGTATTTTTTGAAATCATGAATTACTGTTTTCAAAAAGTACTCTAACTCACAAAAAAATGATTTAGCTTTGATATTATAGATTATATGGAAGTTTTTCTAGATGAAAAAGTAATAGGTATTTATTTGTAAGGTGTACCTTCATGTAATAATTGTTGAACCGTCGATCTCTGAGGATGGCACGACTCTTGAGTCCACCAGACTCGCCGGAATGCCAAATGATGAAGCTGATAGTCTCTTGTTGCTGATCAAAACTAACTTCTAAAGGCCACAATCAGAGGGAGTCTTATCGAATTAATTGCCCAATAAAGAACGCAATAATCGGTCAATTATTCGCTTTTAATACATCAAAACATGTTTTCTTCATACAATGTTTATCGTGTCCAATTAACTCGGCTTTTTACAGTAATTAGCGTCTAACCACAGCGATATCTACAAGTTACAACACTTGGAATGAAAGTTTTACTAAACGCACATTTTCATTACCGCACTTTTTTATTTGTTATTTTCTCGAAACGTCAAAACTCGCGAAAACTGAAAAATCTGGCCGCAACTCCAAGTAGCAACCTTTCAGCGCAGCCGCTGAAACTTGAATGAATCTTCCGTCGTATTTCGCGGGACGCGGATCGGAAAAGTCCGACGGAGATCGGAAATTTACGGATAGCGGAGCTACGCTAACGACTAACAACGCCGCTCGTCGCTCGGATGACGCGCGACGAATGAGGCAGAGGCAAGCAGTGTTGGTTTGTCTCTACTCTTGGACCGCCCAACTACAGTGGCCGCTCCTGCGCAAGCGCGATTTTTTAACGTTGCCTTTTTTCAAATTAATTAAAAAGTTTTTCATAAACAATAATTGAAATAAGTCTGTGTGCGAGTGTTCAGGTACCAATGCCGTCATTTTACAACTCGAAAAGGCGTGTAATTAAAAAATATGTACTTCTTTACATTACTCGTACATAATTAAATTTTGTTTTTCTTTGCACAGAAGCGCATTGGTCTGGCGAAAAAAGTTATTAAAAAGGAAAATTCAGTAATGGAAAAACTCTTATGGGAATGATATTTTTTTAGATGTTCGTTTTATAAAAGTGCATAAAAACACAGTAAAACATATTTGTAATCACAGTCCTATCATCAAAATCTGAAAATTATAATAAATTATACATTCTTCATCACGAGACGAATTAAGCATGTTTTATAACATATTTCATTATTTTTATCAGTCCGTAAACAAGTACGAAGGCAGAAAAATACACAATTTTTTGAGAACTTGGTTGCCAGAGCGCGATGTATTATATTGAGATTAGAATTGTATTTTTATTTATATGTATTTTACATTTTTTTTGCGCTAGGGTATGTATTGTGTACTTTTATTTTTAATTGAACGTGTATTGATGCACCTACTGACGAGTTGCAGTAGGTAACTCAGTAGCACTTTTTTATGTAATAAATAAAATGTTTGAAATAAATAAAAATAAATAAAAAAATTTAAAAAATATGTAACTGGTAACAAAATACGAGTATAAATCTTGGGATGGAGCCACAAGACACAAGAGAATATTTTTCTTGTAAATTATGATCCCCTAAATCAATTGTTTCAATATGATATTTACAAAATAACATTACATTTCGGTGAAATAAAATACATTTTAATCACGAACCCTTCATACCCTCACCATGATAAATTGATTTTTATAATGCTATCACACTTTTTTGTATTCAATTCAATTAAAATCAAGTCCAAAAATATTGTAGTAATGAATGTAGCCACTGTAGTAGATATTCCTCAAATTAATGTTTAAATGAATTATGAAAGGACGGTTAAAGTGAAAGAGACCCTATCTGGGCTTAGAAACAGAGGAATACGGAGAAAAACATGGCATAATAAAGTACGATCGCTTGAAAGTGGGCATGCACTATGTAGAAATAAGCGATGGTTGTATGCCAGGATAAAATGATATGGCGTTCTATCTTCTCTACCCTCCCCTTCAGAGAAATTTCGCATAACGTAACTAACGTAAAGACGGCGAAATCCCAAAACAAAGCACTAAAAGACTACTTTTTAAATAGTTTTATTAATAATGATAATGGCTAATTTTTGTATATTGTTCCTTTTGTTCCTTTTGTGATTATTGTTCCTTTTGTGATTATTGTATTTTTAGATTTAGCATTGGTAACTCTGTAATCTGAAGTATTGTAATATTTAGTCTTTCTTTTTCTAATATATGTCCCAGAATGAGTTTTGTAACTCAATTGGGAGTGCAAAGTATTTTGTACAAATTAAATAAATAAATAGAATACAAGTATTTTATTTCAGAATAAATAAATAATAGATTAATGTTTGTCTAAAAACTATACATTGTGTAACAAAACTCGATGTACAATGCATATGCGGGAAACTTGTGAATCTACAATCAATTTAGAGTCGATTTTGTAGAGTAAAGTTTTTGAGAAAATTGTGTAAGAAGTTGAGTTTTTTTTGGAGAAATTCTTACAAATGCTATCAAATATATATTTTTAGTGAAATTAATATTATCTGTAAAGAAAACAAAAGCAAAATTCGAATTTTTATATGAATTTTTGCAATTTTACTTAGTCTACGGTAATTTAAAAACCTTTAAAAAAAATTAAGCTCAGATTCAAAAGTTACCAGACAAATTCAACTCCAAGAATTATGTAGATTCACCAGTTTTCGGGTTGTACCATGAATTTTGTTACTCCATGTATTGTCTTGAACTCTGTTACTGTTTATAGCATTCTTATTATCATTGCGATAGTGAAAGAATTATCGTAGCTATTAGTAGATAATAATATGTTTAGTATGCATACATTATAAATATAATGTAAATACAATACAAAAAACAAAAAAATATATTTACAGTACTGTATTGTAAATATTATTCAAAGGTATTTTGAACTATACAGGGTGTAACAAAACTCGATGTACAAGCGGGAAACCAGTGAATCTACATAATATTTGGAGTCGATTTTGTAGAATAATATTCTTTGTTTTGGCCCATAGTTTTCGAAAAAATTGAGTACGAAGTTGATTTTTTTTTAGATAAATTGTTGCTATCAAATTGTTATCAAACATCATTTATTTAGTCAAATTAATAGTATCCATAAATAAATCAAATTTAAAAAAAGCATTTTAATATGAATTTGTGCAATTTTACTTAATCTGTGGTACTAATGAGAGCTTTTATGAGAAGAAAAAAAATAAATTTCAAGCTCAGATTAAAAAGTCAAGTTACACATTCGACTCCAAATATGATGTAGATTTACCAGTTTTCGGGTTGTTTACACCATGTGTAGTCAAGTGTTCTTCTTCAAGACAACTTCTTCTACGTAATTTCCCTAATCCGCACCAAATGGTGCATAGGGTAAGCATTGGTGCACCGATTGCAGTAGGTATATCATGATCATTTATTACATGAAAGCAAGATGATCAGTCTTATGCTTCAGAGCCAGTCCGAGGTATCACATATGAAATATTTTCATGCGAAAAATCACATTTTAATAAATTATTAACATTCAATTAATGAGACAATTATGAATAAAGGAAATCGTAAAAATTATACATAATGAAATCATAGTTTAATTTAAATTTGTATTATAGTAAGTTATAACCTTAATAATAAATAAATACTATTCTATGAATAATTTTGTAATTTTATCTAGTTGTATAAATTTATAATAATTCAAACCTACTTTAAATCCAATTCTGAACAATATGTCGAATACGAAATAACAAGTACAATTTTTTTTTTTTTTTGAGATTGAGAATAAAGATTTAGCATTTTTTTTAGCAAGTTAAGTTTTATACGTACGAGGGTAGTTTATTTATTGGCTTCGGTCATGAGCTTTCGGTTTAAGACATATTAAATGTAACCCTTTTTAGGGTAGCAATTTAGTTCACAATGTCGTCAGTGCAATTCGAATTGCATTTTAAGGCACTGAAAGACATTTTATTAGTCGGAAGGGGGGTGCATTTTACAAAACCAGAAACCATTTTATTATGGAGTAACCGGTTCTTAAAAACTTGAAAGATTTTAATGAACTATTTATTTAAATGATTTATAGAGTGTTGTGCCTGTTTTTACCAAAGGGACTTAATCATTTAATTCATATTATAATTCGAACTAACAATTTAAATTAAGTGATCTATTTATACCAATGATTAATGATTTTACTGTATGTGGTTGATATTTAATTAGTTATATTTGGTATCGTTTCAATAATAGATCATATCACTTAATTATAATAAAATAGATCACATAGAGTATTATGTATAATTAGGTATTAAAATCTTCCAAGAGAAATCGAGAAATTTCTAATCTAATAAATTTTCGGCTCCGTTTAAATTTTACGATCGTATTGTTTTTCTTTTTTTTGTTTTAAGATTACATTATTGTGTTTGATAAGTTTTATTGTTTTAGATGAGTGTTATTATGTTGGATAATTGTGTAATTTGTGACTGGCAATGTCTGACTGACATAGTAAAAATGTGAAAATGTGTTGAGTACAGCACAAAAGTAACTTGACGTTGATTAATAGATCCTTAAATCTACATCTTGGTAATACATGCATCACATTCACATAGTTTCAAGTCCATTTTTATACATAAAGATTGCAAAAAAAATCAATTAAAGTTTTTATTATTATTTCATGATTCATATGTTTTCAATATTTGATTTTGTGTATCTACATATTATAAACTCGCACAAAAATTAAATAGTAGAAATATGCACATATCTGTAAATATGAGTATACCTGTGCACTGGTAATATATATTTTAGGACCTTCCTCGATTTTTATATTTTATTTTGCTTACGTATAATAAAAGAGAAAAATTATTGTTGAGAGAGATCAACAAACAAAAGGGAACTACATTACAAAGCACGTAGGCTTAAGAAATATCAATTTATATTTTTGTGATTTAACCAGGAATAGAACCATGAACATCCGTAGTATGAGTTTTAGCCGCTACACCTCCAGGGCTACCGACAAAAGGAATTATGTAGAAACAAGTTTTTTAGAAATAAAAATGGTTCTACCGAAAAAATTGATTTGCTTGACGTATCACTTTGAGAAAGGCTCCTCAATTCCTTCAATTCCAGAATGAAAAATAAGTTGGTTGTTAGTTGTCGTTAGATCGTTACAATTCTGGCGCGTGTTCGTCAATCGTATCAGGATAATGTAACTTGTGAAATGGTCCTGTTACGTGGTTCGAACCCCCAATCCCCCGACAGGCGATCAGGCCCATTCAGTGGACCACAATGGTCCATTGTGTGGATAAGCAATGGTCCCGAAGTCAGGGGCGCAAAAACACCCGATCACTCTTCACGGCCCTGCCCCGCTATACTTCTGATAACTCCGTTGTGCCCGACAATGGAGAATTTAATTGAATTAAATCTGATTGTAGCGTTTAATATTTAATTCATGACTGGTGAGTTATGTCGCCGGCATAATAACCCAGATTATTGCCAAAGGATTGAACTAATTGCATTGATTCAATTGGCCTCTATTGAAAAATTCATTTGCCTTAGGTATTCTTAGTACTAGGCTCACTGCTTTAGCTCACCACAAAAGATCTTAATGAAAAAATACTTCTTAATCTAGTTTTTACAGTTCAAGTTGGTTCTCAAGACTTAAATGAATTTTGGAAGGAGCTTAACCGTGGTACTAATGTCTATATTATGGGATGAGTAATAATATTAAAATACCTATTATATTGGCGACCTCTCGTAGAGGAATAAGACGCTGGACTCACGATACGGAGGTTCCGGGTTCGATTCCCGGTGAGAACACAAAAATCAAAAATAGATTTTTCACAAGCATGGATGTTTGTGACGTTGTACCCCTCTGTTATTGGGTCTCCTGGCCTGTTGAGGTGGTTGAATAAATATAAATATGTATTATATGTCCTAATTTTTAGTTCACGAAATCACCACCATGATTATTCCTAATCTGTTACACTATATCACTCTGAGAAGCCGGTTTTGATTTTTATTTAAATATTTTGTTTTTAGAAGGTTTCGTTTTATTTAAACTAAATTGCACAGAAAGTATTTTGGGCAGAATTGAGGTTTTTTGTGTGTATAAATTTATAGAAAATGCGTTATTTACGCATTACTTATTACTTTACAAAACAATAACCATATCAAAAAGTATTGTAAGAAAGTGACCAAATTTTTATGATGCACAACAGATATGTCTACAAAAGTTAAGAGAAAAGGGAAAAATCTGGCGAAATTTCTTTTCCTAGAATTTGTGTATAAACAAGCAGCTATAAGAAATATTTATTACCATAATTTGAAAAAAATGTAACCGAGAAGCAATCGTATCCTAATAAATATAATATTCAATTCAAATAACTTATCTTATTTTAATCGTAAATCCGGTTTATCGGTGGCCATTTCCGTCTTGTTTACGGCATTTCGTATGGAGAAAAACTCCAAGTTTATTTTGGTTGAAAATCTAAACTACCGATCGTCCAATAATAATACAAACAAGCAAACACTGACTTGGCGGGGAAATCTTTCTAGAACCCAAAATGGCTTCGATTCCCGCGCATTTTATATCGGTGATGGAAACGACCTCATTGCATTAGTGGTCCTAGATGGTTGCCTCCAGATAAAGGGCCAATCTCGTTCCGAGACCAATAAACGACCACGAATCAAATGGATGGGATTTTTTTGCAAATACGCAACTGCAACTATTTTACCATTTTTTATATCCATTCTTAAATACCATTTGACAAAACTTATACCGTAGGTCCTTTGTAGGTCTAATAAATTAGATGCGTAAATAAAATATACAAAAATACTTTGTGCAGAAAACTGTTTTTATTACTATAAACAATAATAATTTATATATTTAATTTAAAACACAAATAAATCACAGTTGTGTTAGGTTAGGTTTGGTTAGGTTAGTAATTAGTTCAGTAATCATCATCAGCATCATCATACCATATCCGCTCCCTATGTGGAGCATATGGATTCCACAAACTGCCTCCAAGCCAAGCGATCGATCGCCGCCGTCAGTTCTCGTTAGATTTCACAATTGACTATGGTTTATCTTTATAAATTTTATTTAATATTATTATGATTAATTTTACTTGTTTTTTAGAATTCTCATTACACAATACTTTTCATAATACATAGGTGGATATTTCTATATAACATACATATCGTACTAGAAACCAGAGGTAGGTAAAACAAATTTTGTTCTGAAAGGAATATTGTCACCAAAAGCAATAAAAAAAATCACCAAAAGGAGCCACCTATCAAAGTTTATTTTTTATGAATCTTTTTGAATTTAAAAAAACTGAAAACACCTAGCTAAAATAGCGTAAAAAATAATTACCTGATCAATGAAATATTAATCCCATTTTAATAAATGACCCTGTATAAATTTATCTCATAAACTCTTTCAAATTCAATTCAAAAGATAAAGGTGTCGAAAAATACCTCATGTTAAGGAAAAACCTTCCAATACAGGGGAGGATTCAGGAAAGCCCTGCGATCGCCCAAGTCCCTAAGTCTGGCTCTGCGCCCCCTCAGCCAATAGAGAGATGGTATCTGCGGCAGCCACGCTGTTATTGGCCGCACATTCTATTTGGATTTGGCGGGAACGGGACTAAATGGCAAATCGATTTTTAATTGGCTTCGTTGTTCTTTTTGACACATCGAATTTTTCGCATTTTGATCCGGTAAATTCCTTGCTTTTTACTTTTTTGTACATAGATGCAAATCTACACAGCCCTTTACAAATTTGTAAATTGCTAAAAAATGTTTTCTTTAATTTTCGGTGCACTTATCATGGAATGATGATTATAATAAAGACATTTATCATCATCATTCCATCGCTTCCTAAGTGAAGCATATTATGAATTCCACAAACTGCCTCCAAGCAAAGCGACTACCAGTTCTCGTGCGTTTTTCCATGTCTGGTCCGCGTCTTGTAGATCCAATGTTAACATCCAACAGGTTCTCAGTAGTGGACGTCCAGGACGCCGCCGGGAACTGATGCTTGTATGATAGACAGAAATAATTGTAAAATTAGTCCTCGGCACGGGTCACCCCAGTGAGGACAAATTTATTTTTTAACTATTTTATAATATTTTTTGTAAATAAATTAAATGAAACGAAGCATGCTTAAGGGAAAGATTCCAAGTTCATGCGAATTGGCTTTTGCTGATAACTGTTCACACTATCGGTTGCTGCGTCCGTTACCTAACCTGTGTATTCCTTACAAAATATTACATGATTTATTACATATTATTATAAACTTTTCACTTATTTTAATCACTCCAACAGGCCAGAAGCTCCAATAACAATGCGGAACAACGTCACAATTACATAGTAATGAGAATAATCGAACCCGGGACCTCCATGTCATAAAACCAGCATCTTAGCCATTACGCTAGAGAGGCCGCCATGAAAAAATATCGATAATCTTAAGGACATTCAAAATTGTAAAACTTCTTCATGAGCATAGTAATATAAAAATAATTAAGGGTGGGTATACCGAAATGGAAAATATATGAACAAGTCCCAAGTTCCACCACACAGCACCATCTGGTGAAACAAGACAAGACTAACTTAACTTGTTTTTACTAACTACAGCTTTTCATCTGACAGCTTGAATACGCTTGAAACCACAGTGGACTTGTGAATCTTGATTTTAAAATTATTCCGTAGTGCAGTAGTTTCCCAACCTTATGCTACCACACATCCCTAAAAAGAAAATTTCGCGCCCCCCCCTACCTTTTATTTTTGAATAGATATATGGTGCAGCTTCCGATTTATCTGTAATTACCTTAATCTTTTTTTAACGTTTCATTCAATGTTTTAAAACAAAGTCTACTGGGTTGGCTGACAATCGAGAAGGGATGGAGTATGCAGTTTTTGTTGATTCATTTGCATAATGAGAAATTGCCCTAAGAAGGATACTGCCCCTTTTTACGGTTTTCACAAATCACCAAACAATATTGTGATGTAAATGTGGCACTTACCTACTAAGATTATAGAGAATAAAACTACTTAATTGGGTCTCTATACTAGAAAGGAAACTTTCTTTACAATAATTTATCCTTTAGTGTTTCTTGTTTTCACACATCTCAAACCATTGTTTTTCGTAGGTAGTAACTAACTAACCATCACGCCATTTCGCCGAAGGGGTAGGCGGAGAGGATAGAACGCCACACCACTCTGTCCTGGCATACTTCTCTTGCTTCCTCCACATTCACACATATGAATGTGGAGGTAGTATATATTTAAATTAATATTTATAGTAAATGTCCATTTCGGTGGGCTGACCATCTCAAGACACTTTTCTGGGCCCATCTCATTACCACAATAAGTATACATTAAACTGTTTTCTAGGGAAAATATTATGTAGATCGATCTTTATTCTAATGTTTTAAATTCTATGAAAAAATTGCCTTCGTTTATGTTTTTATGATAACTCAAGGTGGCAGCAGAATAAAAACAACTTAAAAAGTAATTAAAGAACACATCAAATTCTAGAATTAGCTAGCCAGCTATCATTTTATTATCTTACCTTTTCGTAGGAATAATATATGTACCCGTATACTTACCCCGTTTTACGGCGACATACAACATTTTGTGTGCGCCACTACTCATGTTTTATGTACCTAACTTTAAAACGATAAAATGCTATATTTTCCTATCCGCTTTTCATTAAAAACTTTTTTGACTTATAAGATTTATATTATTACCTTGTACTGTATTTTTAAAACATTTTACAGACTACTTTTTTGCCCATAGTTTTCTTCTTTTGAAGTACATTTCTACAATGGGGATATTTTTTTATTGGAACATGATCCTGCATACAAATGTTGGCGTACTGTAATCGGTAAAAAGACAAGTCATTCACCACACAACTGAGGGATAATAATGTTTATAACAAAGAAGGGATAAGCAAATAATTCTCTGGTTATGTTTATTCTTCCCACGAAACATCGGGGTTGAGGTTTGTTGATAAATCAGATCGGAATATTCAAAATTAGGGGCCGATTTTTACATAACCAAAAGTAACTATGCAAAATTCTGTATTATTGATTTTTCAGTATTTTTTTATTGATTTTAGAAAACTGCACGTCACTGTAATAATAATAATATAACGAATATTTTTTTATTGAAGTAATGAAAGATGCCTCAAAACACCTTATAACTGACGTTTCTTAAACATTTGTTTTGTAACTCCTATAAAAAATTGCGGAGAATATTAACTATAATATATAATTTACATTTTTTACGTTTTAGAAGTCGGAATAATTAGCGTTCGTGCATGAGAAGATGTAGTATGAATATAAAAGAAGAAAAGAAGTTCCTAGGACAGAGTGGTGTGGCGTTGTATCCTCTCTGGCTACACTTCTTAGAAGGTGAAAGCGTAATGGTTAGAAGAGGGTTTATTTTTAATAAGAATATTGGGAAAAGGCTAATCACTGTCTATATAAAAAAACATAAAAAAATATTATTATACATATTATTATACATACATAATGAACGGGTGGTGGCCCAGTGGGTAACGTCGCGGTCTGTGAGTCCAGAGATCGTTGGTTCGAATCCCCACTTCGACACGACTCGATTCCTATTTTCAAGCACAAGCCGCTTAGGCTTTATTGAAAATAGTATTTACAAATTGAAATATGTGCAAATATCATAAGATTGCGTAGATTTCTTTTTTACAATAAAATAATCATAATAATAATAAAAAACACACATTCCTGTCTGAGAAATTTTATTTTACATAGTAATAAGCAAATACGACCAATTTAATATTACCCTCCTTAATAGTTTTTTTGCTTGTGCAATATACAATATGCTGCTAGTGAGAAAATGTCAGATCGGTGCACAAATTTAATTATGTTTATGCATTGTTTGCATCCCCATTACCAAAGGACCATTTGTAAGGGATGATCTGACAGGCTTTTATTATGTAAGTAGACAGGGTGTACACACACACTCATATTATATCTATGCCATTAAAAATATCACAATACAGACACACACTGATATTTCATTAAAAGGGTAGCAAGATCCCTCTTATAAATTATTTTTGCAAATATTAGATTATTTCTGTTATACATGAATTCAAGTGATTATTTTTTCCTTTTAATTGTTGTCATTCGTTATGAAAAAAACATGTATTAGACAAAAAAAAATAGTGCTCTGTATGTAAATGCCTAATAAACTTCTATAACCTCTTGATGTCTTAACGATCTCTTTTGAGATATCTTTTTCCTATTAAAAACTATAATTCCGGATAAAATCCGATATTTGTACACAAAAATTTGGACGCAGTTACTCAAAATGGTACGAATAATAAATTATTATTGGATAATGTAATGAAAAATGTGTTTATAATTAATTTTACACTCCACGTAAAAAGCGTTGAATTGTTTTAATTGTCATGTTAGTATAAATCGTAGAGCTCTGCTATGCCATTCTGTGTGTACCTACTTGCAATCGTGCAAGAGCTTTTAAAGTTTGATTGGAAATGGGCAGAACAAACAATAAAAGTGACAACTGAAAAGCGCTCAGGTGACCTATCATAAATTGCGATAAATATCGTAGGTTGATGAGTTACCTTCCGCTGTCGATAAACACAATAAATTATAACATGTTTTTCTGTTTGAATTATGATGTATATTTACTACTACTACTTCCCCCTATCCGCACCCAATGGTGCATAGGGCACTGCGTTGGTAAACCAAATGCAGTGTATCTAGATCATTTTTATACATGATGGTAAGATGATCCAGTCCGAGGTATCGCACATGAAATATGAATTTGTAAATCAAATGCATATAAATATTTCATATTGACCCCCTACGGGAATCGAACCCGCGACCTCATGCACGGTAGCCAAATGCGCTACCACTGTGCTACGAGGCGAGGTATATTATATATTTACGCATAATTATTTATAAATGTGATATTTCGTACTAATACGTCATATTATACTATTATGACACCTTATACTAGCATCGAAGCTGAAGCGATAGATCATCTTGCCTTCATGTAATAAAATACAAAGTAACAGTGCTTGGTGTACCGAAGCTTGATTTTTTAACGACATAATGATGTTTTTGTTTTTAATGTTTAATTAATCGTTCTTTGATGATGACTATTTTAAATTATGATAAAATTACTGGTTCTTATCGAAAGTTCGTACAAATCTTTAATTCGTCGCACTCAATATCGATTTTATTTTTATCAACCATGTCAGGTAAGTCAGTAGATACTACGTAGATACGCATTCATGATTCCGGTCCAGTTTTAATCTAACTCGGTAACGCGGTGTTTCAACATTGCATTCGATGCCTAAAAATTGGGGTGAGAACAAATTTGATTCGCAGCATCCCTTTGACTATCAATCATGCTTAGATTCAAACAGGTCACCCCGAGTTCCCACGGTACAAAGGACCGGGTGAAAAATGTGATTGAATGAAGGAGGTTTTTGACCAGATATTTCCGGCCAATATTTATGATTTTCAAACGGACACAGGTTGTACTATACACATATTTAAAAATATGTATATATATTTATTTAACCACCTCAACCGGCCAGGAGGCCTAATTACAGAGGGGAACAACGTCACACACACCCAAGCTTGAGAAAAATCACTTTTATTTCTCTTTTCACTTTTGTTCTCACCGGGAATTGAACCCGAATCCTCCGTATCGTGAGTCCAGCATCTTAGCCATTACGCTTCGGAGGCCGCCACAAATCGAGTATCACATAGATATACTACACAATATTTTACAATAAGTAAACTAATTATAATTTACAATATGACATCTCAACAGAGACGAGAAGTTTGGAAGGGAATACGGATATCTAGGCGTTTACAGGGCTTATGACCTGTCATTGGCTGGGTTAAGTGACCACTTAATGTATGTAACAACATTCCCCATTTCGCCTAGTATTTGATATCTATATCTGTCAATTATCTTCTCGTCTCTGATGGAATATCATATTGTAGTTTAATGTTAGCCCGTAATGGGTGAAATCCAGTTTTTGTCTACAAGTATTTGGACACACTCAAAATGTTGTTTGTAATTATAATTTGATTGTTACTACTACTATTATTTTCCCTTATTGGCACCTAATGATGCATTTGTTACTGCATTGGTAAACCAAGATCAGTGAATCTTGATCATTTAATTACATGAAGGTAGAATGATATAATTTGATACCCCGTAGTTACCTTATTAGATACTGATAATTTTTATAGATTGAGATTTTTTATTTTATTTATTTAACCACATCAACAGGACAGGTGGCTCAATAATAGAGAGAACCACGTCACAAACACCCAGGCTTGAGAAAACTCATGAGATGAGAGATATCAAATTAAAACTGTGAGAACTCTTTTTTTCCGATAAATAATAAAATCTGCGATTTTTCGGGGTGTAAAGAAGAATGGATGTTGTGGCTATCAAACTATTAAAAAAGCGCCATTTTACTAAAATTATTATGTTTTAATCTCCGTCGATAATCGCGTGATCACATTACGGGGCTTAATTGCCAGTGGCGTAGTGTCGGTCATAAATACGGGGGTCTAGGGTTCACAATCAGGTTTGGCATTTCGCTTTGTGAAAGGGCGTCCGTCGGACATCGAACTTCAGCCCTTGTGAGTAGGGGAGTGGTGCGTTGCAAGGGATCAAATGCAATAATAAAAATTACTATTATCATGATTGTAGTGGATTAAGTTGGTATCATACCAAACTGCAGTGATCTGTCTGTTCAGCCCCAAATAATGAAATGTTGTGTTATTTATTATTAAGTAACTACAATCATAAACAAAAGATAAATGAAAACTTACAAACCAACATTTTAGACATAATGTTTTATACTTTCTCAATTTTTTTTCAACACATTTATAAAAAATAATTGAATCTGGCAAAAACTAAAAAAATTTTACATCATAATATTATATTTTTTATCTAAAAACCTATTTGAGGGGTGAATGTGTTATAATAATAAAATAATTACAATACATTTTTTTTTCATATTATGGTAACCATGATAT
Source organism: Micrasema minimum (assembly GCA_022494985.1). Classification (NCBI taxonomy): domain Eukaryota; kingdom Metazoa; phylum Arthropoda; class Insecta; order Trichoptera; family Brachycentridae; genus Micrasema; species Micrasema minimum. The sequence continues at coordinate 72,985 of JAGVSP010000038.1, read as the reverse complement.
TATAGTATTTCGTCGACAGTTTAGTGAATATTATTAAACGCATTATTTTAACTGTAGTGGTTTTTTTAAGACCATGGGTAAAATTTCTTATTTTATCGCTGATCATTAATTTGCAACTTAACTAATATAATAAGACCTAAATATGCATACAGTTTTCTTTGGCTTGTTTACATAAATTTGCTCGTAAATTTTTATTAAGGTTTAAATATTTTTCCCTTAATAGTTTTAAAAATCAACAGCAGAAATTGTCATCTTCCAGTAAATTAGACAATGCTTGTACTAAGTTTGAATTCAAATGTGGTCATATCTAAATTTAAATAATGCCTACTTCTCAACTGCAAATTCATGGCTTGGAAAACGAAAAAGTCCGCTCAAAAATTAAACGCGATTGCCATTTAAATATCTCGCAACACCGAGCAACAATTGGAACGTGCGAGTGTCGCCGCCATTTTGCCTGTTTTAAATTCTCTTCCCGCGCTTTTCCGCAGCCAACTGTCATGTCTGTCGGCTGGCCCTGTAGTGCCATAGGCCACCGCCAGCGCGCAGGGACGGATTCATCATTTAGGGCTCATTAGGACTAACCTTTGGGAATATTGCCGTAATTTTATTTTCTTTTCTTTTCTTTATTCGGGAGTAAGTATTTTTTTTCTAATACGTAATTGGATTCTTTCCGATTTTTTCTTTTTGATTTCAAAAAATTGATTGAAAAATTACAATATCAAGGGAATTTTTTTTAAAATTTTTGACGTCACAGCAATATAGGCGCTCACTACGGAATGAATTCTACGCCTTTCACGGTAGACGGGAATGACGTCATTAGCCAATAACGGGCGTTAAAAATCATTCGTATTTTCGTGTTTTTAAAACATAAATTTATAAATGAAAACAAAATTTTTGATCATTGTGTTTTATATCGTAGGAATTGTAAAAATATACTTTAAATATTTATAACGTTTTCAAGAATATTCATGCTGTCGGGAAGAACCCTATTGTATGAATAAATAATAATAACTGTTTCGCTGCAGTCTTCGGAGCTATGGGCATTTGATCGTGCGATACTTTTTTTTTGTAACTAAACGCTACAATAAATGTTTAACTTACATTCCTCAAATCGTTTATTGCATTTCTGACAAAATATATAAAATATAAAAAATATCAAAATATTAAAAAATCAAACACAAAATATCGGCCTAAAATATAGCTGCTGACAATATACCATTGGGTGCGGGAGACACATTATATGAAATGTGCAAAGAATGATACAACTGGTAAGTATAATTAAATCCACCGTGCGGTTCTGGATTCTGCCTCATCCAGTGGCTGATCGGGCCGCGGTGTTGCGGGGTAGACGCTCTCGCGGTACTGGCAGAGGGTAGGTACTACCTACCTACCGCCAGCCCTGCCGGCCAAATGAAATTAAAACACAGAGAATCGTCAGGTCGACCATGCGTGAGGAGGGAGAGCGGGGAGGGGGCGACGCGGGACAGTGTCGTAGGCCGCCACGTGCCTGTCACCGCCAATGCTCCCCGCTATCACTTCCATATCATCCCCATGAGCAACGTGTATATTATAAATTAAATTATTTTAAAATACGGCTAACTTTGGAGATGGAGCTTTTTACGTTACCACTGGGCCAACAGCCGTTCACCAATTGATGCAATATTATCAGCCGGTAATAATCACCAATTGATGCAATAATATCAGTGGTTGCTTTGTGGATACTCGGATCGAATCCCCACTCTGCAAGGACTTTCGAACACAAGCCGCTTAGCTTCATTGAAAATATTATTTAAAAATTTTGTATATTTGAGCTGCGGGACGTGGACTGGACTTGGGACAATGCGCGGGAGCTGGCGGCCGATCGCTTGGCCTGTAGGCAGTTTGTGGATTCCATATGCTCCACATAGGGAGCGGATATGGTATGATGATGATGACATACTTAAGCATAATTATAAAATTTCAGCGGTTTTATTTAATGCCAAAATGTTTGTGGTGCTTTTATTTTTTTATTTCGAATTTCTATGTACGCAAAAACAAATCAAGTACTGCTAGTTTTATCGTACAAAGAAATTCGGTGTAACCAGTCACTGTAGATACACATAGGATTGTAAAATTTAATTATCCAAACCCCTATTATCGTTACCTACGTGAAATAAAGAGTTAATACTCAAGATTCCTTCGTCGTTAAATGTGTTGACACTTGTCAAAAGTAACGTTGAAAAAACGTAACAATGTCGCAGGAATACAAAGGGACATATCGGCAAAAGCTGGGGGACGAAAGTTAATGCAAGGGCTCCCAATTTAAGCGGGAAATAAATAAATCATGGTTTAATCCTTAAATCGAGTGTTATCACAAAACAGGATCACGCGACACTCACTCTCCGCGTCAGCTTCAGTCGCCTGGCGAGGGTTAACTTTTCCCATATTTACAGACTAGAAACATTTACTAGGAATAAATCCTTTGTACATGTTGTAAATTGTGGTTTGTTAACTGGTGACAGTTTTTGGATTTTCTGTAATCCAAAAAGAAGTGTTGTTTCTCAAAATTGCGTATGATTTAAAATTAAGCAAGCGATTATCCTTGAGGATATTTTTTTAACCATATTATAATCATCATCATACCATGTCCGCTCCTTATGTGGAGCATATGGATTTCACAAACAGTTCCCGCGCATCCTCCTAAGGCCGGGTTGTTTGATCGTTAGTAAAAGTTAAAAATCGAAATTAAAAGTAAAAATTTTAAAAAAAGAGACTTTTTAGTATGGAGAAAAGAACAAATTTTCAAAATGTCAACTATTACTTCAGATTTTTAACTTTTACTAACGATCAAACAACCCAGCCTAAGTCAGGTCCACGCATAATATAGGAAATATTACTACTGGATGGGCAAATTAATGCCCGGATGATTTTACATTTTCATATGATAAATACATTTTGGGATTTTATTTATGATTCCTTGGACTGGCTCTGAAGCGCAAGACTGATCACGACACACAGATTTGAGGTTGTCGATTTCTATTTTCCACCGACTGCTCAATATTTCTATTACCAAAAGTGAATAAGTAGGTACCTCGGTAAGCACACACTCCTATATATTTTTATCAGTATAGTCTATGTCCACATTTACCCTTCATCTATGGTTACTGCGATAGTGGTGGCACGCGCCGCTAATGCGCAAAGGGCGGCGGGCGAACTGCGCAGAGCGGTGATAGCCAACCAAACCTTTAATAATGTGTTTATTCAAAGGATTAATGGACGAAGATCGACCGCCATTTGTGCAAATGGCCGCCACTGGTGTCGTTCCCTGATTCGATTACAAATTCAAACTCGATCGATTTCCATAAATTACGTCAAATCTACATATTAAAACAAATATCTATGGATTACCAACTATAAGGCGAAAATCGATGGATATGGGTGCATGACAAATGATAAGTTAAATCCAAATTAAACTTTTATTTCCAATTGGATTTTCTTACTGTCTTTTTATTACAAGCCAAATTAACGGGTTTATGAAACCCTAAAAAAATGGCATTAAAGGCCAATAATCAACGTCTAGAAACTTCTGATTAAAATAATACAAGAAATCAGTTAATTCCAGGTTGACATATATGGCTGATAATAATTATCATTTTGCAGAGAAATGAGAAGCTGTTGAAATGTCCACCTCGTGGTGAAGCGGTAGCGCGTTGGACTGCCATGCATGAGGTCGCGGGATCGATTCCCGACAGGGGTCAATATGAAAAATTTATTTTAATGTGTTTATTTTTAAAAAAAAACATATTATTAAATACCTTGGACTGGTACCGAAGCGTAATACTGATCATCTTGCCTTCATGTAACAAATGATTAAGATTCACTGCACTTGGTGTACCATTGCAGTGCCCTGTGTACCATTGGGTGCGGATAAGGGAGAGTAGTAGTTGAAATGAATATCAAGCTGTGTTGGAGCAGATTTAATCCGCTTTGTGTAAAATCAGTAACGCTACCACTGAGCCTCATCACAACTTTTAATAAACTTAAACATTTATTTGTAAGTCCGAAATCCATACAATTAGGTGCCACCGTCAAATCAAAATAATAATTACTAAGTTTGTTGCGCTCTTGCTGAAATATTTTCTTATTTTTCTAGTACCGTCTTTTATCTGTAACTCGTAGCTACAAGATTTCATTTTCATACTAATAATATTTTCGTGTGATCCCTTGGACTGGTTTTGAAGCATAAGGCTGATCATCTTACCTTCATGTAATAAAATTATCAAGATACACTGCACTTGGTGTACCAATGCAGTGCCCTATGCACTATTGGGTGCGGATAAGGGGATGTAGTAGTACCCACACGAGTCGGTACAAAATATTTTACAAGCAGGATTTTGAAATAAGTCATTCGTCATTCAATAAAATTTTTGGCCTTCAAAACGTTGTTTACTTTTTATTTTATTGAAAATTCTTAAAGCGGCTCCGACGTTTTTCCTCGTCTCCCCATCATCAACAACGGAATTTCATTAAAATTTTATTTTATTAATTAAACAAGGTAATTATTTAGACATCTTCATTTCAGGAGATAAATCAGCACATTCCGGGGCATCCCTTTCTTCACTCTTTCCCTTAACAAAACAATCATAATACTTCCGACATAAATTCTTATGATATCTTATTAAAAATATCTTGACAAATATTTTCTTCCTTAATCTCGGACCAATCTACCTACCTTATGTTCTTTGAAATACGTTTGAGTGAGTAATTCACTGTGAAAAGACACTGAAAATTTACTAATTGAAAAAAAGGTTTAAAAAATTTGAATAAGCTATAACATAAAGTAAAAAAAATCGTAATTATTTTGTTTTAGTGACAGATGTTTTACATTGTAAGGGACAATTAGTGCGTACCTACAATCGATTGTTTTTCATCACAAGCATTCATGTTAATCATTCCTTTGGATTACGTACATTAAAAAAATGTACTGCATGGAATTATTCACTATACAAAATATAAGTTTAAAATAAAACACAAATGTGGAACAAGACTGTTGAGAGAAGGGGGGGGGGGGGGCTCGTGGTTCCTAAACACAATGACAAATATGGAAAACGGACCCTTCATCATGCAGTGCCTTGTATTTTTAATATGCTACCTAAGAATTTCTTGGATTGTGTAAAAATTAAAGATAAGGTAAAAATTTTAAAGGAATGGCTGACAGAGGAGAGGTTTTTATAAATTCAGGCTGGTTAATTATTGATTTGTGCTTAATTGTTAAATATCTATAAGAAAAAAGAAAAAAGAATGTTAGAATGAATGTATGTATGCATGTATGCACATGCATATATGTATGTATGTGTATTTTATATATATATATTTCTTTTTTTTTCTAATTTGTTCATTTTTTGTTTTTGTTTTGTTTTTAATTTTTGTTAAGTTTTGTTTTATTTTTATATACTGTAGAAACTTATGACAAAACTTGTGTTAGTTTTATAAGGACTACTGTAAAATTTATTTCTTTCAATAAATAAAAACATACTCGTAGCACTGTGCCGCCGGGATTTTTTCTTTATCAAATCAAGCAACTAGCTCTCATGAATATTCTACGTTCTTTGAGTCAAAACTTTCAGAGTGGCCCGTACTTTTAATGTCGATTGTTCGGAAGAAGGTTTTATCAGGGCCATCAATTTTCCCGGAACCCTGTTCTGTCGAGAAAAGTGTTGCAGGGAGGAGGCAAGAGTTATAGCAGAAAAAGTACCTACAATCTGTTGGGAGAAAAGTAAACTTGCAGATTCCAAAATTACTAAAGACCTCAGCGTCGGCTGTAATAGCAGTTTCCGAGTTCTAGTCCCAGCGGTGTGATCTGTCGGGCCCGCCGATAGCTGGGACCCGCCCCCGCCCCCAACTCGACCAAACTTGCTACATTACCGCCCTAGATCAATACCTCCAAATAAATCTGGTTTTACAGAATAAATTGGCGTTTTGTAAAATATAATTATGTGGTTCAATTCCACCCACGCTATTTTGGTAACTAAAACCAAATGTGCGTTTACGTGAAAGATTTTGGCGCGTTACGTAATCTTCAGTCACCATTTTTTATGTATGTACAATGTGCTCTTAATTTTTCTAATCTTCACTTTGAAAGACATAATTTTTTAAAAATAGAAATGCATGGTTTCGTGTGTTACTATAAATGTGCAATCAAAGCAATAATGTAAATTGCTCGCAAATGATGCACTTGCGTACATTTATTTTACTACCCTTTACAAACATCCTTTTCTAAACATCCGTCCGTAACATTTGATATTACTTATCGGGTAATATTCGGTACAAAATGTATGGAATATTACCTGATGAATAAACCAACCGCTACTAACGGATTTTATAAAACCAGCCCTTAACACATAATGCGACTTATGTCATTTTCAAGCTCATGGTATAATAATACCAATTACTAAGGTATTGTATTTTTTTTAACTGATTTATTTACCTTTTATAATTTTAATATGTTTGTTATGTTTACAATCTTTAATGTTTTCAAAGTTATTAGTGTCGTTGTTTTAATGCTTATGATGATTTTTTTTTTAAAATTATTTTTACAATCTTTCCAATGTTTGCTTCTCGTTTCTTGTATTGACAATGCTCTGTATAATATTAATATTATAACAAAAAATTATTACTGTAAATTTATGTCCCGACTTAACACGGATCATATCTTAGCAAGTCGGGAGATGGAAATTTCAAACTGTCCAACTGTATGTTATAAATAAATCTTGTAGTTATTTAAGTCTATTATTTAACTGTTGTATACTCAATATACGAAAAAATTTCAACTGATGGTTTTTTAAATATTTTTATTATCATCTAAATCACAATAAAACTAGTTATTAACGTACCATTTTGTTGATGGCATTATGGTGTTGACCATGAAATAATCAATATATTGTGATATTATATGTGTTGATGTCAGAATTCCAGACTCAGGCTTATCAAATGATTGTAATCTGATGCATTCATTCTCTGGAGAAACATTACCCTCCTTAATTTCTCCTTACAGTATAAGTGCACATTTTTAGAATACCTGCAACTCATTCTCAACACTTGATTAACAATGGCGAGATGAATCATCTGGTAACCATGTACATTTATGACAAATTTCGAAACTTGTGTATATTATACATATAGAATTCTTATTCGTCATTTTAAGAAATTAGAAATGTGGACACTGACAAATAAGAATTCAATACATGCACAAGTTTCGAATTTTGTCAGATATGGTTATCATCATATTATGATGGGCGGAATGGGGAATGTTGTAATTCATAAGTGGCCACTTACTCCAGCCGATGACAGGTCATAAGCTCTATAAACGCCTAGATTCAAAAATAATATTTATATTGCGAGTAGATAAATTTGAGCTGATTTAAAAAATTCATTCATTTATTCAGGTGATTTAAATAATTCTAATATTGGTTATTTGTATTTTACATTGGATTATTCGTGTAACATTTTATGTTTTACATACTATTATAACATGTACCTACCTACATATCTCTACACAGGAGATCTCAACGCATAAATTTGATAAAATGAAAAAAATTCTAAATTTATCCTCATTCATCCTCTCCACACTGAAAAGGGCTATTTGAACATTTTTTTTAACACGACGAGATAATGACAAAGCTATCTGACTGTTAGGATATAAACATAACAACAACAAAAAAATAGAGTAAATTTGGAGAACAATGATTTTATCGACCAAGCCGATTCTGTTAATTTTGTGGAACTACTGCGCATACGATTTTCTACTGAATTCGTATGCGCAGAAGTGTCTTAAACCTTAGTAGAATCGCAGCGCATGTCAGATACCCACTCTGATTCATAATTCGCACTACGATAATCACCAACGTATCTACACGATGTAGGAATATTAGTAAGTAGATATATATCGCAGTTGTAACGCGTATATGACAAAAGCAAATAATGTCTTTGATAATTTATTTACCGATTACCGTTATATACCTACACACCACAACTGCGATATATATAATATAGATACATGAAGATATAAAATACACATATGTTGATGGTCGCGCTTAAGATCTCACTTACACAGTAAAACCCTCAAATACCTGCCTTCTAATTTTACTGGTATTAATAAACAGAACATTTCCCAGAGATTCAATCCCTCGAATTCAAAGAATAATATAATATATATTGCCTTAGTTTGTAAATAGGCTAGATTGTGAACATAACAGTTAGGTCTATTACGCGAGTTGCGGATGATTTGAATACAAGTCGATACATTTGTGGCAGTTTAAGGATTCGCAAACTGGCAGACCCCATTTCCGGAATCCTAATTCGCCATTTGGGTAACTTGAACACGATACTTGTCGGCCCGAAATGGCCCGACAGGGATGGAATAGCGCCACCCACTGAGCCGTGGACCGCTAATGGGTGATAGAGATTTAACAACCCTTAAGTTAAGCATTGGATAGGGGAGGAACTCAGAAGTCATTCTATAAAATAGTGAATACAATGGGTAAAATACAAATTGCTTTTCGAATTCTTGCTCGTTCTAAATTTTAGAGGAGAACTGAACATGTTTAGCCCTGTACCTACTTATAACATTCGACCAAGTACCTACGCGGCGAATAGAAGGTGTGGTCGCACAAGTTTTTTTAAAAATTAAAATTAAGTTAGTAAAATAGCAATTTGACATCTCAACAGAGACGAGAAATTTGGAAGGGAATATGGATATCTAGGCGTTTACAGGGCTTATGACCTGTCATTGGCTGGGTTAAGTGGCCACTTGATGTATTACAACATTCCCCATTACACCTAGTATTTTACTGTATATTGTATTGATATCCATATCTGCCAATATACAGTAAAAATGGCGCGACGCTTCACATGTGAACACTCTCTGTCATCCATTGAGAAAATTGCTAAGCATTTTAGCAGAAACCTTTATGATTGCAAGTGAGATTCTTACCGAATTATATCACCTACTAGGAAACGCCTGAAGATGAATCTTCAATTTTTTATGCTTATAACTTTTACCAGCTAATTGTCTACAAGTATTTGGACACACTCAAATTGTTGTTTAGTAAAATAGCTCCCACAATTTGATATTATGCTCCGTAATAATTGATAAATTAGATATATACAAAAAAACAAAACATTTCGTAATTATTCACCACACACGAGATTTTTTACACTACTAGTTTCGGATATATTATAGTCTATCCATCCTCAGGCGTACTTAAATATAAACTTAACGAAAAAAAACAGATATTAGGGACTAATTAAGTTGGGCGGAGTCAAGAGTGTAGAAGGGAGGGGTCGAATGAAGCGAGCTATTAAAATATCCAATAAACTCGTGTGTGGTGAATAATTATAAAGCGTTTCGTTTTGTAATAAATCTAACATGTCATCACAAAAAGTAAATGATAAACAGTATAATTAATAAAATATTTTTTTCGTTTTGCTGCCACCTTTAAAAAAATATAATGTAAGTATCCAGAAAAAGAGGAATGCCAAAAATGATGGCTTCTGTTTTTTTTTTAAACCTATATATAGAAAATATTGTGTAGTTTGAATGCCTATTTTATGTTTTTTTTTTTAATGATTGTAATCAATTTTAGGATTTCATTGTGAAAACAGTAACACTCGGGCTTGAGAAATGTCAATTTTTATTTTCTTATGTATTACATATTATTAGGCATACACCTATTGTGCTTTGCACAATTATGTTTATACATTTATCTGTCTAATTTAAAAGTTATTTTTAAACCAGCCACCATATAAATCGGTGCTTTTTCTTTACTAATCCAGTGCTCTATGCACAATTAGTTGCGAATAGGTGAAAGAAGAAAGTGTATTGAATTGGTTGAAATACGTATTTGAAAAATGCAATAAAAATATAGGAAATACCTATAAAATTTATAGGTATTTCCTAACTTTCATATTTAATATGAAAATTAGTAGGTACCTACCGAAATTTTTAAACCAACTAACCAACATTTTGGCCATCTATCGGCCAAATTTTGAAACATTTGAGGGCAGTTATAGTTTATATTTTTGATCAGAGATGTCTCTTTCCTCTTAATTAGAAGATTGGAAATTACAAACATTCAAATCATTTTGTGATTTATAAAGGTATTAATTATTGTTATTATTATTATAGTGATTCCTCCATGGGTATGAATTTATTGTGATAAATATCAAAGCATTGATTTTAAACATATTTTAAAGCACGATGTTAATTTTTAATTATGAAATATTTAGATCTTTGTAGTCAAATTAGACCCAGTATGTGAGAAGATTTATTTTTTGCTGTCATTGCCTCTTGATTTTCATAGCAACAAAAAATATTCAGACTTTTTAGTAGCGGGGTGACGGGTAACCCCTATTGACTTTATCAGAATGCATGGGAACTGGCAGACGATCGCTTAGCTCGGAGGTAATTTGTGGAATCCATATTATTATGCTCTCAACATAGGGAGTCGATAGGAAAATATTATGGTGATGATATTATAAGTTAACCATAGGTAGACTGATTGCGGTAATTTTAGTCACTAACAATTTGTACCCTATTGCCCACAATGCAAACAAAGATGTTGTCTCTCTTCTTTTAGTGAGCGCACTCTATCACATCATAGCTTGCTTCTTGTGAACGTGGCCTCTTAGACTCTTCGTGAACTATATGGATATCTGAAGTAAGTATGCTATCAAACAACCCAGCCTTACTGTAATGTTAGAGTTGTTATTACTCAAATTCATTAAGGTTTTGTCTATAAGTTATTCAGTTACATTAAACTCAAGATAAGATACCTAGGTATTAATAATAATTTATACCACCCGTTTTAATTAATAAAATATATCTAAAAATATGTAATAATTTAAACTGAAGCATTAATAAGAAAAAACAAGAAAGTATTACGTAAACTTTTAATAATCAGGATGTTTTACAATTTATTCTACAAGTCCATTATGATAATCTACCTAAAGAAATTCATACAAACATTCGCTATGAAGGCCACTTTTGGTATTATTTACAAATTAAAACAAAATACTGAGATTCCTTAAAGAAACAAATAACCCCCTTTTATGGCACAAGGTAATGAACATAAATAAAGTTATAACATCTATAAGTTATACCTTTCTAAATAAAACATGGGAAAGTACAAGTTTTTACACCATACTCGTGTTTAACCTAATTCTTTACTCCTATTGTTCTAGAAACTCAACATTAGTAACAAAATTGGAAATATTATTTTATAACTCATATATTTCAAAGGGAGACATAAAGACATAAGATTTTGGGGTAGGTGAAAAAATATTTCACTAACCAATTTTGGTTCTACATAATTTTGTACCTATGACAAATCAAATTTAAACTGGATGCAAAAGCAAAATGATCTGTATTGAAACATTTATTTGAAATAACTTTTTTATAATGAGATTGTAATATTTTATAATGTTTTTATAATGGCAACACAAAATCAGTTAAAATATTGTTATATTTAAAATTATGTGTAGATATATCCACTTGGCACACGAGAGCATTGATTTTCAAACAATACGCACACAGAGTTTTTGTAGCTATGCACATATAAGGAAAAATTGTTAACTAAAGATTATACCATAAAGTTAAATATAATTTTAAAATTATTGATATAATTGAATTATATCCTGAGTTGTAAAGATGGCAAGTAAAATACTAGATGCAATTTTTGGTCATATATAAATATAACAGGAACTGCAATCTGTTAGAAAATTATATTAAAATGCATTATATAGCACAAGGCTACATATTAAAATTATGCAATTTTTTTTTTAAATGGTAGATCAAAAATTTAAGTAATTGAATTAAAGCTTTGATGAAAACAGTAAATAAATCAAACAATAAATAAATTGCGCTCTTTAAATAATAAATATAATATGTTATGATAAATAAGAATTTGACTGCTATTACAATTAAATTATTAAATTACAATTTAAGTGATCATAATCATTTATGACTTTTGGGAAAAGACATGCATGCACAAATAATTCTCACGAGTTAACACTAAAAAGCAAAGTAAGAAATAATGTAATATCAATGCAATTAGATATAACAAATTAGGAAAATATAATGTGTTTTTAAAACCAAAAGATTACATATTTCATTATTAGTCACTATTTAACAAGTAAATAAAATAAATTTTGCAATAACCGAGAGTGATTACAGATTAATATTATCAGTTTGAAATAACATCAATTTAAAATATTCATAAAATAATTTTAGTCTACATTTTTAAAAATTGTCTATTCAAAAATATCAGTTCTGCGTTGAAGATTTGTCATATTTGTCAACCATTATTTCTATAACAAATTTCTAGTAGAAGATTATCCTATCACATCTTTACAAATTATCACCTAACACCGATCTATTAATATGTAACGGTATTATCAAAAGAGTTACCAACAAGGCAAAATTAAATAACGACATCTAGAGATAGGAAAAACATGACCATCATGCAGATAAATAATTTAAAGTTTAGCTAAACAACTATTTAAACATTACATTTAAAGAAAATCAAATAAAAATCATTCCATCATAATTTCATTTTACAAAATACACAAAATTTCCAATAATTCATTGAAGAGGCGTATACAAAATTATCAAAGCCAGGAAGATAGATCTAAGGGACAATGGATTTTAAACATTTCAGAATTTAATTGAGCACACAAATCATATTAATCGCATGTAATATTAATATGTTAGGTTAGTAGGAAATAAAATAATAATCTTCACACTTGTTACACAAGTATTTCATGCACACTCTTAGAAGTAGATGAAAACATTGTATGGTGATATGTTTTGTTAAGATTCATTCTTTAGAAAAAAAGGTTTTGAGCACTTTTATATAAAAAATAAGGTATTAGTAAAAATCGTTTAGTTGGATTAGACATTGACCTAATTCTTTATTGATATTAATTACCCTTATTTTATTGGCTCATCATCAGTTTTCATTTTGATGTAGTAACTAACATTAACATATTCAGGTGACAATAACATCTTAAGACTAGGCATAGACTACAGATTTGTATTGGGCTAATAATTTTCACACCTTTGCGAGTGAGAATAAGGATAGTAATTAGCTGATAAAATTCTGTAGTTTGTGGCAGGTCTAATACTAATTAATTTGAATCGCTGCTCTTGCTGTCCAGATCTTCCTTGACCATACGGTGAACTTTGTAAGGAGTATTATCTTTGAATTTTCCGATAAAATCTAGCAGTATCTGTAAGTTCTTCTGTGTCTCAATCTGTTCTGAGAGCAACTTCTTCTTTACAATGTTTTTTTCTTCAATATTCTCCTTAACTGTTTCTCTTGAAGAAAACAAAATTGGTATGATGTTTCTCTAAGGTGTTTGATTACCCACCAATTGTGAAGTTTATCTGAAATACGCACAGCAAAAAATTGAGCCTCTATATGGAAAAACAGTGTGATGTCAAAAGGTGTGTTCTGCCCAATAGCTGTTAAACATTTCTTACAGCCATAGAAAATAGTCAAACCACTGATATTCTAAAATTAATAATGTAGTGACATTTGTATTAAGCATTTGTATGCTAGCATAAATTAATAAATAATGAATTCATAGTGTGCAATTTAACAAATAAAGTTCTCGCAGTAATGCTGTTATTCCAGGTAAAGCCTCGACAGTCAAATTAGATTATATTTTACCTCTAAGAATAGCTTCCGAAGGCTTCTTGGCATACCCGATGACCGTCATGCTGGTGGAGCGGGGCTCCCTGACAGTCTCCCCACAGGCGGGGCACGAGGGGATGCCCCCCTTTCTAGGCGGGGAGGAGTGGTCTACACTTGCACAGCTCCAGTGGAAATAGTTACCACACCCTCGACAATGCCGGAGCAGAGAAGGGACATCTATCATAAAATAATAATGAAACATATTTTTATTTTTTGAAATATTTCAATGTAATTATAAATAAATAAATCGTCCCCGTGGTGGTGAAAAGAGCTAGGCCCCATATTATGTATTGTATGTGGGTTAGCTCTCTTTCCCACCACGATGACGAAATACTAAAGATAGATAAAAACAACTATTGAATTTGTTCTTTTGAAAAGGATGCAAAAGCATAAAACTGACTGGCGTAAAAAAACATTTTGGGAGTAAGTTTTGTTGTAATTTCACTAATGTATTCCGTTCTCTGTCAAATACTTTTCAAAAATTGATGTGGGGAGAATGTTAAGAAATTTAAGTAGTCCTTTGTTTTATTACGTAGTTTATAACTTCTGTTAGCCATCCTATTCTCAAGATATCGCATATAAAGAAATTTTTAAAAATACTGCTTACCATTCTGATTGCACACACAGCAAGGCATGGGTTCAGGCGAGATTACCGGCATTATAGTGAGTCCGCTGGGCAGGGAGAGGAAAGGTGGAGGGGGCGGTGACTGTGGTGGGCTGCTGCGGGAAGGAGAGGGGGAGGGTGCTGTTGCTGCTGCTGTTGCCTCTTCATGCGCTGCGCCGCGCGAGTTGTCGGGGGAGCCACATTCTGCTGGAGGTAGGGGAAGTTCAGCTTACGTTTTTTCTAAAAAATAAAAAATAAATTAGAATACTATAACTAACTAACCATCACGCCATTTCGCCGTAGGGGTAGGCAGAGAGGATAGAACGCCATACCACTCTGTCCTGACAGATTTCCTTTGCTTCCTCTACATTCATACATCTTCTCATGCACATACTATGGCTAAAATATAAAAACTAAAAATTATTGAAAAATAGATGTTTTGAGTTCAAAATACGATGTCAATGATTGAATTTTGCTTCCTCTTCGTCTTCTAAAATTCACTGAAAGGTACACCGGTACAGATAAGTAAATAAAATTGACAAAAAAATAAGTTATTATCAAAATTAAATAAATTGCTTAAGAAACTTAAGAAAGCTTTCAAATTTTTAGGGGTCAATGTTAAAAAAAGATTGGCGGCCGTGGTCTAAATAGTCTTTTAGTACATACCGTCTGCAGATCAAAATTCCCATAAACGTATTCATTCTTATTAGTGCTCGTGGTGGATCTCTTCTTCCTCTCACTGCGCTTTTTCTCCAGCATCAGCCGGTGCTTGGGCGTGATGAGGCCTAGAAGGCGGAGGAAGGTCTCCTGGGAGATCTCCTCCCCAGGCAGCGGCAGCGAGGGCGGCGGGGATGGGGTTGGGGAGGGCGTTGGGGAGGGGGCGGAGGGAGGAGACATGCTCTTGGGGGATGGTGAGCGCTTGATACCGCTAACGTCTGGGGCTGCAGGGCTGGGTAATGAAAAATCACAAAGTTAAATCTTGTTAATATAATTTGCACTGGACAATGGCATAACTGCACAGTTACATTATTTTATGCCACATTAAATATGAAAAGTTGAAGCTGTTCACATGGCCGCCATCAGCCACGATTGGTGCAATTACATCTAGCCATCTCTTATCGCACTGATATTTATCGGAAGAAAAATCTATCCCCTCCACCAGAATTGGCTTGATGATGGCCATGTGAGAAGCCAGCTTTTATGAGTGAGTTGTAGGGAAGGGAATATGGATATTATATTAGTATTTACTACCCGTCATTTGCTGATTTAAGTGAATAAATTTTAGTATTAACATACAAAGCATTGAGTTTGTGAACAGAAATTTCGGTAAAAAATGTTGGTGATTTTTTTTTTAAAATAACCATTCATAAGTGAGTGATGAATACAAATATTTACTAACATTTTGTTGAATATGTTTCATTGAATGCATTTTATTGAAATGGGCGGGTGAGGAGATGATAAATTCTATCCAATAAAATAAAAAAATTAACTCTTTACGTATCTACATACGTATTCGAAACAGGAAAATAGGGAAAGGTCGCCTCTATAATCCATGCTACACAAAAATCAATGAAATTAGTTTCTATGCTGTATGTTTTGCTTTTTATAAAAATTACCAAATATTGATCACAATATCTCATGACTTAATTTTAAGTTTTAAGGTATCTGGTATAATGAATAGATTGAGGGCACTCGTGTGATGTCATCTGGTCAAATAATACACTCTAATAAATCTGTTGTAAATCATGTAAATAAATATGAATTAGTTGTGAATTACTCTAACCGCCTATGACCAACCCTGCATTGCTATATGAACAGGGATAAGAAAGGACACAAATAAATAAACATAATTAAATAATCACTTAATAATTGTATAAATAGTTTCTCTGAATTAGCGTTGGTGACACTACCGCACAATCTAATAGTAGATGGGTGACTAGTCCTCTATAATATGGATAAGTTATAATGTTGGTAATTAATTTTAAAGCGTCAGCAATTCTTTTCTTCTGTTTTTATTTAGGAGACTGATATTATAATGCAATGTTGCAATATTCAAGGAAGTGAAAAAATAAAAAGGTTTGACTGATGATGCATAAATGCATTTTTATATTGAGGAAAGCACTAATTAAATATAGTTGAATTGATACGAAATACTTATAATTGGATAGAAAAATATCTCAAAAAACCTTATATGGGTTACTTTTACTGATTGAACAAGGAATTTAGTCGAAGATACATACTGCGCTTCGATTCTGTAAGTGTTTTTAAACTACTGCGCATACGATTTTGTACTGAATTCGTATGCGCAGAAGTGTCTAAAACCTTAGAGAATCGCACCGCAGGTCTATAATATCAACACAAGTCGGAGAATGCGTATTTGAGATTTCCAATGCTTGTAGAGAAAAAAATAATGTGACAATCTATGAAAATGTATTAAATTGCAATAGTTTACTAATGATACATTTGAAATGATAACTTCAAATCCATTTTACCAAAACTTTTCTAATGGACCCCCGCTAAATGAGTTATTTTATAATCAAATCAAGCAGTTTGTAAAACAGAAGATTTGCTTACCACATTCTCTGCTTGGCTTTGTTTAAGGCATTGGTAAAGTTGGCTCTGGGATCCAATGGTGCCGACTGATGCACAGCAGGGTCCTTGAGGGAGAAGTTTTCCGTAGCTCTAATAAACTCATCATCCTCAAGTTGGTCCTTATGTTTCACGCCATTAGTCTGGTCAGATTTAACGCAGACCAGGTCATCGAAGGCCTTTTCAGATTTGATGGTGGTACCATTGTGAAGGATGGTCTTGACATTAATTTCGCTGAGGACGGATGGCTTGAGGAGGGAAATGGATTTTTTCCTTGTGTGGTTTTGCAGTTGGTAGTCCCGCAATTGTTGAGCAATATGGCGGTGATCATATTCAGAGTTGATCTGCTTATTGCGAGCCTTTAATCTCTGCTGATACAGCTCCAATTCTACTCTCAAACGTTCTATGACTTTTTTCTGTAAAAAATAAATATGGAAGTAATACTTATCAATAATTTAGTAAGTATAATAAATTATTATGAGTGGCATTAAATAAGTAGGTAATTTAAAGTTGGTTAAAAGATGTTAATGTTGAGTATTTTTATAGTAAATTATATTAGATAATAAATCACAAGATTGAGAGAAATATTTTTATTTACAACATTTTTGGCGTGTTCAAATACTTGTACACAAATCTGGATTTATCCCAAGACGGGAGTAGGTATATATTTCATTTTATATCCCTACAGAGATGAGGTAGAATTGTTTCAAATTCAGGAATATGGATATTCAAGCGTTTACAGGGCTTATGACCTGTCATTGGCTGGGTTAAGTACCTACATAAAATGGCCACTTAACCCAGCCAATGACAGGTCATAAGCCCTGTAAACGCTCGAATATCCATATTCCTGAATTTGAAAGAATTCTACCTCATCTCTGTAGGGATATGAAATGAAATATTTTTATTAAGTTATTAACTTTTTTTTTAAATTGTGATTATAATTCTGTATTCAATTTAATAAATAGTTTATAATGTTGAGAGGAGATATTTTATTATAAATTACTTTTCTCGTAGAGATATAACATATTACAAAAAACGTAGGTAGTTATGTAAATCATTCTAAAAGTTCTAAAAATACATAAGTAATATTTTTAACGAACCCCACCAGTGATCCCCACAAAAAATGGTCAATTTTTTCGTTTGTTTTCAGTTCGTAAAAAGGGTCTTCACAACCCATTTACAAGTAGGTAATATATTTCACCTTTTTACTATACACCGACACTGAACTGTGAGCTTTGACTCTCGACTCTGTGACCTGTGACGCACGCAGGATTTAATTTTGAGGGGAGACAGAAGTGGAAATTTTCCGCGAAATACAAGGGTCAGTGCAATAATGTTATTCGTAACATCCTTTGTAGGAATGTGCAAATTTTCTAAAAATTTTCGTGTATGATCCGAAATGCCAAGTACCCAGGGGAAATAGAGCTGATTTTATTTTTATACATTTTTTTACAATCCTAAAGAAGTTGAGGTCTTAATAAATTATAAATACGTATTTTAAAAAACAGCGCGCACGCATCTATAAAAATTATTTGGATGAAATTGCAGCAGCGAAAAGACTACTCCAAACTTGCACTAATCAACACCTAAATGAACATTGGTGTCAGCATCGTCACAATCAGAGTATCTTGCAATTTCTCCGAATTATTTAACGTTGACCAACGGCGATCCATTCGAAAGAGCTGATCGAAGATCGCGTTATTCAACTTACGATACAGCGAAACAAGGCGATACTAACCCAAATTAAATTCGCTTTAAACGAAACACGAGGTGTTAATCAGATCATTGATAAATGTATCAATCAGTGAATTTCAATAACGCTGGTATTTTTATGATAATTCAATGATTATTTTGCTCTGAATTTGTATGTAACGAAGGTGCATACTCGTAATAATATACCTATTATTATTAGGTCAAATTAGCGCATCACGCGTCGAGTAAGGTATGCGGCGCGGTGTCGTGTGTGATGTGTGAATGAAAAACGGTTACTCTCGCTGACGCTGCAGACTGCTGACACCATTTTATCTGCTGGTCGGAAGAAAGGGAAATATAGTATGCGCTGATGGCACGTCACGTATGCCGAGTACCGACGACACCGACACGAGACACAAGTCACGGTGCGAACCAGTCGTCAGGCAGTGGGCAGTAGAAGGAAACTGCTGAACGTGCACCCAGACACTGTTAGGAACAGGTACTCTCTACCTAATTGTACCCACTGAGCGGAGAAATGAGCCGGTTGACTCTTGACTTCAATGATGCAAGAAAAATTAAGTTTGCCTACCTATTCGTGATTATAATGTACGATATATGCATAGGTATAATTTCGTAACTTTGTATAGAAAACAATACGGAGCTTTCTTCAAAACGCGTATTTTTTTAAGGCCAGATAATTTTTTTAAATCTTAGAATCTGCACTGATCGAAACGAAGATACAAAATAATAATAAACCCAATTTGACATCTCAACAGAGACGAGAAGTTTGGAAGGGAATATGGATAACTAGGCGTTTACAGGGCTTATGACCTGTCATTTGCTGGGTTAAGTGGCCACTTGATGTATTACAACATTCCCCATTTCACCTAGTATTTGATATCCATTCTGCCAAAATACAGTAAAATGGCGCGACGCTTCACATGTGAACACTCTCTGTTATCCATTGAGAAAATTGCTAAGCATTTTAGCAGAAACCTTTACGATTAGGTACAAGTGAGATTCTTACTGAATTATATCACCTACTAGGAAACGTCTGAAGATGAATCTTCAATTTGTTATGCTTATAACTTTTACCAGCTAATTTTTAAAAACAAAATTTTGAATGTGTCAAATACTTGTAGACAAAAACTACAAGTATTTGGACACACTCAAAATGTTGTTAATAATAAACCCTCTTATTCTGCCAGAAAACCACTAGTACAACATACATTATGTCATTTATAAACAGAGAAATTAACTAATTCAATAGGTACTTGAAAGTGTATATACCTACATAATTTTGCTGACTTGAAAACTTTTGTATGATTTGTATTTACTCGCTTAGGTAAGGTGGAATAAATAGTTTTTTGTTTCCTGATAAAAATTGTACCGTAAAAGCGAACGTAAAACGAGGCAGTGGAATATTATTATTCAATGCCAATTATCACGTGGACCAAAAAACGTGAATAAATTTAGTGTTTTGTGTGAATTGAGAATTGGGAATTAAGAATGAACCAAATATATAGTCAGAAAATTCATTACGATACGAATCATCTTAGCGTTCATTTAATAAATTTAATAACCAAAGGTGTTCAGTCAAAGCGAATCGTTTGTAACTTCACAAGGATACGTAATCATCTTAACGTTTCAAAAGACACTTTAATAAGAAACAAATTAGAATAAACTTATGTTGGTTCTATAGCCACCATGGATATCGACCTAAAAAATCAAAGCGAGACGTTTGAGAACTGGTGAACAATCAAGGATCCCTATAAATGGTATAATGATTTGATTTAACATTTTTTAAAGACATTCTTGGTGGAATTCGATGAATACAAATAGAATATATAACTAATCAAAGTTCAATAGCCAAATATAGGTACACTTCCACCTTTTATTTATTTTCAGCAGCGGACGTTAGCGCTTTCACCCTGGTAAACAATCATGAATCCCTATAAATGGAAGATAACTGAATTACCTTCCCCTGTCGATAAACATGAATATTATAACCGATTTTTAATCGACAAAAAATTATGTATAATTTACAAGAAAAATTTTTTTACGCTTTCAAACATTTATGTAGGATCTTGAAAAAGTTAATTCAAAATTATTTATAAATATTTGATTTCTTATGGAAAAAAGAGATTACCTACTAGAGATAAACGGGATATCCTAAAGAGCCTTGTGAATTCTAATCTTAGGATTTGAAAGAGGGATAAAAAACATGAAAAAAATATTCCAGAGAAATGTTTTAAAATAAATATGTACCTACAAATCAGGAGCCTAAACCTAAACTTATGAATATCTAAATAAACATCGATATGATAAAAGATTGTTTTGAAATAGATTTTAAATTTTACAATTTAAATTTCATCGATATGATAAAACTGCCATTTATTACGGGTTGTCAAACTTATCACATCATATAAGATAAAAACTCTCTAACGGTAAAGATATTTTTGTTCTAAGAATCGATAAAGGGACAGTCTTATCGAAATACCGAAATATGCATCTAGGTAGTATGTAAAATGACAATATTTAGTAGGTAGAGATAGAGTACCTACATGGGTACTTTACAAATGGTAGTGGTAGTTATGTGTAATTTTAAAAAATTATGAATACATACTTGCATTGCAAAATTTATGAGTGTGTACCTATTATTGATCCCGTATCAATCTAACTATGGCCCGCGAGCAGAAGTTAAAGAAAAATAGTGTTGGACATGGCTTGCTAGTATCTAGGTATATTGATGGTATTATGATTAATTAACCACTACCACTTTTCCCTTATTCACACCCAGTGGTGCATAGAGCACTACATTCATACACCCAGATATGCAAACACACTCCAAATAATACCCTTGAATGTAGGTATGATTTATGTTGCTACTAACTTCTTATATCTCGCTTATTTATTATCGTCTTGTGATTTTTCCTTGACAAAACTCAATTACAATCAAATTTTCATTATACGTATCAAGGAGGTTGAACTATAATAATAATAATAATAATATGGAGGGAAAATAAACTGAGAAGGGTGACTTTTACATTTATAAAAGAAAAATTTATTATCATAACGACAAAGGAATTACCAGCTACTAAAAAATATTTGAATATCGTATAAATTGACGGCATAAAAATGTATGTAAAAATGTATGCGGTACAGTAAAACTAATTTTTTTTTCGAACCACGGTTTTCGGAGAAATCATTTTTCTCTTTTGTCATATTTAATCGCATTGCATAGAAAGAGAGGCTTTATATTGTCGAGTTGGTATATTTGGTAAAATTTTAGCGTTCCCCACTACCTACACCAACCTACTAAAAAAAACCTATATCGGTAAATACAAGAAAAAATATTATTAGATATCTGACCGACCAAAATATTTAAAAATCACTCTCCAAAATCTTATAAAATTACTTGATAAAAAATAAAAAGGTCGTTTATCTACACTCTTTTTAAAAGTTTCGCCATTTGTAATGCATCAAGTCACGTGACCGAACAAACGTACTGTGTGTGGTTGTCTTATTGTGGCGATACTAGCGCCACTCTATAGAAATATATAAAGTTAACGCCGGGATCATACAATACCCGTACACAATTTGTAGAGCAGACGAATACATAAAAGAAAGCAACCTAATTTACTGTCAATAAAATACTAGGTTGAAAGACTCTAGCCCTTTTTGCGTATATGTAAACTTTACCACTCCCGTTGAGTGGAAAGCGAAAATTTTGTGACCGTATTATTCACAATAATAATAATCTTTATTTTTATTATAAAAATACCTAACTAGAATGCGGAAATTATCATTTATATTTTTAAAATAATTCCTATAGGATACTAATAATTCTAATTTACCAACCAACATTACGATAAACGGGATTGAATCAATGGATTGAATGCATAACTTTCAATACATACGTTCAATGTTTTAAATTTTTATCAAGATTATCACCCGATTTCAGATTTTATTTCATTTAATAAAATAACGATATAATATCCAGTAAAGATAACGAGTCATACTTACTAAACAATAAAAACTTAGAAATGTTTGTAACACGAATAATTATTATTGTAATATGTGAAAGAGATAATAAATTAATGTATTTTGTAATATAAAGTTGTGGTAAATGTACCTAGTGCTACGGTGGTAAAAAAATAATTATAATGAACACTGTAAACTTTTTTCGGTCTTCCATTAAGGAATAAAAACGTTATTATGTTGGATAAATATGCTGAGAAACTCCATGCCACCACCTTTTACCCCAGCCAAGTTTTAAAGAGATCAATAACCACCTTGCATCAAAATGTTGGTACCTACGCTAACTTTGCGCGCCTTCAAATCATCTAGTGAAGTAGGTGATTTTATCACAAAACCAAGAAAAAACATGTATTATTTTAATAAGAAATCAATGTAATTAGGCAATGACATGCAAATAAAAGAAAAATAATTGAATAAGCATACTTTTAGAAATGTTTTGCCGAAACAAAGAAAATATAATTACGAACTGATCTAAAAGTTTTAGTTCGGATAAAAATAGTACCATTTTCTTTTACTTGTGTATGTACCGTACCAAGGACCAAGGGTATGATAATATAAAGTCTAACTAACCTGATTATGACCGATCGTAATTATATTCTTTTCGGCCTCCTTAATTTTCTTTTTGATTGTTGCACTCTGTAAAGAAAAGTAAGAAATATAAGTAGTAATCACTTAGGCAAAATCTATTAATGTACTTAATGAACGTTGTCTAAATTATGCATGAAATACTCACATATTGGTCTTCTTTTAAACGCGCGACCCATGCCTGGAAAAACGAAAAACGTGCATAATTTTTAAAAGAAAATTGCTTGGACTAATTTGCAAAGTAAAAAATATTTAAGATTTAGATAAAAAGTTAAACTTCCGTTTATAAATACTTCATGAAAACTTATTTATCTGCTGTGTAATTGAATGGGAGTTCATTTTTTTATAATATGCGTAAAAATCAAGGTCCGGAAACAAAACTGCAAACCAAGATAAAACTTACCTGATGAACCCTTATCGCATTTTTCAGGTCGTTCTGCGTTTTTCTGATATCTTCTTTAATTTCATTAGACACTTCCATAACTAATTCACTTATTTAAACACACTATTTAAATAATGAACTGAACTAGAACGACACCCACAAATCCCGAAAGTATTATACATGAAGAATTAACGAGTGCTTACACAAATAATATTAACAAAAATACGTAACAATGAAAATAACTCGATGAAAAAGATTTGCTAAAACCAAACGATAACCTATGAAACTTCTACAGTCACTTTAAAAAATAGATTACAAGGTATATATTTTGAAAAACCTATTTCTCTTTTGTTATCGTATTCGAATACGGAGCAACTTAAACATTTGCAATATTTTTTCAACTGTATGTCATTTTGCGACAGTATCCTAAGTTTGAAATGAATATAGCAGAATACAAAAGCTCGTTATCATCGCAAACTTCAGATTGAACAGCTGCTAAAGAGATGTGTATATTTTAATCGATATAAAAATATTATTCGATATAAAAGTATTATTTTAATCGATATGAAGATATTATTCTAATCGATATTATGGATATTAAGATATTATTTTAAAACATTTTCAATGTGTACAAATACTTGTAGACAAATTAATGGATTAAACCCATTCAGGACTAATATCAGATATTATTTATATCCCAACAGAGACAGAGAAACTCTGGAAACGAATGTGGATTATCTAGGCGTTTACAGGGCTTATGACCTGTCATTGGCTGGGCCACTTGATGTATTACAACATTCCCCACTTGATGTATTACAAAATTCCCCATTCCGCCAATCATAACAATGGTAACCATATAATTATGACAAATGACCGCACGTCCGTAAATTGAGTAAATCGATGAAAATAGGGAAGGATATTATAAAGAAATTAAGAAAGTTCTATGGTAAAATTATTTGACAGCCCCAGAAATCCTTGATTATAATTGTATTTTAATATGGTTACTAAACCAAAAACTTACTGAAGAAATTGGTTATTTTCATACTCTAGGTACAAAAACATCACCATGTTGTTGATGTTGAGTGTATGGATTTGATATGTTATCAAATATGGTGTATGGATTTGATACATTATAAATCAAAAACGGTTTGTGGAAATTCGATTTAAAAATAAAAAGTAAACTTTTTTAATAATGCGATTGAAGTCTTTTCGTATAATATTATTCATTCTTTATAAAAAAAGAATATAATTATATAATGTTGGCCAAATTTATTTAATAATAAGTTTTATTTTTTTATAAATTTCACTATTTATTTGAGTACCTGTTTATGTGCTTATGCCGATTGTGCCGGTATCGGGAGATAAAATGAGTACATCTCTAACGTCAAAAATTTCGTTTTTCGCTTTCGGCTTCAAGATCAACTTGCGATTCCATGCGGTGATTTGGATTATTTTGTGATAATTATTGTATTTACACTGTTTAAGGACACTCTCGTGTCTTTCTGTGGTATGTTCAGAAATTGTATTCGATATTAAACCTAATTCATGTGTGTTTATTTATTTACCTAGCGCAAAATTTGACAATTATAGGTGCACGCTGATGTTGAAATAATGAAAAATAAACTCAATTTGTCAAACTAATCTTTTAGTCACTTATCTTGTAATCTTGTGTTCACAATGTAAGTTGAATTAATCTACCGATGTTTTTTCAGCAAAACTATGTCGAATAAACGAATAGCTGGTAGCGAACTCAATGCTGATAATTGGGACCAGACAGATGAGCCAGAGGAAATGGGAACTTTTCGTGTTGCCTCTCAAGAAGAACTGCAAAAGCGAGTTGTAAGAACCGCTAAACGTCGCTCAAATTTAACGTCAAATGCGGAGGTAACCTACTATTATTATTATAGCATCCTAATTTTCTAACTTCCTTATAATGTGATTACTTATGTTTTTACTGTTTTATGACATGTGATTTGTATTCCATTGTTATGATTGATACATATTAACCATATTTGATACAAATTAATACATATTAATTGATATTTTCTGACTATAACTATTTCAGCCTGCAAAAGGAGTGTTCAGCAGTTTTGGTGGATTTGGAAAAACACCATCTTCTGCCAGTTCTTCTTTCAGTTTCCTCTCCAACATTACAAATGGGAAAA
Organism: Micrasema minimum; assembly: GCA_022494985.1. NCBI lineage: Eukaryota > Metazoa > Arthropoda > Insecta > Trichoptera > Brachycentridae > Micrasema > Micrasema minimum. Next base: position 47,194 of record JAGVSP010000038.1, on the reverse strand, counting down.
ATGAACCTAATAAATCTTCCGAAGTTAATATACCAAGTGTTTCAAAAGAAGTCTCTAAAGAATCGGATAGTAAGAAAATTGAGGAAAAAAATGTGAATAATATTAATCACAGTGATGAATATTGTGCGAATTTGAAAAATCTAAACCAAAGTGTTTACGAGTGGATTAAATCTCATATTGAGAAAAACCCGTATTGTATTCTTACTCCTATTTTTGATGATTACAAGAAGTACCTAAAAGATTTAGATAAATTTAAAACAGAAACCAAGGGTAAAAATGAAAATTTGGAATCAAAACCATCTAATAACTTTACCTTGAATAAAGAACCTGTTCCGAGCTCTTCTCTCTTCTCTACGAATAAAACATCCATTCCAGACACTCCCAAGGTTGGTGACAAACTGGACGTCAGCAAGTTCAATAGTCCAACCAATAGTTTATTTAGCCAAGGGTTTTCATCCACACCAGTTTCCAAAGCACCCATGTTCTCCTTTGGGCAGCAAAGTACCGCCACTACAAGTGCAATTAGTAGCACTACTAGTAACTTCTCTTTTGGTGCTAATAAGCCATTCTCTTTTGGCAATATTCCTCAGGAAGAGAAGAAAATTGAAAAAACAAACCTGTCGATGAAAATGAAGAAGACGAGGAACCACCCAAAGTATCATTTACACCAGTAGTTGAAGAAGACTCAGTTTATTCCAAACGATGCAAAGTATTTGTAAAAAATGACGGATCATTCGGAGATAGAGGTGTTGGCACTCTTTACCTGAAGCCTATTAGCGGTAGTGAAAAGTATCAGCTTATTGTTCGAGCTGATACTAGCCTCGGTAATCTATTAATCAACATGGTTCTTTCTGCATCCGTTCCTACCAAACGAATGGGGAAAAATAATGTTATGATAGTTACAATACCAACCCCAGAAGCTAAACCACCTCCGGTACCCATCCTTCTTAGAGTCAAGACTGGCGAGGAAGCTGATGAACTCCTAGAAACTTTAGAAAAATACAAGAAATAAGCCATTGCCATCGAGTTTTCTGATAATTTTTTGTAAGTACATTTATATGAAAAGATGACATAAGGCAACTAAACATCTCTATTATTTAGTTAAATATGTCATAGTATAAATATTTATATGTGTGAAAAAGATGACACTTTATCACTTTTTAAAACTACGCAGGTAGTTTTGTTGTGAATTGTAAACTTCGTATAAAAAAATTAAATTAAAAAAAAAACATTATATCACATGTTCGCATTATTTACATATATTATTTTTATCCCGACCAAATTTATATGGCAGTGGTGGCTGCATCGACAAACAATACCTTTTCAAAGGGTGGTGGGTATCCTCTGTACTTATTTAATATTCTAATAAAAACATTAATTCCAAGTATAAAGTTTATACTACAGTAGAAAAGTCACGACGTAACCCGCAGGTCCCTCGTTTGCCGTTCCTGGTATAGACTATTAGAATATATGTACTGTCGGGGAACGAGTTCGTGGCCTTCGGGGAAAGAAGTGTGTGCAGGGGGTGCATCCCCCGCCACGTTCCTCTTCTACCCGCTCGCCCCTAGTTCATGGGGACATTTAGTGATGTGCGTACTACTGCCGATTCGGATCGCTAGTTTATTTTTGAAAATATCTCAGGATTCCTTTTCATGGTATGGTATACAATTGAAATTGGAATAAGAGGTTTTATTATTGCTAAGCGAATATAGTTTAAAGTATTCTGTACATGTGGTCAGGTCTATTGTTTATGTTAGGTTGAGACATGAATGGATAGATAATTTAAGACGTTTTTTACTATGGGTGAGTAGAGTTATGGGTGCAATATCATACTTATAACTAAAAAAAGTCGTAAATTACCCATGTATTCATCTCTCAACCATAAAAAAAAACAATAGGTCAGACCATGTGTACCACATAAACCGACATACTACACTCACTTAGTAATAATATTACAAACTTCTTGTTTCAATTTCAATTGTGTAACATCCCTATTGTACACTATCTTTGTTTTAATTTCAATAATTGATATTGTAAACTATCCCTTGAAAAAGTAAAACGCGTTGTTTTCAATATTTTAGCTATCTTACTATTCCCATTATCAAAATTTTCATTTATGTAGCTAGGTACTTGTCGATTTATATCGATATCGATTTTCAGAATATTGTAGCAGAAACAGCACTAGCCGCATTCCTTCCGAGCGCCACGAAGTCATTCCCCAACTATACTTAAATCAATAGATGTTGTAGATATAGAAAACATAGGTTTCAGATTCGAACAAGTTGTCAGGCCTAGTTGTCCGCTCCACTACGGTCAACCAGTTCAAGAACCGTTTAGATGCAGAAGGCAGACAAGAAGCAGTACAAAAGATATAGGCGCACCAGAAAAATCTGCCTGCCTATAATAATAATAAATTATATACCCTCAAAATGAGAAAATGAATAATTTGAAATAAACACCACTTTTTTAACTTGTAGCTATCACCTACACCTTTGTAATATAATATAATTCACTAGCTTTAACATTAATCTATGTTAATTAACTTCAAAATATTTTTATATCATGTGTGTATTTAAGTCTGTTTAAGCCGTGGGAGGCTAGAATAGAATCCCAATCGTCTATTCAAAACAAATTAATTGGCTAAGACCGTGGACATGCGATACAGAGGTTCCGAATTCGATTCCCGGTGAGAACACAAAAATCAAGTGATTTTTTTCAAGCATGGGTGTTTGTGACGTTGTGCCCTCTGTTATTGGGCCTCCTGGCCTTTGAGGTGGTAAATAAATAAAATAAAAATGCATGTTTTTTTCAACATTTTTATATTTTTACATACAACTGAATAATTTATAAGCATTTATATTTATAAATATTATGTCACAATCCTATTACTAAATATTTTGTGATTTCCAACTGTTAAGTGTACTATTTTTGCTGAGAAGAAATAAATTACAGTAACAAGAAATGCATCTGATAATAATTTTAATTTATTTTGTCATTTATTAGCAATGTATTTACTACTTTTTGCATATTAATTTCATAAAAAATATAATGTGATATCTTATGAGTCATGAGTGTTTTAGTTACATCACAGGAGATGTAAAAGTACCAACAAGAACACTATTATTTTTTTTAGTGGAAGTACACAATATTTTGTGGATAAAATAGAAATGAAACTCCAAACTATGAATTAAACTCCATACATTATAACACAACATTACGTGCATGGAATTATTTAAGCCCACGTCAGATACAAAATTATCATGTTTTAGCTACGATATTGTAAATCATATTATTGAGTTATTAAATTGAATAATAATTTATATTTCATCGGAACACATTTCAAAGATAAATTTAATAAAATTGTACAGTATTGCCACAGACACATTTTCTATCTACAAGACATTAAAGATGAACTTTGATTACATATTTTAAATACAATATCATTACAATTCATGTGCACAGCATCAACAATTCTTTTATAAAATAGAAGTAAACAATACATAGGCATCATATTATTAAATAATTGAAATAAAAAATCTTAAGAGCCCGAATGAGCGTGTCTTTCGGAAAGTGAGTTTTCAATAATTACTCTATATGATTTACCTATATTGATTGTAAAGAATAACTTCTATTACATCATCATTATATTCTTAAATATAATAACTATATTAAACAAATCTACACACCAAATAATTCCACATAATCTATCTTAAGTCAATATTTAAGAACTCTGAAACAAAAATATGCAATAATTAATAAAAACTGAAGATATGCCTTTGGCTACTAAAATCTGAGGTATAAGGTATCTCAATGAGAACTATTATTGCTAGAATTAGTGAATAAAAGCTGTATTCATATCCATTCTTAGAGAAAAATAGCATAATAAAGCAGTCTTGTTAGAATATGAATTAACAAGGATGTTCTCCAACCTAAGAATTGGCGGGCATGTACGCTCCTAATCCTACTTGCCCAAGACCCATCTGTATTCTTTGCATATGGATTTCAACACAATTTTGGAAAATATGTTGATCTGTTGGTTGAAGCTTTGACTTTATTTGCTCCATTGTTCCTTGGAGAACCTTTAATTCATATGCATTTTGCTCCGAATCAGATAAACTTTTTACTTGTAACATTAGCGCTGTTAAATCAATTATCAAATCTAGAATTTTCTCATTCTTCACAGACCCTACATTATTTTTATTTACAAGTTCTGTAGCTTCATCCTTACACTTTTCTCTTAAATGAGAAGGTGCCAACATAACATCTTCACAAAGGCCTGGTGATATTTCGTGGCAATAATTTTGTACTTCATTTAAATATTCCTGAAGATCAATGTTCATTCTTTCCAACTCGATTACGACTGCCGCATAACGCCGCTCAAAGTCAACTGGCATTCTTTCACCAAAGGATTTTCGTTTTTCTATTTCACTATTGAACTCTTGTAACATTTTTATCTTGTTCTTTTTGGCATTTAAAATTTTAGTTATCCTCACAATGTGTTCTAAGAATTTGATAGGGTAGCCCCCGATATTAGTGACGTCATCTGGTTTTTGAATTCCGGACCCACACCCCAAAAGCGGATCATTATAGGACTTATCAGTAGTGTTCCCAGAATAAGCTCTGACTTGGTTTAGGTGCTCCGTCTTCCCGTGCCTCAGCCTCTGCTGCTGGGATATTATACTGGTGAGGTTCAGGGTGTCGGGGGGCTCGTTGGACAGCACCTCGTAGTCCGGCACGGAGTGAGTTCCCAGGCCAGGCCGCTCGAAGGTGATTCTATAAGTGTTGTTAGAAGTATCCACAGCGTCGATAACACCAGTAAACAGCCCATCCTGAGGTTTCCTCAGCCTGGCGGTAACTTTGCTTCCCACAACAAGCTGCATCGGTATTTCAGTAGGCAGATCTTTACAGCAAATATTACCATTTTTTCTTTGTTGAAGGAATCTTATTATTTGGCGTTTACGTTCCAAATCTTTTCTCTCCTCGGCAAAGAAAGCTTGCGAGCATCTCCTGGGTTTACCCATGATTCGTCTTATTTTAGTCCATTGCACCTGAGTTAAATTCCGGCCCGACAGTTTAGGAAAAGATTCCTTCAAGCAAATGGTAAAGTCATTTTCGCCTTCAAACAGAGGTTTATCAAGGTTGCTGTAAAAATGTTCGAAACAAACCCATTTATGGGCTTTAGGTAATTTGAGCAGATTACGAAGGCGCATACCAATTTTCTGACCAGTTTTTCGGTCAGGGGACAGACTAAGAACAGATTTACTAGTTCCATTATCCTGTTGTACAACCCGCAGTATACGAGGAGTCTTGGATGGTGATTTCTGCTTTTTAGATGCAGATAAAGACAATTTACTTGGCGTTTTAGCTGGAGTTGTTTTGGGTCCTCTTTTAGGAGAAGCTCGCGGAGGTGGAGCATTGACAATGTTATCGTCAAAAAACAATCTATTCTTTTTCCTTATCCTTGCAGGCATACCTCTCGCGTTTAACTTTTGTAGAGGTTGAGTTGGAGTGGGTTTAGGAGGGAGTGTGGTACCCACACGATGTAGTCCCAGGGCTGCTGGACCAAAAGCTGGAGGAGCTCCATCATCTTCATCTGCCTCCATGTCGTCAGGTTCTTCCTTAATTTTCCTACCGCAACTGCCGAACATGACTGCCCCATTTTTCAAATTGGCCTCGTCTGCGGATCAAATAATATAAACACAGTTAAATCATTGCATAATTCCGATAAAATAAAGAGCTCGTAGCCCAATTTTGAAACTGAGATTGGAGCTTGACATCCTAGTACGTATTCGTTCATATTTAAACGTTAAAAACACTGGTATCAGTGTGACGTTTAAAATAATATTTGAATTTTTTCAAATTTTGAATATGTCAAAGATGTTTATGTTTAAAAAAAAAACGCTGAGGAACACATTCGTGACCATTTGAATGAAAAAGAAGGTCCGAAAATTATTCTACGAGTATTTTAAACTAACAAAATTCAATTTGAGAAAGGAAAACCGATAATTTAAAACTTGAAAACAAAACTCACATTCAAGTCGATCCGCCATGTTGACGTTGTCACCTTAAAACTGTGTCGCTAGAGGGCGAACAAGTGCGCGCAAGCGGGAAAATTATGAACAAATTTATCTGAAATTAGTAGGATATTAATAGTATTTTTCAAGTTTCACATATAATTGAGAAGAAGAACGCTTTTCTTTTCCATTACCAAGTGGAGTAAAAATATTAACAGAGTCCAGCGTACCGTGTAAATTTATCAAAAAGCATCATCGCAATCAAGCGTTTGAAAGGAAACTTGAGGATACCAACATAATAAAGAAAAAAATTAGGGAGTAGGCTTGCCAGCGTATTAAAATATTATTTTTTGTATTTTTTACGGAAAGGATTCAGAGGTAAGAACTTACTTTAAAAAATACCGCCAATCTGAGTAACTTTAAATTTCCGGGTAACATTGGACAAAATCGAAGGAGTCGAGTCAAGTCGACGATTTTTTAAGTTCATATCATATATTTATTAGCCTTAATTATTACTGCTGTTGATAATGCTTAATTAACAGAATTACACCTTCATATTTTATATTTATTAGGTACATCTCATTAATTTTGGATATAAAATATTACATTTTATATCAAATTCCAGTATTTAGTAATATCACTGAAGAGGTGCCTCCGAAATTCATTAATTCATTTTTTTTTTTTTACGTTTTCAATAATACAATCTATTAATTTCCTCCGAATTTAAGTTGAGCAGGAAAGTGTTTTATCCGACACCCATATTATAGCTTTTATTGTAATGGTAACAATTATTGTAATTATGTACAGTTTTATAGGTTTCTACACTCGTATCAAATCACATAAGTAGCACTTTTGGAAACAAATCATGGACCAATATCAACAAAAAACTTTATTTGTGTATAAGGTGTTGGTATAACTTAATTGGATAAATTAATGAATATGTGTGTGATAATAGTGTAATTGTTAACAGTAGTAACAAAACAAGAAATTCCAGCCCAACCTGGAATTGAATTTTAAAAATTTTTTTCGTGTACATCAAATACCACGCCAAATGACTGTACTAAGTGCGTATTTTACACTTAGATCTACCGAGTTAACAAGTGGCGTTCTTACTATAACCTGTGGTTCCGACTTTCCGTACTCCAGCTGGGAAAAGTGTAATTTAATTCTTGTTTGTATTGAATAAAGTTGATTTGTTTACAGTTATAATATATTTCATTGTCTCCGATTTTCAAATGAATACTGTTTTCAACATTTTTCATTTATTATTGCGTGCATTTTTGAGATATTTCACCCTAATTCGAAATTTTTTAATATTCGCGTGATATGGAACTTTATAAAATCGTATCTCATCATTTATAACAGACCGGATTTTTTTTTTGTTCTTGGTGTATTACTTAGTTTGCTAATAGAAAAAAAAAACTTTAGAAATCTGTGTAATTGCTCATTAACAGTAGTAAAAAACGGAAGCGCTAGACGAAATATCAAAAGTGTAAATTCACACTTTTTTTCTTAAGATAGCATACATTATTTAGTACTTAAATAAACTGAATTATTTGGTACTAATATTGTGTACTTTGTGTACGTTATACTTACGTTATTTACATTCAATCACCACATACGTAAATGTGACGACAGTGCACACGTTCTTATAGGTGATGCGACCCATGTGGTAACTTTTACTATTTGTAAGGCGGCTGGCGCGGCGGCCCGACACAAACTTTCTATCGCACTGATATTTATGGGAAGAATTTTTCTAAAATCTATCCCCTCCACCAACATCGACGTGATGGCGGCCATATGAGGCCGTAGTACAGAAACATCTTTTCAATTTCCTGTGTGCGATATCGCTAACTTCATTCGGTACTTTGCCACAGAATTTGTATGGCGTCAAAGCAAAAGTAATGAATGAAGTTCGCCATATCGTATTTCCGGAACGTCAAAAGTTGTGTCCGTGATAACCTACGCTTAACCAACAGTGCCAACCAATAGTATTGCAAATTTATTTCGAAAGGCGGCCGTGGCGGTCGTAATGATTGTTCTGTTAGAGAGATTGATAAAATATATAACTTACCTCTTCATTAAAATGCATGAGACGTGCGTACGAAAGAGACGACAAAATGCAGAAAAAGTACCTTGAATTCTTTATTCGAGTTGTCATATCCGTGTGTGGTTAGTGGTTGTCATTCAGGATGTAAATCGTATCGAAAAGTAAAGAATGTTCGTAAAATAACATAATTTTAACAGCTGCTTGAATTGCGGACAAAATGGTGAATAAATATATCATTCTCGGTGTGTTGTTTGGATTCCTTTTAATCAACGTCGAAGGTATTTTTCTATAATTTATTATTATAGTTCTACAAAAGCTTATCATTCCATACTTTCAGGTTTTTTGCTTATCCGTGCATTGATATCTTTCTGAAAATTGGATAAAATCGTTGTTTTTCTTAAGAAATCCTACGAGAAAAATATGAAATATAAATATACTTTGACATTACACATTATAGGATATTGAATTTGGTACCTCCTACCTAAGTATTTAAAAAAAAGTCAATTTGATTTTTGAAGTTATTTATTTCCTTTACTCACAAAATGACTATGACAAAAAGGCTTGTGATGTTAAAATATGATTTAATTAACACCCAAATTTCTACTTAGCTTATTTACCTAATATGTATTTATGTGAGTTATGTTGACTATAATTTATTACTAGGTACTGTGAGTTACTACTGAAATATAAGGACTATTAAAACCGATTACAAATATCCTTTTAAAACTATGTAGGTAAGCATGCGAAAAAATAATGGGTTATGAAACTAAAGTATAGAGTTTTAATGTGGTATAATTATAGGTTTTAAGATTTGACATGTCTGCAGTGTTTTAATTTTGGAGGAATAACTTATATAATATTATTTTGAAGCACCAAAACAATAGACATAAAATATTATAGACTTGACTATTAATTGTCTTTTAGAACACACCTATCAATATGTAGCCCACACCATACCTAGATTTCATTAACAATATACCAACTAACTAACTAACTAACCATCACGCCATTTCCCCGTAGGGGTAGGCAGAGAGGATAGAACGCCATACCACTCTGTCCTGACAGACTTCCTTTGCTTCCTCTACATTCATACATCTTCTCATGCACATACGCTGATTATTCTGACTTTTCACATGACCACTTTCAAGTACTTGACGTACTTGGTCAAGCCATGTCTTTCTTGGCCTTTCGCGGCTTCTACATCCAGGCACACTTGCATTTAAACTTCTTTTAGCCGTTCTTTTTCATCACTCATTCGCTCCACATGACCAAACCATCGTAAAAGCCCTTTCTTAATTTTGTCTATAATGCTTATCTCAGCCTTGCACTCTGCTCTAATTTCGACATTTGTACACCTATCATACATACAACAATATACTTACTACCTAAAACCTCTTCTGTGAATTGTCTGAATTTTTCAGCACATCATTTGTCATTACAAATGATTGATTTAAAAGTGTTTTTTTTTTTGTAATCTCCACTAGACTGTCGTGCCTCCTGGCCTGCTGTACCTCAGGCTTAAATTGTTTTAATTTCAGGATTATTGAAGCGATGCTTTACATGCAGATCACGCGGAGACTTGGGGACGTGTAAGGATCCCTTCACGCTGAACAGCACTCAAGCTGATGCTGCACGGGGTGTGGATGCTGCTCCGTGTGCCTCTGGTTGGTGTGGGAAGATGATGGAAGGCGGGACTACTTATAAAGATGATGGTTTGTAAATATTTTTAAATTTTCTATTTTCCTTTAATATGCATGTCTACGCATAAAATTCAGAAAGTCTACTTCCAGCTGTCTTATGATCTTGACGCAGCCAATGACAGGTCAAAAGCCATCAAATATCCATATTATTTTCTTTAAAATTATTTTATCTATTTTAAAATATATATGAAATAAATGAATTTATTTTATCCATAAAAATTAAAAAAGTGTTGTTTTTCTAACATACTTATATTATGTGTATAGGAATCTACTGAGGGAATCTAAAACAGTGTAGATTCCTTCCTTAAACGGTCGGTAAAAAGCTATCTTAAAACAATAGGTAGTCATAAGTCATAATTTAAAAGCCATATACTACGTATGCCTCCCGAGAGCCTTAACCATGCTTGCCTATTTTACAAGGCATCAGGTTCTCGGCGTCCTGGACGTCCACTGTTGACAATTCGCCGGCAGTTTGGACTTGTGGACTTGACTTGGGAGGATGCACGGGAGATGGCGGCCGATCGCTTGGCCGGAAAGCAGTTTGTGTAATTCACATGCCCCCCGCATAGGGAGCGGATATGGTATGATGATGATGATGAAATGTTTTTTATATTACAAAATATCGTCCCCGTGGTGGTGTAGAGAGCTAATCCCCATATGTAAATTGTATGGGGGTTGGCTCTCTTCAGCACCACGGGGACGATATGTACAAGATTACTATCTTCAAAAATATTATGCATGTTAATTTTCTAAATGAGTTTTTACACATTGTAGATTATGGAATAGCAACGCAGAGGATGTGTCTGCAGCGAGGTCCATCGGATAATGAAGAACGTTGCGCTTACACAGTTTGGAATTATAAAAAGGTTTATATGTGCTTTTGCCAAGGTGATTTATGCAACGGTTCTAACAAGAATCACTATCTGAATTCCTTCGTACTCATTGTATCAATTTGCTTGTCATTTATTGTAAGCTATTATTGTCACAAATAAAAGTATAATTTTTTTTCATGTAAATAAAATAAATTAACTATATTTTTTCTATTGAAATTTTTATATTTTATCAGCCAAATGACAATATTTATTTAAAATAAATAATATTTTGCATTTTTAATGTAATTTGTATTGAAATCCCTTTCAATTTTGCATTAAAAATTACATTTTCAGCAGGGTGTCCTAACAATCAGTGATATACTCAGAGACGTGTTAAATTAACTAGACAAGCTATTTCAAAAAGAAATGTCAAAATTTTATGTTCCATTTGTATTTTGCAGTAAAACAAAGACAACTATATCTATCTTCCACTGTCTAATACATTTTAATCATTCCCGTTTCCCTTTTAACAAGTTGAAATTGAGACAATTCTCTAAATCTGGACATGACAAGGGACGGAAGAAAATAGCTTGTCTATGAAAATTAATATCATTGAGTACACATCACACAAACAATCTTTAATTTCTGGATTGCTATTTAGTGAGATTTAGTCAATCGTCGAATGTATTTTGTTCTGGATGTCTGCTGCTTTATTCCCTTAAACAATGCAAGCATAAGCTTTATAAATAACACGGTAAAAAAAATCTTTGGCTTAACTGTACCTAGAGGGCCGATTGTAAAATTCTTCTAATGGCCCCCTAAGTACAGTATACCATATTTTCTCTGGGTACAGTTAAGTCAAATTCGTTTATTCTATTAAATTTATTAAAACATAAACTGGCCTCGGCAGCAACGTTTGTTCCATAATAAGACTTTATACTGGGAGAGGTTACTTGCTTAGCGAAATGATATATTTTATAGTAGACTAACTTTTGGTTGATGGAATGATATCTTTAATACTTATCCGTAAAGTCAAATAATACAATAAATAAATTACATACAGGTTTTGAATATATATATATTATGTATAATAAAGGCACATTATTATTCAAATACATTGTACAGCTTGTGTATGTTTGACTTTCAGTTAAATATTGATATTGCTAGCCCAACATTACAATATTTATATCCTACGTCGATCTTGACTTCTGACTGCCAATCTCACACATAAAACAAAAGTGTTGTTTCTTCATTCCCTTCATTACATTACTTAAAATAATAATAATAAATAAATAGAATTAATCTTTAGAGAATACATCTAGTAGCCATTTAAAGGTTTTACAAGAAGTACAACATTTTTTAGTATAACCCATTCTGTCACAAAATAAAGTATTACATCTTGTAGGCAAATAATTAAGCTACTAATTTTTTAATTAGTAGCTTATTCCTTATAGTAGCTTATTCTTTTATTCCTGAGTATTCCAGAAATGAATTATTTTTTTACTTGTCGTTATTATGTAAAGCAAGCTTTTAATTAGTAAAAACCATATTGCTGACTTGGCAGTTGTGTATCAGAATGCGTTGGATGTTTTATTCCCATTTTATTTAATGAATACAAGTAAGTATATCTATAAGTATTTATGGCAATATTATTTTTAAAAACACACTTAAAATATTAAATTATGTAGTTTCACTTTGATATTTTTTATTAAATGCAATTTGCTGATTTATTTTATTTTATTTCCCAAGTAATCATTGCTCTCTTTTATGCACACAAACTTTTACGTGGCCACATGGCAAGATCCATTTCTCAAAAAAAAAAATCTTTGTTTAAGTCATTTTCAATAGTTTCCATGCATTTTTTAGTTTAATGGAGTGGTTAGGTAATTGTTCATAACATGAAAAAGTAAGCAAATAAACATTTTATTGAAAATTTACTTTCATTAACGTTAAATAATATGTCAATGATCAAGCAGTTGAATCACAAGTTGTAACATTATATAAAATAAATTTTGGATAGGCAACTCGCTATTATGATTTTTATATATTTTTATGATATGCACTTTTAAAAAAAAATGCACTAAGTATCCATAATTATACTTTGATAAAAAACGTTTAAAAAGCCAAGAATTTAATTTATTTAACTGGATGAAATAAGCACAATAATTCTAAATGCTGTAATATTTGCATTATGCTTTTATCATAATAAAGATTAATGGGCTTAATGGCATTTTTGTGTTGAATATACAGTGCTTTTACATACACTCTTAAAAATATTCTTCTTAAATCTAACTTCTCCAATTAAATAATATTAATATTGCAAGTAACCACTTAACTGAGGCTGTATAACAAAGTCTGTAAGGAATATTCTACATTCTTTGGGAGGTATTTAATGTGACTGATTGTTTTTTTCATCTATTATAGTTTTTTAATGTATGAAACGGAGAAGGAAATGGAACATTTCTTTCGGACTTTGTGATAAGGCCTCAAGATATTTTTCTATTTAGTTATATGAACATATAAGACTCAGCAGCTATAAATTAAATGTAGTATAATTTATATGAAAGGAATATTCCTGTTGTGAAGGACATCCTTATATAGCGTAAAAGCACTAATTTGTCAATTAAACTGCATAAAAGTGAAAAAGTAACGAGTATTTTTTAAAACTTATATGAGTTATAAAATAAACATATTTATTAAAAATACTGTTTATTTTAACCAAATCAAAAAAGCAATATACTTTTAATACTATATAATGTTTTTGCTTTTTATGTGTTACCATCGTAAAATAATATCAGGTTATTCACACCTAAAAAGATAGATAAATTACGTACTGGTGTTGCAATGATAATTTTGTAGTTTTTCTTATTCGTATAGTAAATCCAACATGTATTTAAATATGCAGATCTCGCAAAAATATTGTTTTCTTATCTATGTATAAAAATAGTATGATTTTAATGAAAAGATTGCCTTGTCAGGAGAGTACCAATCTGCTTAACACTTGCAATATTTTTTTTTTAAATATAGGAAACTGAGATCATCAATGTATCACCTAAATTATGTTGCAACCAGAGACATTTAAATATCATTGGTTGCAACTGACAATTTTAGTAACAACTACTGATGTAAAATGTAAGTTGTTAAATTGCGCTATAAAATATGTCAATAGGTTTGAATTTCTACTCGGATGTTATAGCCAAATATTGTTCTGGTGATACATAAAAATTAATGTTTGCTATCTAGGTAAACTGAGATATCTAAATCTTATGTTTCATCGTACTAAGTAGGATAATAGTTACACTTTGGGTTTACTGTGCCAAAAATAAGTTTTGTATCACTGCGTTATCATGTGAACCATTTGAAGTTTTGTAGAACTGAGTGTTTTAGCACTAAAGCACGACTTTTTATACTTAATGGAATGGAATCTTACAACTAATATTATTTTGTAAATTTTTTAATAATACCTAACATAAAAGAATCTCTATGTATATTATAATTGTAATTGAAGATATTATAAATATAGGTTTAAAGTGGCTGTGTCGATCTATGATTTGCACAATAACAGGAAGGTTAACGGAGATATGTTTTTTAAATAGAATAGTAATGAAACACTATCAGAGTAAGTTATAAATTATATTTTTTTTATAGTCTATGCCATGGCGATGTGGGTCGTATGCTACCAAGTCTATTTGGTTGCAGTCCATTGGATAACCTTAATTGTTGATTAGCTAGAAGAGCTCGTATGTGAGGAATCTCATGATGGAAAAGCTCTCCGTGAGCTTTTATCCGAGCAAAGGCTCTGACTGCATCCAGTCCATCCAGAAAATAAGGATCATAGATATGGTTTCCTGAAATTAAAACAAAGAATTTTAGAAAAATCACACCTTAATAAAATATTTTACTTTCTGTACTAATGTATTTGTCACCTAACTTGAATTTTGTATTTAATTTGTGTGAGAAAGAAATAAAAAGAGGACCCTTTTTGTCATTTGCCTATAAATATAATATAAAATGCCATTTCGTACATAATCTAACAGAGCATGTAATGAAAGTAAAATGTTTATTGATATGAATTATAATGGAAGTTACATTTACTTTTTACCCTGCTTTATGAGTTACAAAGGTTTATATTTCATCAAGTGGATTTTTCTACATTGACTATCTGTATTGTGTTCGGATCAGACAGAATACAAAAACCTGGTGTGGACCAAAAGGAGCTTCTCCGCATCTGCCCAAGATGCTGATAAAATCACGGAATACTCATCACGGAAAAGGCAGTCTATTGATGGACATCAATAGTCTTCCAATCAATTTACCTTAAGAGGTGGCACCTTTATCATGATACTTGATAAATTTTAATATACTTAGTAAAAAAATGCCAAACACTTCAAGTTAATCAAACTGATCATCTTACCTTCATGTAACAAATTATCAAGATTCTCTGTCTTTATGTATCAATGCAGTGCCCTATGCACCACTGGGTGTGGATAAGGAAGAGTAGTAGTACTATGCCATTATGTGGGGATAAGGGAAAGGAGAGAGAAAGAATATTATCAATCTAACTACTAGATAAAATGTCTTAGAACTATAAATAGGCCTTGGAAGAAATTAGCCACAGAAAATATTTTTTAGCATACTAAGTGCATTGCGAAGACTAGGCACTGTACATTTTTCTGCATGATTTTTTCCAGTACGTCATACAATAGGTAGGAATTTTCCAGAGGAATGTCTTTAGAAATACTATTCTACAGGGATGTCTCCAAGGAACAAGTATGTATAGATGACAACAACTGACAAATTGGAGCGGCAAAGTCTCATGGCAGCCTGCAGAGCAGCGCTGGACAGCTCCAAGCGGCGGGAGATCGTCCACAGACAAGCCGTGTGGAGTCAGACATGGTCTCATTCCTCATTTATGAGACATGAATTTGAGAGAAAGTCACCTACCAGTAATTTGTGTTCAAGGAGCAAGAGAAATTATTTTAGTTCCAAAATCTGTTAATAGATGTCAGGTCACTCTACGGCTAGAGTGGTTTGAAGAATAATTTTTAAACTGTATAATAAGGTACCTACCTACATTACACTAAACTACCGCAAAATGCCGCAAAATTTGTCAGCAGCAGTAAAAACGTATATTAATAATTTTTTTCTTTTCATTCCGTGATTTTATGAATTGTGAGCTGGAGACGTCGGTCGCGCGTCGGCGTCGCGTCGCTCGTCGTCTCCTCACTGGGACGTGCGACGTGCGTCGATGCGACCACGGCACTGTACATTATTTATTTGACACATTTTATAATACGTAAAATTTAAATAAATACTATTATGCACCTCATCCATACATGCGAGATTTATGAAATCGAGTATTTTATTCCCCATTTAGTCTCAAGATCTCAAGAGTGATTACGAATGCACGAAAATGTTATTATTGGGTAAGTTAGTAATAGTGTTACCTACTTGCTAATGGACACCTAAAGCGAAATAATGGTTGAGTGTGTGTCAGAAAAACAATATTTCGGTTCATTATCCATAGAAAAGTAAATTAAACAACACTTAAAATGTTTCTCGATTATAGAGAATGTGGAAACAGCTCATTTAGATATAATCTCTCGCCCGATTTTTTATTAATGTACAAAGTCGCTATAACGATTACAGCACGTATGATTTATTTCATCGGAAACCGAAGAAATTCCTTATTATTTCTTAGGGCCGATACCATGAATAATAGCATAGTTGTTATATCGAGTATTTGGACATTAATATAAAGGTCCAAATAGATCAGTCACGTGTGTATTATTTATAATAGATTAACACATTATATTAACGTTGATTGCATCTCGCATGATAAATAATACGAGGTTAATATGGTTATTTAGAACAAAGGGCCTTATTATTGATAGCTTTTTAATAGGACACAAGTAGCAACATTTTATTCAACGATGCTATCAACTTTTAAAGCTCGTTATAAAAAAGCTAATCGTGACGTGGCGTAAATGATAATATTGTGTCATTTTTAATTATTAATGTACATATTTGTATGCCATTTTGAAATATTTGTGTAAGTACTTAAAAATATACATATAAATAAATGTAAGTATAGAAAATATAGGTAGGGTAGACCCGGGACAATTGAAAACAAGTCATAAATTAAAACATCTCAAATATTTCTAAAACCACGGCACCTACGATTGTCCCCGGTCTACCCTACATAGGGAGGGGGGGGCATTAACGGGGACTTTAAGGGAAAAAATCAATAAAAATATGTTGGACGTACTTTTTAGCATTATTTTTAATCACAAAACTTTTTTTACACATTAAACTACAACTTAACATATTTATAGGGAAAATAAATAAATTAAATAACTCAGAAAAAAAATATTTTAACATAACACTAAGAGAACCCCCATAATGCCCCGGGGTAGGGGCAATATTGGGGTATCAAAAACGGGGCACTAATGGGGGTACGTGCTATCTTAATTAGATTCGCAGTACAGGCAGATGTGTATCTCTTCGAAGTTGTCGTCGTCAACACCAGCGCAAGCCGTATGAGACCAACGTCCACATAGCTGGCAGCCCACCCAACCCTCTGATGACTTCAGGTATGTGTGGTTCTCGTCCGCACAATAAATGCAAATTGTATCCTTATCTTCATTTTCAGTGCTGGAAATAGGTTTTCTGGGTTTTTTGTTTTTTGGAATTTTTTTTCAGCCGAGGATCATTTGGTTTCGAACACTTCTTTGCCCGTTTTAGTTGCTCTAGTCATTTTTATAGGGAGTAGAAAGTAAGGATAGCAGTTTTGCCTCGGCGATAGTTCTTCTTATTTTTATTTCGTTGTTCAACTGATGGGATTGGTAAAATATCCTTCGGGGAAGCGTTTTCAAAGCAAGACGTTAGGTCGCGACATACTACTCGAAGTGGAGATTGGATTTGGTTATCTTTATTTTCTGCAAATGAACACCCAGGTTCCGGCTCTGTGATAGGAGTTTTTTCCCGAGGTGGTGAGCTGCAGCAAAATTGAATTCAGGAAGAGTCTCTCCTAAGGAAGTTGGTGTTTGCGTCATGTTTTCTGAAGACACAAGAGTGGTTTGAGAATGTTCAATCGTCTGTGGTACATCTGTTGTTGCTGCGGCTATAAAATCAGAGTCCGAGAAATTGTTTTCGTTGAAAGGCCATATCCCACATTTTCTGAATGCATTGATTGCTGTGCACATTGTTGCAGCTTGAATATAGGCATGCGCAAAGATTTCACTAATTTGAAAAACTGTTATTACACGCCCTGGATGTGACCTCAGCCAATTAGAAGCAGCTTGATCGTAATAGGAACTTAGAGGCTTCATAAATGCAACGTCTAAAGGCTGAAGCCTGTGCGTGCAGTGTGGTGGAAAACAAAGTAGTATGACGCCACTTTTGCGTGCTATTTTTGCAATCACTTTGATATTTTTGCGTGTGTGAGTTGTATGTCCATCTAAAAGTAGTAACACATGGTTACTGAGCGAAGCACCAGAAAATCGGACAAACTGCTTGAAACCAGGTAAGAAACGTCTCACTGGTCATCCACCCGCGAGAGTTACATTCTGCTGTGGTTCCTGGAGGAGCACGATCCAGTAGTTCGGGTTTCATTCTTTGTCTTGGGAATATCATCATAGGAGGCATGTAGGTTCCAGCTGCATTAAAGCATTTCTCGACCGTTATAGTCTGTCCTCGTTCTGCTGAAGACAGTGAACCTACCTGCTTTCTTCCTTTCTCTGCTATAATTTTGCTTTTGGTTTTAGAAACACATGATATTCCAGTTTCATCACAATTGAATATTCTATTTGGTGTCAGTTTATACTTATCATACACTTCCCCAAGCAACGAGTAGAATTTACCCACTGCGATTTTGTTAAAGCCCATTGCCCGAGCTGCCGATGTTGCTTCTGGCTTACGGATGGACAAATCTGGATGACGCTTTAAGAATCCTTTGACCCAATCTACGCCCGCTATCTGCTTATTAGAGTTAAAATTATGTTTTTTACCATTTTTAACAGCTAGTTGGTATGCTATATTCCGAAGAACAAGGGTGGTTAATCCAAAAAGACGTTTTTCCATGTCCTTCAGGTATTTTACAAGCTCTTCCTCTTCATGTTTGGAAAACACAGGTTTAAAATACCCTACGACTGAGCCAATGGAAACCTCACCCTTCTTTATCTTGTTCACGTGACGCTCTAATGTAGTCTGTGGTACGCTGTAAACTTGTGCCTTTTTTCTAAATCCCGCTGTTTTGCTTAAAACTGCATCTATGGCCTGTTTCATGCTTTCGACAGACCACTCACCTCGCGTAGATTTTTTCTTGTATGTCCGAACCATTTTTTTATACCTAAAACAATCAGGAATATTAAATTCATTCATCGAATGGAAGTACCCCGTCATGCCCCTACTCGTGTCCCCGTTATGCCCAATGTCTAGTGTTACACGAATATAATTTTTTTAACAAAACAAAAATAAAATACGTTGATTTTACGTAGAAGATATCATTTATGAATATCTAATATACTAACATAAAAAATGAGAAAATTGTTTGTGCAATACATACCTTTTTGTAGTACTTTTTGTAGTCACAGAAAATTAGATGAAACAGAGCGAAAAAAGATTTTTAACTCTAAACAATGAACGCGTGCACTCTCCTCTGCGGTTGCTATCGTACTGAGCGCTAAACGTAGAGCTAAAATGGTGGCCTGCCACAAAACACGGCTAGTGCCTCTAGTTTTTATATATATTTGGGTACCCCATCATACCCCGCGTCCCCATTATGCCCCCCCCTCCCCTATTATGTAAAGTGGACTATTAAGTTTCGATAGATGTTGCAGAAAAATATTTCGTCTTGTTCAGATTTTTTTGTGAAATTATCAATCTTCGCAATCTAACAGTGGGTAATACGAGAGAAATAAAAATATTGTACAGAATAAATTTTGTAAGTTAACAAAATGTGAATAAAC
This sequence comes from Micrasema minimum, assembly GCA_022494985.1. Classification (NCBI taxonomy): domain Eukaryota; kingdom Metazoa; phylum Arthropoda; class Insecta; order Trichoptera; family Brachycentridae; genus Micrasema; species Micrasema minimum. The sequence goes on along the minus strand of JAGVSP010000038.1, from coordinate 27,649 downwards.
ATTAGATACTTAGGTAGTACAATGAAAGCCCCACCCTTTCCCTAGACTGTTTTAAAGACTATTGAGTCTTTTTTCAGTCCAGCCAACACTACCAATTTTTTCAACAACAGCTAAACCGCAATTTTAAGATTGTTAGTGTGACAAAAATACGGATGAATTTACGTTATTTACGCGAACAAATGCTTTCATTGCCCCTACCACTGTCTCGGCTTATGTATTATAATTGTCATTGTTTCCATCACCCAAACCAACCAGAGTCGGCCTAAATTAACAGTAGTAAGTAGGGTATGTTAGTTTCTACCCCGATCATTATTTATAAGTAATTACTACCACCCGTGTGGAGACCGGCATACTGCCTCGCCAGGCCCCCCATCCCAGACATCCACCCGTGCATCCGCGGTCAGGGTCTCAATGGAGGGGGGATTAAGGAAAAGAGGGGGGGGGACAGAACGCATGTATGCACTCACACTATCATCCTATCATCCTATCTGGCAGACACTATGGATAACGTTGGCGATGCGCGATGGCTCGATAAATTTCTCAAACGACGACGATATAATATTATACAAATAGCTTTTTCAGACAGATAACAAACTGTTTGTTCCAAAACGATTTGCCTGTCACACAGGTACATATTTAGCAAATAACTTGCCTGGCTGATCAGAGTACCCCAAGAAGTTGGTGTTGTGGGGCTCTGCCTTGTCGTGCTCCCTCAGGGGACGGGCGGGGAGATGAAGAGACCCTCGGGCCACAGAGACTCCGCATCGGGCGAGTCCACCTTGTAAGGGGAGGGGGGAAGCAGGGGAACGTTGAAGCTGTCCACGTGACCTGAAAACGGAGAGAAATAATATTTAACTTTAAATTGATTTATATACCTACTTTATGTGTAATTAACGGGCGATTATTGATTCATGGAACGAGGACCTGACTTGGACGACGATGATGCACGCGGAAACAACGGGTTTGTGAAATCCACATAGGGAGATGATATGGTATGATGATGATGATGAGGTAGTTCACCGTGTAATTCTTTCAATAATTATATATTTATTATGTGTAGGTTAAATACTATGTAAGTACTAGATATTATTGATATCTCAACAGAGAACTCAACGGGTTGGGTTTGTGGAATCCACATAGGGAGATGATATGGTATTATGATGATCATGAGGTAGTTCACCGTGTAATTCTTTCAATAAATATATATTTACTATGTGTAGGTTAAATACTATGTAAGTAGATATTATTGATAACTCAACAGATATCTCAACAACTCAATATCTCATCTCTGTTGAGATATCAATAATATCTGATATCAGCCCAGCATGGGTATAATCCAGTAATTTGTCTACAAGTATTTGTATTCATTCAAAATGTTAAAAACTATGTAAGTATATTATAAACTAAGAACTTATTAAAATTGTGGATAGATATACAATCTTTTTAAAGTATCTAGCAATATCTAATAATAGCATCGGACAACCTACTGTATGGAACCTTGTAACGTTTTTTTTTTATTGAAACTAATATTTATTTTTAATTTTAATAGATTGGTATCCTATCTCCAAAATTTTTTTTCTAAATAACCACGATTTTGTTACAAGGTAAAAACCAATCTTGATCGTACTTGATTAAAGATTATTAAATAAAATATCAATTTCCTAAGGCATTTTATTTGTTCTAATTAAACACATCTGCAAACCGATCAATATGGTCTTTTTATTCGGTAAAATAAATTAATAATATGTTTCAATAAAGATCAGTGCCATATTGAAGGTTGTTAAAAATAAAATTATATTCCCAAACCAGAGGTGGATTACGCTAAATCTCAAAGGTAATAATAATTATATTTGGATTATTTATAATTAAGTATTTTTGCAAGGTATTTCATAAAGGGGTCTTTATAATAATCATCAATTACATTCGTAATTTTCCGGAAATTCAGTCAGAATAATGCTTATATTTAGAAGTAGAACAAGACGTTCTAATCTTGAGGAACCAAAAAAATTTCCCCCTAAAAAAAATTTATCTCTCAAGAAAACAAATATTTGAATAGGACAATCCTTGACAAAGAGACCAAAAAAGTTGCGAGATTTTTTTCTAGATTTGACTTTTTAACCAAACAGCAGGTAGGTGTTTCCCTCATCATGTTTAAGAAGAAATATCTGCCGCTTAGATAAAATTATACTTTGTCTAAGATCTGCCGACTAAACTCGGGAAACCTGAAATTAATGAAAGGTGATGTTTTCCCTCCAGTGGTTGTTACCTACCTAAACAGTTGTCACCATATGTGTGACGTGGTTGTGTTGTGACAGAGAGTTGTCTCTTGGATATGAGAAGTGGTGGAAAGGGATGGATGGCCTCTCCCGAGGATACCCTTCGAAAACTTCTTCATTCCTAAAATGTGTCGTCGTTTCATCGGGAAGCCCTGAAAAGTATATTTTTATTTGATTAAATAAAAGTACTTTGTTTTTAACTGTACGACGAGTACTTCTAACATAAATTAAACTGAAAATATATTTTGTTTTTATAGCGTGTTAACGAAATATACAGGTACTCAAGTAGTTTTTTAGCATATTATGCTGGACTTAAAGTCGCATGTGACACTTCGGAATGGCGAGTGATTTTGTACCCATAGATCACTCGCCGTTCCGAAGTGTCGCATGCGCCTTTTAGTCCAGCGCCAGCGTTGGGTTCGTAAGGCGTAAATATGTTTTAAAAATAATCCATCTGAAAAATCGTAAAATAATCCATCCTACTCTGCAGATTAATAATTTTGTTATGTTTAACGACTGACTATCGAAGATCAACCTATAAGCACGGAGTAAAGATTACAACAATATCTTTAAATTCTAGACATTCCCGTGAAAAGGGATAAATTTGTAGAAATGTTAAATGAAAATGGTTGGTGGTGTTGTAATATTTCACTTAGCGCTAGCAAAAACATTTGGCAATACGTCATACTATGTTTGATAACTGCAGGATAATAAAACATTGATGTAGACATCCACAGTATCCTTCACTTACCCTTACGCTTAAACTCAGCAAAAGAAAAACTCCGCGGGAAAAGGTTTTTAAAAAAATGTAGAAAATATAAAATTTACAATAGAACTCGAAATAAACCATTTAAAAAACAATGCTGTCAAACAAATTTATAAAGCAAATTTTTTTAAAAAAAAAATAGTCGAATCCTTAGTGATTTGGCGACTATTTTCTCGATATAAATCGTGTCTATAAACTTAAATTTACACACACAAAATTAATCTTTATTTGGCTCTCCTATAAAATCGACTTTATAGACTTGAGCCCTTTTCCCGCATACGGAAAATTTATATTCTGCTTATAACTAACGTGTCTCCAAATTATATGTTAATGTTCTATAATAAATAAAAGAAAATTTGCTTATTTTACTAACCTTGTAGACTTCTATAGCCGTTGACTCTCAGCCTAGTGGGCAGTTTTTGTCTAAAGTTCCCGTAGAGGGTGCGCGAGTGCTGCGCGGGGGCGTGCGCGACGCCCACCCCGTGCGAGAAGGACCGTGCGGGCGTGGCGAACGACACGTGCGAGCTGAACTGCGACCCGTGCGGAGAGCGTGGGGCGCGTGGCACGTGCGAGGACTGCAGCGCGTGCGGGGCCTGTGGAACGTGCGGGGCGCAGCCCGAGACGCGAAGGAGGAGAAACAGCGCCACGGCAAATAGCGGCCATGACGTCAGAAGCCCCTGAAAAAAGAAAAACATCAGCATTAAAAAAAATACCACTGGAAAATAATTATTGCGGTTTCGTTTGGCATATTAATTAGAGATAATACAAAATGGGTACTCATCCGATATGATTTAAGATGCAAAATTCAATGATCCACGATAAGCATTTTGCATTTTAAATATTTATTTATTATTTGGTGCAATTATTAAAAGAACTCATAATATACTAAAATTTTTCAACCATTGCAGGTATTTATTGAAAAGAATTTAGTTTCTACTACGTTGTGTAAAAACAATAAAAGAATTCAAGTATTTATTTAAATGAAATAAAATGTTTTACAGTAAAAAGGAGTAGGTATTCGTAATGTTTATGATCTCGGAATATTGAAATATTATTGCAAACAAAAAAGGAAATTTAATGACTTTTAATAATTTTTAAGAGATCAACAAAGATGGGTGTTTTAAATTTGTATTTTTTAGAGAGCATGGTTGTACCCAACCCTACCTTTATACAATAGAAAAGTGCTACCTTCAGAAAGACATTCTTATGTAATTAAAATTTAATGAACTTGGTTCAACAATTTTTGTTTCTAGCCATTATTTTTTAACATCGTCATGTTTCAAACAGAAGTTTCTTTAAAAAAACAATAGGTTCAAAAGCATGTCATTAAACAACTTTTTAAAGTTAACAATAAAATATCACACGTTGATAAATATAATGGCGAACCATATTTCATACAATCGTACCCCGTTGCTTGTTACCTTGTAACAAAAAAAATAATAATTTAATTGTTTCAGTCTATTTTTCCAATGAGTAAATAAAGTCAAATAACATCGTGAAAATAGTAGTCAATCGTTACTTCATTTTGATAGGTAGATATATCACTGTATTAGTAGGTGGTTGTTATTAAGTGGTGATCATGGATTAAAGATCTTACATTAAATATAATACATATGATCTTCAATACAGCTAATATACTTCAAATGATTTTAGCTGATCAATTTTAATTCCATTAAAAAATATAGTAATTTATTAAAGAAACCTTGAATATTCAAGTAACTAAATAACAAGTATAAAATGAAATGGAAGTGATAATTGTTTTTTTTATCATCGTTTGTAGTAAACATTGGTATTCTGTAGTAAATTCAATTATTGTGTACGTATTGTACAAGAAGTTAATAAAATAAAATAAAATTATCACCTGCGTTTTTCAATAACTAAATAACAAATACCTTACAAAAAATACGGAAGTAGCAAATATCACTGTAAAATGAATTATGTACAGAAATAGATTTGCAAAATAAAGTGCTTTTGTAATTTGTACCATTCTTTTTACATCAGCTGAATGCAGTATGTATATAGGTACAAAAGTGTGCTATAGGCGGTATGAAATTTAAAAAATTCGTTTATTTTATCACCATGTTTCACCAGAAATATTTGAAAAAAATGCTTTTAACTTGAGCGAAAAATAATACATTAACAAGAAAACTTATTTTTTTTTACTAGGCATAACGTAGGTACCTACTAAGAAGGCTGATACATCATGCCGAATAATTTTAAAAATAAAAAAAATTAGAAAAAATCAACAATTATCATAATATATAATTAAAAACGTTACCAGAAAAAAAAAATTAGTAAGCTTTGTGTTCGTTATGACGTCTTTAAACATCAACATTTCAATATGCACTTAGTCTATTGGTGATGTTAATAAGGTTATCAAAGGTTTTTTTATTCACAAACAAGTATAGGAGTTGTCAATAGCTTTTCATTTTCCTTTGTAATTGTCTTAAAAATTAAATTTGTCTTTTGTATTTTACTACGCGACTGCAAATCGTTCAGTCATAGGATTATAGCGGTAGATTATTTCTCGCCTACGGATTTTTCTGGTCCTAAGTGGGCCGTAAGACAAGGTAATCTGCAAAGATGCAATTGATTGCATTTATTTCATATTCTATCATCTTTACTTAAATTAACTGCGAATCGTGATGATGCAACTCTGAAATAGACATTTATTTATCGCCCCAATACAATTAGTAAAATAAAGTCATAATAAAATGTGAGAATTGCATTGAGAAGCAGATTGCTGTAATTTCAGTCATTATTAGTGCATGAAAAATAGGTTGATTTATCAAAATTCGTAAGTTTTTACGGTCTTGTTTTTCTGGGTTATTATGCCGTGTTTTTGGGCTTTGTGACGTTTTGGAACACATAGCAGTGTCCATCTTTAGGGCTGATCAGTCCCCATAAAAACATAACCTGTAGATTGATTTGTGGTTTTCTAAGAGAAATCAGGAGCAGTTTCGTTTCATTTTCGTTGTAAGCAAGGATGTTCATGTTCAAGGATGACGAAAAACCTATTACATATGGGGACACGTCGTTACTAGAAGCTGATAGATCCCCAACCAATTAGAGCATTCTGTTTTTAGTAACTATAGCATTTATCCACCTCGTGACTTTGTGTGAAGTAGCGGTTAACGCGTTGGGCTACCATGCATGAGGTCGCGGGCTAGATTCTCGACGGAGTAAATATTTATTTCAGTGTGGTTTTCACATTCATATTTTCATTTGTGATTCCCTGGACTGACACTGAAGCGTAAAACTAATCATCTTGCCTTTATGTAATAAATGATCAAGGTACTCTAAAATTGGTACCCAATGCACCATCAGGTTCGACAAGGTAAAATAGTAGCAGTAGTATTATTGAGCCTCTTCAAGTTTTATCATATGAAATGTTCTTAGAAGACTATTCCTTTCAATTCCATCTTACTTGACTTGCTCTTGTTTTGAATATGTAAAAACGGCCTTTTTTAATTATGTCGTTTTAATTTTAAAGTTGTGGTATGTACGAATCATTCATTCAAAACTAAACTTTAAATATGTTTTGGTTGTAAGCACAGGAACTGCATGCGAGTCTAGCAAAAGTCTAAATTTAACGTAAGTGAACTCCTATATTATGTATGAAGAGTTACCTCACGAGAACTGAATCTCACATTACCATCGATCGCCTTTACAACCTTTCAGAGTTACAACTTAAGCTTGTTGTTAGTTCGTATGATACCATACTTACCTCATCAATACCTACTCAATACAATCCATTTCACAATATTTAGTAAACGGCAGATATACTCATGTACTGCATGGATATGGCCTATTTAGCGCAGATACACTGTATACCTATTTAGGCATCGACCCTCAGTATCAAACTATTTCTTACATGCATTGTTATCAAAAATAAAATAAAATACCTTCCGCCTAAATGGAGGTAATTTTCCAAAATCGAGAGTTTGAAATAAACATTAGGTAAGGTATACAAAAAATTATTCAGATTTTCTTGCCCCGCAACACAATATTTTTCGAAATGAACTTTAGTACATTTTTAAAAAAAGAAGAGACCGTATTTTTTCTGTTGAATTAGGTATGTTATGTTATATTTTGTTGTATTATAAATGTATTAAGACATGTTTTATATTAGGTTTTACATGTATAACTAGCGGGAATGTGAACTTGTGTTTGAATAAAACTTAGTTAAATAAAGGCTTACATTTCTGTGTCAGGCAAAAAAAAAAATAAAAGTCGTCGTGTTTTCCCATTTAAGGAACGGAGAAAATATTTTGAACTAGACCAAATACGTAACACTTACTTCATAATGTAGAGAAATTATTATTACAAGTGGGCATACAATAGGAATGACAAACTAAACAAATTTTTACACGACTATGACTAAAAATGACCACTTGAAAGAGGAATTCATGTTTGCATCACGTGTAAAAAGTATAAAGAAAATATTCTTGTTGAGAAAAACGATCTTCGAAAAAAATAACAAGCAAGGGAAAATTGACAAGTGTTTTTTCATTAATGAAGGTTCAGAACCAAAGATGGTTCTGACATCACTATGAACCGCGCAGTTGTATCTAATCTAATCTAAGTTTTGTAAAGGGTTCTCGTTTGATTATTTCTACTCCTACTACTCTTCCTTACCCGCACCCAATAGTGCATAGGGAGCTGATTTGGTACACCAAGTGAAGTCTATGGGTAACTAGTCTATGGGTAACTAGTCTATGATAACTTGAATATGTATATGAACAACTTGATAAGCCTTTCAACCTGTATCATTTTCGGTTCACCAAAATCGATTTTCTTTTATTTGTAAGTATTGAAATGAAATTTTAGTATGAAGTACACAATATCTTGTAACTGAAAATAGTACCAAATAAATTTCTTAAACATAACTTGATTTTAACAAACTGGAAATGCTTCTGCCAGAGGCTTGCGGAATATGAGCTTTGATCCTTAAAAATATGAATCCTTTTATAACAATAAAACATCATATCCCCAAGTGGGCAATGGATATTTCACTGTCCGCACTGCATATTTAGAAAATGTCTATTCAAGTAAATTGTTTATTTAGTTTGCAGTGTCCAGTGAATTAATAACCCGGAATTAGTTTGAACCAAATTCTGTCAAGTTAAGAGGCAATTTCAGCAAGTAGCTTCAGTAGTTCCGCATGGCGCATTAGAAGAAAAAATGTTTTGCTTTTGCAGCAGTGTTGTTCAATACAAATATTTCGTTTGCTCCGCGGCCATTGTATATCGTAATCCCGGTTCACACCGAATTAATTACATAAAAGAACTCGTGATTTAGTGAAACAGCATACTTATGCTTTCTGGTTCACATACATGTTGACATCTTTATATTCTGTCAAGGCCACATTCACAAACGATTTATATAATATTGTAAATAGAGCAGCAATCACACTTCCTCATAAAAAAAACTATTTCTTGTTAGTTGAAAGAAACGTAGTTCGGATAGTGAGATTGTTGGCTTTAAAGTAAATGATCTCCTGCAGTGTCTATATGTTTCTAAAACCCGGAAAAGGGACAAAAGACACATCGAACACCTTGAAACGGAACGAAATTTGGAACTATTAATTGCTTTTATAATATAGGATATTCAGTGCATTCTGGAATTTGGACCGGTTGCGGTCTTTTGACTTGAACCAGGATGAGCAAAAATTTGAATAAAATTGCAAAGAACTTGATGGAAAAAAGATGGCAGCTTTTCAATAACTTTAAAGAGTTTTGATAATAACCAATTTTTTCCGGATTTTTACCCTTGATAGGTCTACACTAATTCATTAGTTGACAAATCAACGGGTTACTGGAATTATAGAAATATTATAAAATAAAAAGCCTTGTAAAAGCTTAGTTATCCGTATTTCTTCAAGTAAAAAGCTTTCCTTTTGTGATATAAAAAAGGGTTTAGAAAAAATTTACCGACAAAGCTAAATTGTTGAAAAAAATTATGGGACATTTGTAATAAACAGGAAATAGACAAAAAATGCAACTTCGGCTGTAAGTTATAGTTAAGTCAATCGTCAATCTCAGCCAAGTTAGCTGGGACCTGAATATGTTCATGCGTTATACTTTATGCGTAGAACTTATTTATCGGGTCCAGTTGAGATTGATTTGACTATGTCTCTCAGCCTAAGGTAGTGTCTACATTTCCTTAAAATAATCTGCTGATCATGACAAAGTTCGTAGTATTTTGGCTACTCTACTTCTGTCACTTAGAAATTGCGTATAAAAGGTCATTAATATAATGTCACCACGTATTATTAAAACACAATAAAACGTTTTAAATTACGTGTGTCGTATTTCCATTTTAACATTTGCGTAACATGGCTAACAATTGCCGGCAATTATGATTTTTTTTTAGTTTCACGTGATTTGTTCCGAAAGCGTTTTACGACCAGTTTGCTACTGTCCCACGGCCGTAAAATTATTTCATAGATACTGATCAAAGTTCTTAGGTTTTCACGGCCTTTCGCATACTAATCACGTTTTCTGGGTTCTATGCCATGTTTTGTAGGTACATTAAACCTATTCGTCATCAACGTTTAATCTCAGAGGCTGACTAAACTAACTAACCATCACGCCATTTCCCGGAAAGGGTAGGCAGAGAGGTTAGAACGGCACACCACTCTGTCCTGGCACACTTCCCTTGCTTCCGCTATTTATTAATGACTAAAATATAAATAATCAATTCTAGAAGTTGCATCGATGATTAACTTTAAAAAAATTTACGGTTACGAATAATAAAATAAAAACTGTAATGCCAATTCCCTAGAATTTCATGTGTTTATAAACATACGTTCTTTAATAATTTTTAATGTCTTTCATTAAATTTTTTTAATTAAAATTGTGTTTTATTTTATAGAATTTGTGATAATTGATATTATGTAAGCATTGTACGATGCTAACGTACAAGCGTATTTTCCGATTTTCGAAAATTGCTACTAAATAGGTATTTGAAAAACTTGATAGTAATCTAAAGTTTAAAAATGTCGCAGGACCTACTGCAATAATGTACTTGGTCATCTTTTGAATCAGAGCATCCAACTTTGCCTTTGTTTTTTTATAAACTTTTTTAGGTAGGTATATTGTATTAGTATATATAATTTTGGAATCATGAAACTAAAAATCGACGTAACAGCTGTTTATAAACTGGATCAAAATATTGGATAATTAAGAAGTCGTGCCGCATAGCTCGGGATGAACCAGATGCTCCTACCTGTTAATCAGCCATAAGAAAGGAATTTGCCGCTCGATTCATCTTGCGCAAATATCGCTCCGAATGCAGTCACGACCATCAGACAGAGTGAAGGCCATTTAGCGATAATGTGGTAGATTGCTTTATGCACACTTTCATGTCAATAGACTATAACGATTATTTCGATCATTTTCATATGAAACATCAGAAACTAACGTTTTTTCAAGGGGGATAATCGTATTCCTTGTCTTTCAGAGCAAATTGCCTACCTATAAGAATATTATTATATTTTTTTTTGCATGCGTAGGTTTAAAATTACAACTTGGTTTTCATTCAAGGTATTAGAGATCCTGAAATGACTCAAACTGCAATAATGTTATTTTGTTTCCTCAACTTTTTAAAATGTCTTTTCTCTCTTCTTCTGAGTGTAGTCGGTGGAGAACTAGGATGGAATGGCATTCCACCACATTACCACCACCCTTAACTTCACAAATGTAGTTTCTTTTCAATATATTTTTTAAATTAAAAAAGAAACATTTGAGTTCTTATGATAAACGCAAATATTTCAATTTTGGGGCTGCTTTCAAATAGCCAGAAATAACTTTGCCAGAAAGCAGGAAACAAGTTGTGCTGGAGTGGGATTGAGCCTAGATATTATAACCTAGAGTCTTCGAATATACCCGGATTAAATTATTTTGATCATTTTCATATCTAAACATCAGAAACAAACGTTTTACAAAAGGATATTCTTATTATTTATTTTTTTTAATCTAAGGTTATCCTAACTCAAGTCCTTCAGACCGAATATCCCTAAAATTGATCTAACATTTTACATGAAAGCTCTCCAAAACTTTATCAAGTTTTTGCAGGAAATTGGCCTGAGGTTTTGGTAGGAAAACATTAGGGTAGAATCTAGTAACTCAAAACTGAAAAAGTCATATTGAAGTAGGTAGTAAGTATAATCATTGAAGCTACAACCTCGAATATTGGAGTCCATTTAAAAGTAAAAAAGGAATAACGTCAAAAAAGTTACATATTTATCTGCATGTCTTTTTCCTGGTTTTTGGATTCTAGATTTCAGAATATAATTTTTAAATTCAGAAAACTACAAAAAGCTATAATAGCTACAGTTTTCTGTGTATGTAGCAAACAATGTAACCTAAATAAGTGTTATTATTTAGAGCAATGTAATGGCTTCCATCTGACATCCATTACATAAATCTTAGGGTCCAAATTTTGAAATGGCGGATGACTTGATAAATTATTGTATCTACGTTCTTCATAGTTTCACGCGGAAATTTTCCGCAATGGAGAACGATTTCAGAAACAAAATCAATAAATTACGAGAACAGGCAGATAAATATAAGTACAGAATTAGAAATGACAAGCGATTTTCAATATGGAGTTCACAGCATGTTGTGTAAAGATGTTTTTGAAATTTGGTTATAAATATTTACGTTAGTTATCATAGTTGATGGAACAAATGTAAAACTTTTGCGTACTTGAGTCGCCTAAAAATACAAATAAATTCGTAATAAGTTTAATAATATTATAAAATCGATGGCATAGAGCGCAGACTTGCAAGATTACTCAATTTGAATAAATTTTAAAGGTTACATCCTAATAAAAAGTATGCGTATTAGAATTGTCACAACAGTACAATATACTTATTATTGTTATGAGAGATATGGATAATCGTATTAGACGCGTATTTTTAATATGCCATTGATATATAAATATATGTATAGGTATGTATTCAATTGATAAATATTGATGAAATTATAAAAAGCTGGTTTTATTTATTAAATAATATTATTTTTAAAAAAGATGATTGCCAAAAAAATGCCAATCTTCTCAACAGATGACACCATTCTCACAAAAAATTTCGGTAATGCGGAACGACGAAGACGAGTTCAATATACCTATAGTAATTCCAAAATTTGTCATATATGGTTATCAGATGATGGGCGGAATGGGGAATGTTGTAGTACATCAAGTGGCCACTTAACCCCGCCAATGACAGGTCATAAGCCCTGTAAACGCCTATATAGCCCGCATTCGTTTCCAGAGTTTCTCTGTCTCTGTTGGGATATCAATAATATCAAATAATATTATTCCTGGGCTGGTTCAAGCTTTTCAGGTTCTTTACCATTTTTATTTTAATCAATTGTTTACATGGAATTAAATCTTATTTATATGTATTAATTTACTCTGTATGAATAATAACATGGTTGTGTTAATAATATGCAATTAAATAATAATAAATAGACGTTAGACGTGAATACATTGTTATTAACAATAATTAGCTTCGTTCTTCATATATATGATATCAAAAGGAGTCGTTTTGATTGATTGATGAATGAAAGTACAAAGGTTAATTTAAATTGCGTAAAAATAAACGTCTCTTATTAAAAGAAACACGTACAAAATAATCAAAACAAATATTAAAACACATTCATGCATATGATTATATCATAACCATGTGGAAATCGATTACACACATACATTGAACACAATATACGAGTACATATCAAGGTGTGAGAAATTGAATTCGCATTCAATCAATCAGCTCGTGAAAAACCAAAGTCAAATACAGTTTATGTAATTATTATTATAGTTAGATGATATTAAACCTTTAAAGGTCAGGGATGTATAATATAATTAATGATGAGATTTATTATTAATTTGTAAAAATATAGTTCAAGTTGAGCTAAGCCATGGTAGCTTTATAAATTAAAAAAAACACAGAAAATTATATATTTTTTTAAATATCTACCTATATTTTGGTTTTGGTTTAAATTTGTTTTAAATCAGTAGGAAGATGAAATAATCACCATGTGTATATGAGAAGGTGCATTAATATGGAGGAAGCGATAGCCGTATGCCAGGATCCGTATCCTATTGATGGTGTGGTGTTCTATTCTCTCTGCTTCCCCCTTTGAAGAAATGGCCTAATTAGAGATTTCCCTTGATAATGCATGGAGGTAGGTACTTAATAAAAAAAATATATGTACGTTTCCAGTAAACAGTAAAAATGTATGCTTTGTCACAAATCGTTTCGACCGGTTGCGGTTGGCCGCAAGTGAGATAAATGATAGCAAGAGATCGTTATAACTTCAGCCGCCACTCCCCCTGCCGTCTCCACTCATCCCGATCCTGCGCCGCCCCCATCCACTGTCTTCCAGCAGACTTCCTGATGTCGTCCACCCATCTCATCGGTGGACGTCCTTGAGGCCTCTGGTTTCTCGGTCTCCACACCAGAACGCGTTTTGGCCATCTGTCTGTTATCCGTCATTCTGGCTATGTGACCGGCCCATTTCCACTTCAACCAAGCAATGCGCTCCACCACGTCGCAGACCTTTGTCTGGCGTCGGATCCAATCGTTCCCTTTTCGGTCTCTTAATGTTATTTCAAGCATAATTCTCTCCATGCTCCGCTGTGCAACTTGTAACTTATGGGAGGATTGCTTGGTCAGAGTCATTGTTTCCGCGCCATAAGTAAGGACGAGTAGAATGCATTGGTTGAACACTTGATTAGCAAGAGATATGAATAGCAATTAGGAGAAATACACGTCAGCTGTTAACCATGAATTTCTTTTTTTATTTCCCAGTTAATATATTAATTAAATCTAAAATTACCCTATTATTCACATTTTACGCATATAAATAATACGTCTTTATGCCTGCATACGAAAAAAAAAATTTCATTCGACTTAGAGATCATTTCAATAGTACAACTAATCCTAAATTTGGCTACTGGTACTTAAAGTTAATGCGTACATTATAATATTTAAAAAAAACATTACAAAACAGCTATAATTAAGCGCAATTAACAGAGAAAAAACAGTATGTAGTCCGTTTCAGTTGAAAGAGATCACGTGAGTTTTAAATACGTTACATCGCGCTTTTAAGTGAAAAGCTCTCGTGCGCAACACACTAAATTCGCTACCGCTAAAACGCCATAAATGCGTAATGTAATGAGTATTTTATGACTTAATATTATATTAAATTTGGCGAGTGCGGCGTTCTGTAGAATTCACGTGACTACGGAGAGTAGCGCAAGGCGTGAATGTAATTTATGTTTCTAGTATCTCGACTCTAGGGTGCCAAACCAAAACGTTGCAAATGCCATATTAATTTTTTTGTAATTTCCGTTTTCCATGCTGGTTTTCAGTTTCCCTTTCATATTAATATTTATTTTAGCCTCCAAGTATTATAAAACTATAAAATTTCGTGTTTTGATCACACGGGTTTTTATACGTATTTTTTTAAATTGCAGTTAAGAAATTAATTTCAATGCAAAAAACTTTATTATTATTTTAATACATTAAAAAATAAAGTTCACCCACTTATAACTAATAACGTATGTAAATGCTATGCATAGGAACTAGCGGCTAATCGCTTATCTTTTTTTTAAAATCCATATTTTTGGCTCCTCCTGTAGGCAAAGGATATGAAAAAAAAAATTAATAGTATTAATTTGTGCATATACAGTCTCTCCTAGAAAGTTTATTGTTTTGCACTTACAACGCTTTGGATTAGCACTAGACTTCTCACTTGTGCATTGTAAAGTATCAGAGATTGCCATTTTCCCTAATCGTGGCAGTCGGATCAGCGCCGCCGCTGTGAAACGAAAGTGAATCACCCGCCATTGTGACGACATTATGTAATGCAAACAAATACACAATATTTTAATCCGTTACATTTTATATTTCACTAATGGCGAACGCACGACATTCCCTGCGTCCAAAGAAACGGTTCGCCAAACAGTTGTATTGTTAAATAATATGACATTATTGAATTGTATCGCTTAGCTTTTATACAAGCGTGGCCACTAAAGCGAATCCTAGTGGGTTGAGAGCTATTCTGGAGTTATTCGTCTTCAAAGTCGAATGTGCTTTCGTGAATTTGTGTGTGGTCACAGTCTTAAAGCCATTCTAATCTGGAATATTCACAAATGCACTTCATTTTAATACAAATTGCGCTGAACAATACACCACCTTGAGATTTTCTAAAAAACTTTTTTTTAAATCCAGATAAAATTATTATCCCATACTATACTTTTAATGTATAACCATTTCAGAACACAAAATGCAAGGCGGAGGAGCTACCCAAAACATGATTTTTTTCTTTTGTATTGATTTCAAAACTACTTTTTTCAAACTGGAGGTAGGTACATGATATCTCAAAATCTACACAACCGATTTTATTAAAATTTACAACATAGGTACTATGTATAAATTCTAGTAAGAAATAACAAATGAAACATTTGTCTTGCGGACTTTTTCTGTCGTATTTTTTACAGTGTACATTTTTTTCTAGTTTTTGAAATTAATTTGTTAAAAAATCTTGTACAATTATTTTAAAATTATTTTGAGGTATGTATTTTAATTTATATGCACGATATTGTTGTTATCCTTTTCTGGTTATATTGTACTGTGTAACTTTGTTTAAATGTAAAAGCCCTATGGACGTTGAAACTAAATTAATAAATAAATGGGCGTTGAAACTATATAAATAAATAAAATTATTAATTTCCTTAAAACTCCAAAGTCTTGTCTTGCTTAAATTTGCCGGTATTATAGAAAATTGAGAAATAACCTTGGTAAAATTGAAAAACAGTAAAGTAATTTTAACGCATGGTTATAGTAAGTACCTACCTACCTAGCCACAAAAAAACTCTTATCTAAAATCTTAATACTTACATCGATTGTACGTAGATTATTGAGAAAAAATAAAGATTGGTAAAATGAAATACAAAGTTTAATTTGTTATCGTAGTAGGAGTTAAAACCATATATTTAAAAAAAAAGTATATACGTCAATTTGTGAAGGTTTGGCCATGAATTATTAAAGTTCAGTCTGTTCTATTTGTATTGATGTCATATGTACGTCATGTAATCATTAATCATGATTGAAAGATGTCGATTTCAGATCAATAACATCGATTTTAAACTCTCTAGAGTTATGTGTACTAGACAACAAGTAAGCAGTTATCGCGCCTATCGAGTATAAGCCCCCAGATATTTTATGATAACAATCTGAAATTCAGATTGATACACGTTCACATTTCTAAATAACAATCAGAGAGCAGATTAGTTTTAACAGGATTAGAATCTACACACTTTTCAGATAATATCTGAAGGCTGAGTGGGCTGCGATTCCTAAACTTATTATAGATGATACTTATTTAAGGCGAAGAAAAAAATGGATACATTATTAGGCTTGTTATAATCGTGAAAGAAAGTCTACGCTATGTTAAGAATATGTTCTATTATAATGAAATTTGAATTCAAATCTTTGCGTAGTAACACTTTCAAGTCCCAGCTTAGTATGATATTATGACTGTGACTTCCAGCTTTAAATTATCCAAAACCTTATTCCGAATCGGGATTGATCCGATCCGATACAGTTGCAGTGGATAGTGTCTCAAATTTAGAATAATAAATAAAAGATTATTCTGGAATAAATTCAACCCGAAAAAACGAAAATATTACTCTACGAGAAGAATGCACTTTGTATAGCTTAAAACCACCGCACCGGCTTCACACCATAGCAATTCCAAGTTCGATTGCCAATGAGTTTACCTACATAAACGTGAATGATTCCTTAAGCCTGCTGAGGTGGATTACAAATAAATGAAAATACAATTCCTTATATCACAATTAAAAGACAATAATGAAAGGATTGTTAATTTTATGTTACAATTAAAAAGTAATTTTAGTAGTTAAAAATGAATGACCATATTATTCCCTCTCAAAATTTTAAATTGACTTTTTAGCCCGTCTAGTTCTCATTAGGCTGCAGTTTTAGAACAATGCAGGCTATATAATATTTTATAATTGACCTAATTTAAAAAACAAATTCTGTATGTTTGTATTAACTTATTTCATCAGTCTAAAGAGACAGCCTTAATGAGACATTTACCTATAAATTATGCAAGTCATATTGTTACAGATAATTTATCCGTGGGTTACATTTTTACAAAATTAAAATGATGCAAAAGTATAATGGCTCAGTCTATCCATTGAGATAATTCACCAAGACTTCGCTACATACAGAAACGTGATCAAACGTCGAATAGGTAACATTACTGTATTAATATAGACTTGCATTAATGCGCTTTTGTAATACGCAATATTTATTTAAAAAAAATAAAACTCGGAAAGTAATGTAATACGAGTATACCTACTATTTCTATGACTTATTAATTTATAATTAGTACCTTTCTTTCATCATCATCATCATACCATATCAGCTCTCTAAGTGGAGCATATGGATTCCACAAACTGCCTCCAGGCCAAGCGATCGGCCGCCAGCTCCTGTGCATCCTCCCAAGTCAAATCCACGTCCCGCAGCTCTGACGCAAACTGCCGGTGAATTGTCAACAGTGGACGTCCAGGAAGCCGAGAGCCTGATGCTGAGAACAAAATGCCGCCCTTATAACGCCTGCATCCCTCCTGTTTTCCTCTTTGGCTGCGAATCATGGCACCTTACCAGGGACCAAAATAGCAGACTTCTGTTTCTGCAAAATAGCAGAGTTTTGAGAATAGATGTTTTAGAAGAATATTAGGTGTGCGGTGGTTTGACTTTGTAAGGAACATAGAAGTGAGGGAACGCACGCAGCAACCCTCGTTATCTACTGTCATCCGGCGAAGGCGTTTCGGCTGGCTAGGCCATATATACTACGTATGCCTCCCAAGAGCCTTAACCATGCTTGCCTATTTTACCGTTCTTTAGTAAGATATAAACATTTTTGTAAAAATAACCAGTTATGTTATGAAAACAACAATAAAATTAGTGCTTTGTAAAACAATCAGTAGATCAGCTACATACCTACTTATACATATAATTAAAGTGCTTTATTATAGTTTCACACAGACGGAAAAATGCATATGATAAAATTGTAAAATAAAATTTTAATTGTAAGTAATCGGTAGACCTCGGTACAGTCTTAAAATGAATATTATTATGGGTATTATATTTTTTATATTATTATTTGAAAATAATTTATTATTTATTCCTCATCTGTCGATAGTAATAATTATTTTTATCGCCACTATTATGGGCATATTATTAAGTTGGCCCATATGAAAGTTTCTGATTGGTAATAGTTATTATTTTCCCAAGAAACTACTAAAATAACAAAATTTCCCTTATCCGCACTTAATGGTGCATTAAGCACTGCATTGTTACACCAATATCGTATCACCAATATTCATTAACGGGAAAATTTAATCTCAGTAGGACTGTTTAGCAATAAAGAACAATTTACATGTTCCGATTGTACGAGTATTATTTGAACCTTTATCCAGTTGGTTTCCTAATACAATAATAGTAAAAATGTATCTCGTTTATTTTCGCAAATGTGGACGCGAATCTTAAAATGTCGCAATCTGTATTCTGTTGCTTAGCGGCAATACAATGGCGGAGTATCAAAGGAAAATGGTCGATTATATATTTTTCTTCAGACGGCCAATGCATTTTATGGATCATCATATGACTACTAATGGATAAATAAAACGAATAAAATCGCTAATTCTCATACTTGATTTGCATAACATTATCATGGATACATGGAAATTAGAGGGTAATCAAGGATAATACGTGTATAATGTGAATTGCGATTAATTAGTATTAGGTAGGTACATCGTTAATACATAATACTACTACTTCTTTCTCTTATCCGCCCCTAATGGTGCATAGGGCACTGCATTGATACACCAAATGCAGTGGATCTTGATCATTTGTTAGATGAAGGCAAAGGTGATGACGCTTCAGCTCCACTCCAAATTATCACATATATTATGAGATATTCTATTATCATAGATTCTATTATCATCCATTCTCTTAACGTGTGGATGCCAGTTTCTTCAGTCCTTGTTTAGATACTCGTAGGTTGTAGACAATGTGTAGTAAAAATACATTAAACCTTGCATTTTTACGAGTAGCAATGTATTTAATAACGATTACATGTGAGATTATTGTAATTTTTTTCTGACTGAAAATAGCACAATGCACTTAAGTATTTCTCATCCGAACGAGGTCTTATTTGATATTATTGATATGATTTATTGATGATGATCAACAGAGACAGAGAAACTCTGGAAACGAATGTGGATTTTCTAGGCGTTTAAAGGGCTTATGACTGTCATTGGCTGGGTTAAGTGACCACTTGATGTATTACAACATTCCCCATTCCGCCCATTATCTGATAACCATATATGACAAATTTTTGAAACTACTATATATTGAACTCGTCTTCAACGCTTCACATTACAGAAAATATCTATGCTGGTGACATCTGTTGAGAAGATTGATAAGCATTTTTTTTTTCGTTTTTTGTGTAGGTAAGGCTCTTTCCGAACTTAATTACTTACTAGAAGACGCCTGAAGATGTCTCTCCAATTTTTATTTTTCACTGGTATAATCCAGTAATTTGTCTACAAGTATTTGTACACATTCAAAATGTTGTTAAAGAGAGGTCTTATCTGTCTGAAGACTCGCGTAATTAATGATGTCGTAACAATGTATAGATCAAAAATCCTAATGTAAGACAGTATAATTAATTGTTAACAAATTGTTATTCACGAAATATAATAAACCTTGGTCTAGAACTCTAAATATTTTACTTAACTAAATATATTGCTGTAATATTTCGTACGTATTCGTAAGTGCAATATTTCGTGGTCAATTTGGATATTAAATTTGCTCTGGCAGCCTACTTCGACACGCAATTTTTAAGTTTTAATAGATTTTTCACCTCATTTTAACCACAAACGAGAACAAATAAGTACATTTCAAAACATTCTGACAACTTAACACGTTTTGTGTCAGGTAGAAAATTTAGAAATAAATAGTCCACTTCGGTTTAAAAATGTATTCAAATCAATATCATGTCTTAACAGCGTAATAAATTATAATTATTGTTGATTCGTTATTTTGATACAGGGTCTAAAAGTGTATCAAATTAGAGTTTAACTATATTTACTCGTAGGATTACGTGAGCTTTTTTTGTGCTTAGGACACGTTTTAATTTTTGAAAGAAAAAACTACCAGTTCGTTTTGCATAAATACATTATGTAACCCGTTTTTGCAACAATGTTTTCACATATAAAACTATTATACAGACAGAAGGTGCTTTCTTTATATTAATCATCCAGAGAATGTTATTTTTGTGAATTTATATACTGTGGAGAACAAATTATTCGGGTACCTAAGATGCAATTCCATTGTTCCGAATGCGTAGTTATTTACATACTTTGTCCATTAAAACCAAATTAAATTACCTAATAGTTGACAATAGGATCTTCATTTTTTCAATTTTACCACTTTCTACAGAAGTAACGGATTTTGTTTCACAATAATCAATTAGTGTTTCAAGGTAAGGTAAGGCACTTTACATTAAGAGCCTCATACATACAAAATAAGTTACATATTCTGCCGGTCCTGTATCAAGTGATCAAAGAACATAACTACACTGAATAAAAATATCCCAATTCTTATTACTATCTATTACTCTTCTATATTTTATTTTATTTTTCTTTCTCCAGCAGTTCAAGTGGGTAAGCACTTTGCGTTATTTTGGCTATAGTTTTGTTCTCCAATAAAATAGAAAGATTAATTATCTAAGCCAAGCGGTTTTACAAAACGAACTTTAACTGACTAACTAATCATCACACCATTTATATCATTTTGCGTGGGAAAAATAAAACTGCTGCTATAATATGGTATTGACAAAAGGAGGGTTCATGAAATACTTAAGTGTTACAAAATACTTGTATGGATTGACAGCTTTACAAAGAAGAGCAGTAATGGAATCGGTGGCAAGTGATTCCGAAGTCATTAACATTATATTTATGCAATATATTATTATGCAGATTGTATACGAGGAGGTGCTCTTGTGTGTATACCGAAACCACTTTTAAACGAATCGATAGTGTTTACTTTGCAACCAATTACACTACGAATATTTGAGAATTTACTTGTATGACAAAACTTATCTAAAATGCATTAAAAAAAGCTTAAATAAATTGTGAAAACATTTTATGTGTTTAAATATTTGCACGATGACGTAAATTGTTACTAAGGCACGACGCAAATAATCAACAGATCACATTTAAACAATAAAACCGAAAGACATTCTTTCTACGTATTTTTATTCAAACGCATTTATCAACGAATCTTGATAGTAAATCCGTAACCGACATAGACGCAAAACTCTAAAAATCGTAACGTCTTTAATCATGCATTAAATAATGGTATTAGGTAAATATTAAATAGTGTAAAAACGAATAATCGTCAAATTCTTCATTATTTAAAAGTGAAAAACTACGTGTTAAAAATACGTCGACATTAACAACACAGTTGTATCGTAATGTGGTTGAGAGCAAATTCAGTTAATTTGCTGAAGATATTTGAAACTATGTCAAGTTGACAATGCAACTCGTAATTCATAATATTCCGAGGAAGATAAATGGCTTGAAGTACCTACCTAGAACCTAGTTAGTAGGTACTTAATACACATGAAGAGGTTCATCTTCTTACATTGTGTTATCGCTGTTAATAGAATTAAGGGCAAGATGTTTGTGGGCGGTGATAATTTGACTCAATTGTTACTCGTTAGGGTTAAATTATTACATGCTTACAGAAAACAGCGAATATTTTTTTTAAAGCCCTTAAAGCCGCCTAGATTCTAGAAACCCACAACACAAGAGTATTGGTATTTTATTAAAGTTTATTCTCTTAAAGTTGAATAATCAGGCGAGCTTTTTTTTAAAATTTAAATCGCATTAGGAATAAAATAAAATAAATTGCCTATTTTTTCTACTTTTGTTATTATGTTGTTTTTTATCTTCTAAAAAGCTTCATATCCCTAAAAAAAATGTATGTAAAAATTGGACTTAATTTTTTTTTCAAATTATAATTATAAAAATAAAAAAAAATTTGCGTTTATAATTTTTTAAATATTTAATGTATCTAATATTTCGCTTATAAAAAATTATGTAAACTTGAGTAAAATTGCGTTCAAAGATTTCCTACTCAGTATAATTAATGACTTGAGAACTAATAAGGTTTTTTTCGATAGGACAGCAAGAAAATCAATAAATTAAACTGTTGAACAATTCGTGTTTCGAATAAATTATGATTCAAACATACCACCCGCCTAGTTATTTGCTCTGTGTGATATATGCTATTCTTTAAGCCATTTAATTAAATTTGACCACTTTGTGTATTTCAATCTCATCACTGTATTCCACGCAGGATCCTGACTGAGCATAAGAGTAATTTTGAAATAAAGTAGGTACATTATTTAAGTGCCGTGTGGACATGTTACAAGGACGATTTAAGAAATGGTCGGACTGATAAAATAGACTGAGGTATTTTATTTTCAGTAACGGTTATTTTGTAAAACCGGAAAATATATATATATAGGTTATTTAGAATAGAGGTTTTTGAAAAATCATTAGTACATCTAATAAGTATTTACCTTGATAAACACAATAATCATTTGTGCTATTTTTCTCCTCTCCCAGCCTATATAATAAAACTGTACAGTTTCTTGTTCAAAAAACTGTACAGTCTGTCAAAAGACTCGCTAAATATGTATATATTTTAGCGCGATCGTAAGTTATTATCGTATGTTTACACACAGGAAATTGTAATTATAGCTAATAATAATAATATAAATATGTTTTTAACAACAACATTTTGAAATGAATACAAATACTTGTAGACAAATTACTGGATTATACCCATGCTGGGCTGATATCAGATATTATTGATATCTCAACAGAGACAGAGAAACTCTGGAAACGAATGTGGGTTATCTAGGCGTTTACAGGGCTTATGACCTGTCATTGGCTGGGTTAAGTGGCCACTTGATGTATTACAACATTCCCCATTCCAGTAATTTGTCTACAAGTATTTGTATTCATTTCAAAATGTTGTTGTTAAAAATATTTACTGGTAAAAATAAAGCACATCTTCAGGCGTCTTCTAGTAAGTAATCAAGGTCGGATGAACCTTACCTACACCAATAAAGTTAGATTGCTTAACTATATTCTCAACAAATGTCACTATAGGGAAAGAATATTTAAAATCTGTCGACAACACAACTCGCATGTGGATTCTTCTGTAACAAACTCAACATATATACAAGTTTCAAAAATTTGTCATACATGGTTGTCAGATGATGGGCGGAATGGGGAATGTTGTAATACATCAAGTGGCCACTTAACCCGGCCAATGACAGGTCATAAGCCCTGTAAACGCCTAGATAACCCACATTCGTTTCCAGAGTTTCTCTGTCTCTGTTGAGATATCAATAATATCTGATATAAATATGTTTTTAGTTTTTTACGTTTATAGAAGCTTCTAATATAGCAATATCTACTTAAACTTTTACATTAAAAAAAACATTAACCATCAGTTCAGCCAAACGTCGGTCGCACTGACTATTCAATATTCCGTCCAGTTTTTGGATTACACGGGTCAGTTTGCAAACTGCATAAGAAACTGTATAGTTTTCTGTCCCGCATAAAGTGTGCATAAGGTTATAAAACTGCTAACTTCTAAAGAACTTACACCAAAACCATTAGAAAGTAACATTTTAAAATATCATATTTCGTTGTTTTATTAAAAATGTTTTATTATTACTATTTCTATTGTTTACAAGTAGGAATGTACATTAACGATCTCATTTCTAGTAAAAACTTTCGATCCAACTAAAATTTACTTAGTTATGTTTTATGGGCCATTTTTTTAGCCAGCCTCATTATTTTCGGAGTGCTAAAATTATAAAAAATGCAACCTCATAGATCACAGTTATTCAAGTCTTATTTCTTCACATTGTTACATCCGTATACACTAAAATATATTATTTCACAATTCTTGCGAAAGTTGCCGAAAAGTGTATAAAAATCCATTTCTTTTTCAGTTAAATGAGATCTACACGTTTTATCTCCGCAGTCAGATAATAGGTGAATAACGAGGCCATCGCATCTTTGCTAATTATTCGGTACTATTTAATGGTTGGTATATATGAATATTTACTAATGTGACACCTTTACCTTCACAAATTATAAATGTATGAAACTACATTACAATACTCTTGGATCTCGCGGTGTTTATAAGTCGACGCCGGCGTTGGCGTTGCTTTGCGTCTCGTATAATGACGCCGACGCCCGTCGACGCCGCGCGCCGACGACTAAAGATTAGTTCCAAGAGTAAAAACATTTCGTTTATGAATAATTATTTAGTAGTGCTGCTCAGGGGTATTATCATAATATGATCTACAATCAGTCTTTCTAAAACATACCTAATTAAATGAAGGGTTGGTTTGAAGATATTTCTTTAAAGCAATAATCACGACCTTGTACATATACATGGTGTAACAAAACTTGATGTACAAGCGGAAAACCAGTGAATCTACGTCATATTTGGAGTCGATTTTGTAGAGTTTTTTTTTTTATTTGACCCATAGTTTTCGGGAAAATTGAGTACGAAGTTGAGTTTTTTGGCAAATTGTTATCAAATATCATGCATTTAGTTAGATTGATAATATCCTTAAAAAAACAAAATCAAAAACAGCATTTTAAGATGAATTTGTGCAATTTTACTTAATCTGCGGTACTAATGAAAGCTTTTGTAAAAAGAAAATTTTTTTTTTTCAAGTTCAGATTCTAAAGTCACGTTACACTTTCGACTCCAAATACGTTGTAGATTCACCAGTTTCAGGTTGTACATCGAGCTTTGTTCGACCAGGTATAATGCTATGTACTTAATTCTACACGAAGATTTAAATAAGTATATAAATTTATTTATAAATAAATGTATTTTGATATTTTGTAAACTCATAATAACGTGTACCCGTCTGTACCGATTAAAAAAAAAATCAAACAGAATTTTTAAAAATTGATATATTATTTACTATTTTCTCTATATATTTCATGGCCACCGGTTAGCCAATTTATCCAGCGCACGCCCATCCGGGCAAGGTGTTAATTTATTTGATTGAATAATAGTAATTCGCTCCAAATAAAGATTATTTCACATTCTCCTATTATTACCATCATTACGTGAACGATTACCTGCCTATTGTATTATATTACGTTTTATTATACCCGTAATTGCACGTTATTTGAGAAATCCATCGGACGTAATTAAACTAATAGAGTACATACGAGTACCTATTATTACCCATTTTAAGTTTTTAGAGAGGTATTGAGGCCAGGAAAAAAAAAATCGTAATTTGCCATTTTCCATTGGATGGGATCAAGCTCGCGGCGTTTAGAATTTAAAATAATGTTGTAATAAATAAACATAAATTTTAAAGTAGAAATAAAAAAAATTCAGTTTACAAATCAATAAAAAAATTATACATACTTACTTCGAAAAAGAATTTCGGAGAAGTGTTAAAAATGCTAGCATTATATAATTATGAATGCAACAAGTTAGTATACCAAGTGAAAATACGTGCACATTTTAATAATGGATAATGGACCCTTATATTTTTCATATTACAACTACAAATCAGCTGCCTATTTTCGAAAACAATGAGAAAATATCTGAGTTCACCGCAGTACAAGCATTGACCAAGATATACATATTATTACGCATTTCGCCACGAAAATTCCGGAAGCAAATGCCTTCGAAATTGTAAAACAAGATGTTATAGAAGATTTCTAGAAACTAGGTTTACCTAGAAGAATAAATAAAATAATATTGATACACAAATTTCTGCTACGAATTTACAAAATACGCGATAAGTATCAAGTTCTTCCAACAAGAATTCACAATACACGAAACCTGTGACGTAAATGTCTAGTGATGACGTAGTGAGTGGGTAACTAGACACCTAAGACACGGTAGTATTTTTCAAGTATGGAATGTCACTTCTCTGACATCCTTGTTCGAAGTTCAAGGACGTTAGAGAATTTTCGGTTCTTATTACATAACCTAGTTGACCTAGTTCATCCATGATATACATAATATGTGCTACAATTTATTTCCGTAATTTTTTAAATGTATTATTAATAAAGATATCAAAAGCTGCTTAAATTGTTCAGTCCGCGTCGTAGCATAGTGGTAGCGCATTTGGCTACCATGCATGAGGTCGCGGGTTCGATTCCCGTAGGGGGTCTACATGAAATATTTATTTGCCTGTGATTTTCATATTGATATTGTGTGATACTGTGTGGGACCTTAAACTGGTACTGCAGCGTAAGACCTTCATGTAATTAAATGATCAAGATACACTGCACTTGGTGTACCAATGCAGTGCCCTATGCACCACGGGATAGGGGAAAGTAGTAAGTAGTAAATTATGCAATCTTTGTATCGGTTGTTTTAAAATAAAAACATTTATAACGTTTCCTGATACTTTTATCATAATTCTCATTATATATATTGATGTTCCCCGTGTTGCACAAGGATAAAATATGATACCTAAATTCTTAGAATGCTGATTGTCATCATAAAAGATAACATTACTGTCATCAGGTAAATTGAATGCGCCAAACTCAAGCATTTAGGAGGGAGTTTTATTCATTTTTGTCGGAACTCATGAAACAAAATCCGGGAATAAAATTCAATGTAAATAAAATACTTTTCAAGGATAATGATGCTACACGTCCACAATCAGATCTCTTGGAATTGATAAGATACAAGGAAGACAAAGCTGGTGTTATGATTTGATCCTTAAATCACCAGCTTAGTTAGTACCTACTCCTACGCGACGTGATGTTAATATTAATATTTCAGTTCAAAGGTTATTACATCATTTTTGCCGTCGCGTCGCCTTCGCTACCTTCAAATAATTAATATATATTACATAGAATCAAGTTACTCTTCGTGAGATTTTAAGCGTAATATAAAGATTAAAAAAAACAATAACGAAAAATAATAAATTATGAAATACTTCTTAAAAACCAGACGCTTTTGTCCACAGGTTTTGGAAGAGACACTCCTTCGTGGCAATTAT
Organism: Micrasema minimum; assembly: GCA_022494985.1. Classification (NCBI taxonomy): domain Eukaryota; kingdom Metazoa; phylum Arthropoda; class Insecta; order Trichoptera; family Brachycentridae; genus Micrasema; species Micrasema minimum. The sequence goes on along the minus strand of JAGVSP010000038.1, from coordinate 416 downwards.
TAATGTATATACATTAGTTATTAGTTTAAAGTTTAGGATAAAAAAAAGGTGCGGATTTTCAAAATAGTATAACCATAATATATATTATTAGTGATTTCTCCAAGATCTCCAAGACGGTAAATCTCAATGCAGGTGGGGATGAAAAAATATGTTTCATGAAAAGTTTTGTTTTCGCATCATGTCGAGTAAAGGAACATTGAAATTGAAAGCGTCGTAACTCCTAAACAGCGCACCTTAAATCCCTGAGAAGTTAATTTGATAAATTAGGTGTCCGCGTATCAAATAAAAGCATCTCATAGTTTTCTCAGACGTGATAAATGGTAACTAGAAATTTGGTAAAGAATGGCCTTGATAAGTAATAAAGCGTCATGAACAGTATCCTACATCATTAATTAAAAATGACCTCAAACGTGAAG
>JAGVSP010000037.1:0-271565 GCA_022494985.1 Micrasema minimum | reverse complement strand
ATTGCCAGACAGGGGTGAGTGTCCCAAGAACCGACCAGCCGTAAATAAATCATAGAAATGATGGAAATAATATTACTGGCCCTTTCTGCGTGCCGCGCCCCGCAGCCTGACGTATACCTATAAAGAATCGGCCAGATCGTGAGATGCATTATTCTAGATTTTTAAAACTTCAAATTCATCCGCAAATCGCCAAAATTATAATGCATTTTATAGTTTTTTTAAAATAATTATTATTAATCATTCCCTTATCCGCACCTTATGGTACATAGGGCACTGCGTGATGATGCAGTGAATCTTGATCATCTGTTACATTAAGGCAAGTCTATCAGTGTTGCGCTTCAGTGCCAGTCCAAGGTATTATGCATTAAATTAATGTTAATGTGAAATAACTGATTTTAAAGAAAGGTTTTATCTCACGGGAATCGAACCCGCGACCTCGTGCATTGTAAGCCAACGAGGCGGACATACATTCGATTGGTGACGAAATTCCGTGCTCTTTATGCTTAAGCCTCGATTTCACGAGCGAGTCGCTGCGACACGCGACACGACATGCGACATGCGACATGCGACATGCCCGCCGTCCATGCGACCGCTCCGCCATCGTCCCGACATTTACATGTTGGATACAAAGTGGGCACGGCGACATCTTGTTTACATGTGCATGACTCACATTATCTGGGCTACCAGATACGTGACGCGGACATATCAGACATAAGACAATGAAGGGAATCCCGATCTAAGAAGACAAGGGGATGAAATTAAAGGACGTTTTGTAGCGTGGCTTCTCTTCGCCATCTCAGTTTTTTGGTTTTTACTTTGTCAAACCTGTAAAAATGGGGTGAAGAATTATTTAACGGGATATCTATACATGGAGTAACAAAACTCGTAGTACAACTGGTGAATCTACATAATATTTGTAATCGAATGTGTAAGATGATTTTTAAATCTGAGCTTCAATTTTTCCTCTTTTCAAAGCTTTTATAAGTACCGTATATTGATTAAAATTGAACGAATTCTTATTAAAACGAGTTTTTTAATGCTGTTTTCTTCATGAATAGTATTAGTTTGACTAAATATATGATATTTGATTACAATTTGCAAAAAAAAAATCGAAAAAAAACCCAACTTCATACTCAATTTTTCTCGAAAACTATGAGTCAAATCAAAAAAAATTATTCAACAAAATCAGCTCCAAATATGATGTAGATTCACTGGTTTCCCGCTTGTAGGTCAGTTTTGTTACACGGTGTATATATTAACGTTTTTAAAAATACACCTATATCTCTCTCTAGGGAGTATAAAGTTTATCACAACGGAACGTGTTACTTGTTTATTGTCTATGCAGTCCGATTCCCCGAGACCTCACGTGGCTGAGTACTTCATCATAATAAAATAATGCCTTAAGGGTGTAACCACGGAAATGACGTCCTCGTATTAGTTATCCATCATTCCATAACCCTTGATGTATAATGACAGGTCCTTAAATGAAACCGTCTTGGGTGGCAGCCATAGCGATCATGGAAGCGAAATTACCATCATTTTACATTAAAATGCATTTCTCAAATCGTCTGCTTGTCGTAAAAACGCGTTTTTTAGCGATGACAATTTAATTTTATCTTCGTATGTTTTTTTTATTGAACTGCTTCTTGACACGCTGATCGTAAAACTGTGTTTTCCAGCCATGAGAATTCAGATTTTTTATTTTTGTATTTTCATCATGATACTTGGAAATTCTATATAAAACACGCATGGGTTTCTGATTCTATTTGTGATTTTTAATTTTATGTGTAATCCTTCTTGCAATGATTATTTATTATTACTACTACTACTACTCTTCTTATCCGCAACGGTGCATATAATCTGATCTTAATTGATATTTTTTCGTGCAAATAAAAAAAAATGTATGTATTTAATTTTCATTTGATTTATTTTACATAAAAATATTTAATTACAATATAATTTAGATTTGGTTTTTTTTTAAACACGTTAATACATAGAAGATAATTTTTTGTGGAAAACAGCCCTAAAAAAATTCATTGTAAAAAAAATTTATCGAAACCTGATTCAATTAACTAAACATTTTCGAAGATTTATAAAAGAAACTTTTTTAGGTATTTTCATTAGCGTACACATTTTTTTTTAATAAAGAGAACGATCGCATCCTTGAATTCTCGATTTGAAATTTTCAACTCAGATCTAGAGACCAATTTTGGTTATAAATAATAGTGTTATATAAATTATCATATTCAATTATTATCACTATAGATTATCAGATATTAGAATCACCTTTCGCTGTTCTCAATGTAATCAATTATTCTTCCCCAAATTATACATATAGCCATGAATCCTAGTCGTCAAATGCTAATAATAAAATCGTCTGAAATTATCCGATACTCAAGATAGCTACATTGTGACCTGCATGATCTGGTCGCTGTACTTGACTTAGCCGAGACAGCCGACCACCAAGAAATGTTTTTTTAAAGAAATGACTTGTCAACAAACACGATTGTTATATTGTAATACTATATCTAAATCTGGCTTCAAGCTCCCGAAGCCATGCTTAATAAATCAATTGTAAATATGTACATATTGTAAATGCAATATTATTTCTTTGATATGTTAGGAATTTATTCTGTGAGTGCGTGGAATCGGCATAAAAAGTTACATGATTTTTAAACAACATACGATTCATGAATAATTTTTCCGTAAAAAAAAACTTTGACTGATTTTTAAAAAATTATAATTAATTTTACACTGTTTTTCAAACCATTTAGAACAACTTGGAGCACATTTTTATTTTGTCATAAATTAGATAATTATTTGAATCTCGTTTTAAATTTTTATATTAATACGTAATCATTAGTCCTTCCTTACGACCTTTTATTTTTCGGTATTTCATTTTTGCTACATCTATTTCTATATAGTAAAGAACAAGTAAAAATCTATACACAAAACATTACTCACGAACGAACATCTACGATTTCAAAGTTTCTAAGCACTATCTGACCGCTACCCTTAAAAGGCATGCCAATATGTAAATATTGATATAAGATATTATATAAAATATTTTAACATGCTTTTACTGTAGAATCATCACGATGCTAATCGTATAATACCTTGTTAATGCCCTTTAAAACTGCATGTATTAGATTTTTTATCGTTTAATCATAAGCGTTATATTTTATTTAGATTTGTATCTAAATTCAGCCGTGGTGTATTTTATTACCTCAATTTACAAATGCTCGTTCGTCTTTTGATGAATTTGCCTAAAGATATTCATAGTGATATCAACACAAAATAAAGCTATATATTAAGCAGAGTTCGTGCAGTAAGAATCAAATATAATTCATAGTCCGATCTATGCGCCCATTGGGAGTAGAAATCCATTGATTTCAATCAGAGCTGGTCCTAAGGGCACTCATAATACTTTGATACTTAGCATTGCTTAGTTTCCTGAAACTTCAGTAGACAGTAGCCTATACCTTTGTATATTGCTACCATACATCTATGCTACTTGGCCCAAAGAAAGAAATAGTAATGAGACCTTAGTCTATTATTAATATTAAAACCATTTAACATGTGGTAACATATTTGAACTTCTGTTAAATAACCATCTGTATATTTACGATTTTTATTAATTTACTGCCTGTTTCATCACAAGTAATTTCTATTTAACATAGCGTCCTGAAAACACCAAGAAATAATTGTACCTTCTTAAAAGTAAGATAGGAACTAGCAGTTTCGCCCTGTCGGCAATTCATCGGTTTCTATTCAAAACTGTTTTTTATTATGATTGTGGTCCGTCGGCTGGCTAGGCCATATACTACGTATGTCTCCGAGAGCCTTAACCTTGCTTGCCTATTTTACAGGTTCTCGGCGTCCTGGTCGTCCACTGTTGACAATTCGTCGGCAGTTTGCGACAGAGCTAAGGGACATGGACTTGACTTGGGAGGACGCACGGGAGCTGGCGGCCGATCGCTTGGCCTGGAGGCAGTTTGTAGAAACCATATTTTCCACATAGGGAGCGGATATGGTATGATGATGATGATGATGTGGTCCCGTACGACACACGTACATAATCGTAAATTCATCCGTATTATTATCACACTAACAATCTTAAAATCGCGGTTTAGCTTGTTGAAAAAATCGGTAGAGTTGGCTGGACTGAAAAAAGACTCAATAGTCTTTGACCTGTCATTGGCTGGGCTAAGTGGCCACTTGATGTATGACATTACAAAATAATGGGGAATGTTGTAATACGTCAAGTGGCAACTTAACTCATCCAATTTTCAACAGAAAATCCGTCAACAGATTTCCAACAGAAAATCCGTCTCTTTGTATTATCAAATTTCTTTGGATCTTTAGTTAGTTCCGACGAGACTATGCAGGGTGATGCTACAGGCGCAGACGAGTCGGTAACCTCTCGACTAATGGACGAATGTAATTGGAAATCATTTCAGATGTAATAATGTTTACTGCGAGTATCGCTCGGCTGTGACCGCAAATATGCCGGCATGGGATGCTGGGCTCCTATTAGTTGCTGAACAATGGCTGACTTAGGCTAAAACTGTTTTGCATCCTTCTGATTATATTTTTAAAGTTTTCATTTAATAAAACTATTAAAGTTACTTCGAAATTGTCAAAAGTTATCGATATATGAACACAGAGACTTCTAGCCATTGATTTCTAATATACTTAGATCTCCCTTGCAGAGTAAATTATTTAGAAAAAGTAATGACACGAAGATTCCGCACCTCAATACACTTACACGGGTCGACCTATCAGAGCCCTTCGACTGCCGGCAAGCATCTGCCCACACACCTATGCATTAAGGCATTTCGGAATGTTTTCTGAACGTCCGACTCGGCCGGCGGAAAATTCTATATTTTCCTGATAAGATAACCCGAGGAAAGCCCGAAGCAAAAAGGACGATCTTGAGTGTTCATACATACTCAGGATATAAGAATACACTTATGTTCAATTTATGCAGGACCGAAAACTGTACAGTCTGTCGAAAGACACTATAAATATGTATATTATTGTAATAGTTATGATCATCGATGAAAAAATGTGCTTCTTCTTCTTTCTTTGTCGGCTGAGGTAGGTTGGTACACCACTGAATTAAATCTGACTTCTACATGGTGGAACAAAACTCGATGTACAAGCGGCAAACCAGTGAATCTACATAATATTTGGAGTCGATATCGTAGAATATATTTTTTTTATTTGACCCATAGTTTTTGAGAAAGTTGAGCATGAAATTTTTTTTTTTTTCGATAGATTTTAGCAAATTGTTATCAAATATAATTTATTTAGTCGAATTAATACTACGAAGAAAAAACTAAATTAAAAAACCGCACTTTATGCAATTTTACTTAATCCGCCATACTTATGAAAGTTTTTATGAAAAGAAAAAAAAAAAATTTCAATCTCAGATTAAAAAGTCTCGTCACATATTCGACTCCAAATATGATGTAGATTCACCAGTTTTCGGGTTGTACTTCGAGTTTTGTTACTCCATGTATATTTTTTAACGTGTCATGCATTTTTTTGCATTGCATTTTGAGTAGACGGACAATTATACATCCGCCTCGTAGTGCATGAAATCGTGTGTTCGATTTCCGATATAGTCATTTTAACATATTTATTTCAATTTTGAATATATTTTTCACAATAAAATATTTCACATAAGATGTCCAATATTCCTTGACTCGCGCAGAAGCGTAAGACTGATCATCTTGCCTTCAACTATAAAATATAGTATCTACTCAAGTATTTGTATAATACGCAATTTGAATATTTTGCTACTACGTATACTACTCTCCCTTATCTGCACCGAATGGTACACGGGGCACTGCATTGATACACAAGTGCAGTGAATCTTGATAATTTGTCACATGAAGGCAAGGTGATCAGTCTTACGCTTCAGCGCCAGTCCAAGGTATCACGTATGAAATATTTGTATTTGGAAAACACATTGAAATAAATATTTTTCGGCAATTTTATTTGTAAAAATTAAATATATTTAAAGATTAGTAAACTATTACTGTTTCGCATTTGCCTACCGTGCATGAGCTCGCGGGTTCGATTCCCGTAGGAAGTCAACATGAAATATTTATTTACATGTGATTTTCATGTTCATATTTCATGTGTGATACCTTGGACTGGTACTGAAGCGTAAGACTGATGATTCTACCTTCATGTAATAAAATTATCAACATGCACTGCACTTGGTGTACCAATGTACCAATGCAGTATCCTATGCACCATGGGTGCGGATAAGGGAAAGTAGTACTAGTTTATAATACAGTAAAAAATATATTAAAAATCTAAAGTAAATTTTTGCGCGCCGTCTACCAAGATACAATTACCAGCTTCTATGTCTCAGCCATTTTGAATAACGCAAAAACTCTCTTTCGTTTTTTCAGTAGGAGATTGCGGTGGCAAAAAATGATACAGCAGGTTTTTTTCTCGAGTGTAATATCTTTAGAAACCGCAAGATACTTGATTCAATATCTTCGGACTATTGTGATTATTTGATATCTAGTAATATGCACTTACCGGGAACACTTAGGTTGAGAAAATGCTCATATTCTCGTTGTCTCAATAATTTTATTATACTTAATAGATTAACTTTAGAATGCGTTTTATTAAAACATGGGCTTGATGATAAACAATCAATAAAACTATATTTCAAACATTTATATCCTTTAACCGTTCAATTGTCACGTTAATTAGGCGGCTTCCGGAGCGTAATGGCTAAGACGATGGACTCATGATACGGAGGTCCAGGGTTCGATTCCTGGTGAGAACACCAAAATATTAAGTTATTATTCTCAAGCCTGGGTGTTAGTGACGTTGTTGCCCTCTGATATTGGGCCTCCTGGCCTCCTGCGGTGCGATTCTCTAAGGTTTTAGACACTTCTGCGCATACGAATTCAGTACAAAATCGTATGCGCAGTAGTTTAAAAACACTTACAGAATCGAAGCGCTGCGGTGGTTAAATAAATAATATATATATTTTTTTTATAAATTCTATAAATCCGATATACTAACGATATTGGGTAAATATAAAAATAACCACCTTGTAAAATAATGTTTTTAGCCCATTTCACACTCATATAAATATGCAATTTCAAATATTATTTTACCCGTAATGAAATGTAAAAAGTTTTGGGAACGGAAGCGGAAACCTCCATCTTCAATAAAATAATGTACCTTCTGAAAGTGTTGTTTTATCTTCTGTTGCTATTGGATAATTTTATATAAGTATAAAACATAGCTAAGTAAATTTAATCCAATGTAGTGGATGTTTTAGCACCGCCACATAAGTATTTATATCACAGATTTTTAAGGAAACATTTACTTTTCGAAATATTTCAATTCTGCGGCTACTTTCCAGAAAATGTGAAACAAGTTGTGAGTCGGGATTCTAATCCGAAATATTAGACCCACACAGATTCAAATGTCTCTCCCATCTGTGACATCTCTGTCCGGCAGGCCTGCTCGCACGCGCGGCGATCGGCAGTCACGACCGAGCGACGATTGTGTTCGCCGATAGTTGTGTCCGCTTCCCACTGCGATGGCTGCCGGAGACAACTGCAGGCGTAGGAAGGTCCCGGAGAGATGGCCGATACTGGCCCGCGGGAACCAGAGAAACAGAATCACCCAACCGGGACCCGACAACACGGGCAGGGCTTGACTCTTGTAAATCATATCCTTTCTTTTTCTTTATTTAACTTCGCTAAGGTACAAAAAATTTGTCATACATGGTTGTCAGATGACAGGCGGAATGGGGAATGTTGTAATTACGTCAAGTGGCCACATAACCCAGCCAATGACAGGTCATAAGCCCTGTAAACGCCTAGATAACCCACATTCGTTTCCAGAGCTTCTCTGTCTCTGTTGAGATATCAATAATATCTGATATCAGCCCAGCATGGGTATAATCCAGTAATTTGTCTACAAGTATTTGTATTCATTCAAAATGTTGTTCATCTTTAAATATACTTTAGTTTTACCGCTGATAACGTAGACACGGTAGTATTATCCATATTGTATTTTAAAATTTATTGAAAATAAACGCCATTTTGTGGCATTGAACTTAAACATGAACTTGAGATATTATAAGTACGAATTATATCAACTAGGATTCCACAGCTAAAAAGACAGGTCGTGAATCTTTAATCGTGTGATATATATATATCTAACTTCCTCTCTTTTTTCCATTAAACTGTGCTAAGATCTAACATTTTCATGTACATATTTTTAATTTGAGGCTGCTCCTGAGGCAAGCATTAGAAATTTTGTTTATTTTCTAATGATATATCGGACTTTCAGCCACAAGGCTTTGAAAAAAATCACATATGCTTCAAACTATTTCCCAAGAAAATGCGCATACCGGTATTCGAAGAAACAAAATAGTCATGAAAAAATGACGTGAAGCTCTCATTTTTGTTTTTTTTTTTCATTTTTCGGAATAACTAAAGGTGGCAGCAATATGAAATCACTTAATTAAAAAACACACGGAATTAAATAGTGGGAGACAATTTTTATTTAATTATTTACTTTTCGGTAAAACAAATAAAAACTCTGTTTTGCGATCACTTTTTGTGTGCGCCTCTAACTTGGTCTGATGCAAATAAAACAGTGCAAAAAAATCTGACTTATGTGAAAACCGATTATTTTACGTATGCTTAATACCTTGTATAAATAGTCTTAGACATACTGATTAAAAATAACTATTGTAATAATAAAAACCCAACGTGATTTATTAATCTGTCTCTTTGCTTCGTGCGACCCTGGGATCTATTCACGTTTAAGGATCAAAACAAAGCATCCGCATTGCTGAAGATGGAAAGTTGTGAATTCCAGGGGAGATATGAGACAATCCAAAGAGTAACAGGTTGAAAGCGTGCTGGATAATGATATCCGGTAGGTGGCAGGGTTTTTTTTATTCCTTTTCATTCGTGTTCCTTTGCGTTACTCCGCGTAATTATGTAGATACGTTTTTTTGATTAGATTAGAGCCTCAAATTGTTATGTAGGCCTTCATAAAAACCGTATTGTACCTTCACATCTTAAAATTAAGTGATTAATTCATAAATTCGAGGTACATTCAGAACTAATACTGACTGAGTATCGTTTACACCAACTACTGGAGAATATTGGTAGTATATTTCATCCATAATTTGTTTGTATGTGAATTTATTTGAAATGTCGCTGTACACAATATTAACCAATTTTATAGTTTAAGATTCTGCTGTATTTGCGAAATTAGTCACTTCCGAAATTAGGTTTCACAACTTTTGAAAATTGCTTATGAATTTTTTAAATTTCCCTAAGTATTCTGTTTTTTTCACACTTACAATTCACGACTATATAATGTTTTAAAAAGGAATGCGGTCCCGATAAACTGCAGTCAAAAAAATATATAGGAGTTGGGAGTTCAAATAAAAACTTAAAATTAGAACTGGTTACTAAAAAGTACTTTTTGCTTTATTTTCTTCATCGCCAATTGATGGTGCTTAGGCTGCTTTGGTACACCAAGTGCTGTGTTTCTTGATTATCTAGCATTAGTCTTATTCTGATCGGTATCACCTAGGTTTCAAAGGGAAAAAAAGCTAAATAAAATAACGCAACATTTTTTTTGTACCACACGTGGTTGATTCTTAATTTTTTTTATAAAAAGCGTTTTTTGGCCGTCAATCCACGACTGCTACGTTTCTTTTGTCGGTTGTTCAGAATCTGAGACATTATAGGAACACTGGTTTAACAGTACATTCCAGTCAATGGTAAACGTGATGTTAAAAAACTACTTTTCTTTTTATTCGCAAGGTACCAGAAATTGATATTCTGATCACATCGAATTAGTGAATACAAATTGGCTTCGTTTAAGCAAAACAGAACCAAGTGAAGTTTAGTGGTAATAAGAAAAAAGTTACAAAATAAAGAGAAATGGCATCGTTTTGTGACGGATAATACACGAAAATGGACGTGAGAAAAATCTCGAGTATAATTTTTATTAGATTCAAGGAAAATAAAACTGTAATAAATAGCCCTAAAAATATATCTTATACAAAAACTTGATGAGGTACAATGCTATATCTCTTTACCAACCGTTATGAAAATACGTATAAGAATGCTCTTTAGTTGTTCAGGGATTTCAAATAAAGCTGTCACAAGTTCTATATGCTTACTATCCACTTATAATAAGTTTTTTAAACATCCTTGGTAATCGTGAATGTTTATGTGTATAATATAGCTATGGTTACATTCGACACTTTATATTAACACGTTTTTAAATTTAAAAATCTTTATTAAGACTTTTTCCAAAATATGAATAATCACCCTCAGATGTTTCGCGGTGTCATGTCTGCATGAAACACGCTGTATATAGCTTACTTCTGTGAATGGGCTTGTAAACCAACATTTTATGGGAATGCGGAAAAACAAAACGAAAAATCACAAGAACATCGGTGCAATCCGTTTATAAATCGTATAATTAATAACAGAGATACAATAATTTTAATGTTTGAATTTGGTAAAGATTTTGTATGATGGGCGAACGGTGACGTCATTGATCGTATGTGGAATAAAAACTATGAATGATTGTATCTCGCTTATTAATTATCCGATTTACTAACTAATTACACTGATGGTTTTGTGATTGTACGCTTTATTTTTCTGCATTGACAGAAAATTTTTAATTAAAAATTAAATTAATTAAATTTAAATTTAAATAATCCAACTTATGTTAAAACTACATGTCCAGAATAATTATTATTAGTAGATACATAATAATATAGTAAAAATATTTATTATATTAAAGATATTGATTATTGTTTATAATAATTTGTATTTTATGTATATTATGTACGTATGCATATATTTTATTTTTACTATTTTTATTATTTTATTTTTTATAATTGTTTCTTCTTAGTTTTTATGTGCATAATTAGAGAGCCTATTTTTTATTGTAAATATTTAATAATTTTGTAATAAATACCATTTTCACCTGTATATATGTAACTGGAACATTCACACCTGTGAATGTTCTGTATATGTACAGAAAGTAAATAAAATAAATAAATAAATTTACAAGTCCATTAGTCTGCATTTGGTTTGCACGCCACTGTACGTAAATGAGTCTTTTGGTTCTTTTTTGCTCAACACCGCCCAATCGATCTTGTCACATCATCTATGGGTTTGTGTGTCAGTATACCTTGCATACTCCCGCGTACCATGCTGATTAATTGGTGACTTGAGTAAAGCTAACGGAACTCTGATGAAGCTGCATCAGTATTCAATTTGTCACTTATCTTAGAGTCTGCCTTTAACTCTATGTATTGCACGTAATGTATGAGCGAACTATACTAAGTTGCCTTTCCCTTGTCGTGAAATAATGTCCCAAGAACTACCTGACCCATAGACACTGTCTTTCGATCAACGCAATTTCTTTAGTACCTACCTATTCAAATGTTTATTTTTTACCATCGTTCTTTCCTGTTCTCAATTAAAAAAAAAATAATTAAATCTTATTTATACACCGTTTCCACGATGAGACCGCGAAACTCCAGAGGGTGATTATTCATGATATTCTGAGAAAAAAATCTTAACAAAGTTTTTCAAAAAACTCAATTCTAATTTCTTAAAAAAATGATTAAAATATGAATAAAAATTCACAAGCGTGTAAACCGTCCAAACTGGAATAACTAGTGGTAGATTTTTCGCAGACTCTGATTAAAATATGTATTAAAAATTCACGCGTGTAATCTCGTCATTTTGAACTGAACACCACGTGACCTGCACCAATTTCAATATGAAATTCGAATTTTGAATGTCCGCACAAGGCAAGGCGTTCGGTGACGAGCGGACCCCACTCCTCCCCGCCCACCGCCACCCCGCCACCGCTAGCATTTCAAACAGAAGCCAGTATTACATAGTCGCTTTTTATTAATACTTTTTTAAAATTAATTATTAAAAATGCCCGGATCAAAAAACTTTATAAGGATTTTTTCTCAGAATACCATGAACAATCAACCTCCGGAGTTTCGCGGTCTCATCGTGGGACACGGTGTATACTTTAACCGGGTTATGATCTAGTGGTAGATTCGCATACTCTGGATTGGAATCTCTAGGTTCGAATCCCACTCCAGCACAACTTGTTTTTTGGTTATTTCCGACTATTTGTATGAAAAATAGTCGTAAATAAAGCAGGAAACAAGTTTTGGTGGACCGGGGTTCAAACCTAGAGATTTCAATCCGCAGTCCGCGAATCTACCACTAGACCATAACCCGTGAAAAACGGATTTAAAATCCCATCTATTAAGTGCATTCTACAAACTAATGTACCTAATCTAGAATAACAAGACAAGACTCGAAAGTTCTCAATTTTTGGTCTTATGCAAGATGTTGGTTCCCATGGTTAATCCATCTTCAAAAAGCGTGTCGGACATCTCACACACATTGTATCTTTTGTCAGTAAATATAGTCCCTTTCCTTTTGTTTAGTTTCGATTGTATTTGGGAACAATTTACTGTAATTTAGACGTAGGAATATAATTTTTCCTAACTAATTACTGCAAAGTACCGTTTTTTTTATTGTTAAGTTAAGATCTGAACTCGATAAGTATCTCAACATTGTTTATATTATTATTTTTATAGGTTATGTTAAGTGCCCTTGATGTTATAACATCTAAAACCGTCACGTTTAAATAATTACTGAGAATTTAGGTAAATGTTATTAAGAAATATCGAAATGTCATAAAGAATTTTAAAATATAGATTCCTTGCGGATCCAACCGTATTAACACATCACAATTAATTATAATTACTTTGTAAGATGACCAATGAACTTTAAAAAATTCTTTATTACATTAATTTAACCAATTTTACCATAAAAACCCGATTATTTGTATCGAAGCAAGATGAGCATAGTGATTCTTCCAAGTAAGCCTAGTAAGCGAAAGCCCTTTTAGAGCGTCAGTGTGTTGAAAAATAAAGATCAATACTAATTGCTAAGCTTAAATTAAAGATGGCTGTCTGAAAATTTTGAATGACGCTTACCTAAATCACTCGCAAAATAAATGCTGACCAAGGAAAAAATGTATATATCGTGAATTTAAAAAAACATTAATGATCAGACATGGCGGCAGGTATTACAAATTCGCCATCCACCTATGTACGATTATATCCGAGAGGATTTAAAAAAGTTTCAACTAAACGGAAGTTAATTGTGTGAAATAAATGTGGGTTTTATGAGTGTGAACGCGTTTACTGTACTATCGCTCATTCTTTTTCGATGTCTGAATCCTGGAGACTGGTTTGCAGCAATGTTCTGTTTCGCATTCTCCACCGCGCTCACCTTCTGCAGTCCTTTTCACTGGCAATATTTCTAGACTAATAACTGTGCACTGACCTGCAGACGAACTCGGTTTCCCCCCAGACAGAGGTCCAGGCACATCTGGCGCGAGGACACGGAGTGCGTCCTCTTGGCGGGCACGCGCAGCCGGTGGCGCTGCACGCGGTCGAAGCACCAGGCGCGCTCGCACGGCCGCACGCCCAGGCACGACTTCTGCGCGTAGATCGTGAACACGGGGAATTGGGACTTCGTCAAGGCACCTGGAAACGAAAGACAATCCATTGATTAAAGTAATCACATTGAAAAGCAAATGAAAAGGGTGGAGATAAGATGACGGATTCAAATCAAAACAGCTTAAGGTTACTTATAATGCTTTACTGTGTCATTAAGCCGCATCTATGAGCTTTTCGGAGTTTTATGCAGTGTCCACCATCTGGGCTGATGTGGGAGTATGATCTTATGTGTGAGGAGTTGTACCGTGATATACCCTAATGAATCATTTGATGTATGAAACAGATTGGCAATCTTGTAAAGTTAGTGAATATTTATTTTCTTAACCAGGCAATGACAGGTCATCAGCCCTGTAAACGCCTAGATAACCCACCTTCGTTTCCAGAGTTTCTCTGTCTCTAATGGGATATCAATAATATCTATATCAGCCCAGTATGGGTATAATCCAGTAATTTGTCTACAAGTATTTGTATTCATTCAAAATGTTGTTAAAAATATTTACTGGTTAAAAATATAAAGCAAAACAAGAGTTGGAGAGATATCTTCTAGTAAGTAATAGAAAGCTCGGTAGAGCCTTACCTACACTAATAAAGATGATTGCCCGAAAAAAATGCTTTACAATCTTCTCATATAGATGACACCAGCATAGAAAAATTTTGTAAAGCGGAATGACTAAGACGATTTCAATATATAGTAGTTCCAAAAATTTGTCATATATGGCGGAATGGGGAATGTTGTAGTACATCAAATGGCCACTTAACGCAGCCAATGACAGGTCATAAGCCCTGTAAACGCCTAGATAACCCACATTCGTTTCCAGAGTTTCTCTGTCTCTATTGGGATATCAATAATATTTATTTTCTTAGTTGCTATTATTGTTTACCTATTATCCTGTTGCATTGTGTAAAAACATACAAAATAACAGATTGACAATACCAAAATTTATTATATTAGTCTAACCATTTTTTCATCTATTTGTTGAGAAAACGAACGATACTAAGAAATTTTACCTTGTTATTATAAATTACATTGAAATTGAATAAATCTTCATCATGTTAGTTTAACCAATCTTTAGGCTACATAGTTATCAGGGTCCAGTGCAATAATTGGCAATAAAGGATGTAGCTATAAAGAAAGCGCAGTCTATTATTAAGTTATAGAGTGTAGGTGCAGTATAATATAAGATAGTGTTTGACTAAGAACATGACACGGTTAGGTGATTGTATGAATTGTATTAAAACACGACGATCGTGTTTGAGATAGGAATATTATGCAAGAAAATCACTGATAGTGTTCACTAAACTCGTTAGAAATTAAAATAAGTATCAAATTAATTACTTTAGTCCATCTTTCTTGACCAGGAATAAAACGGTATTATTAATTATCTCGGTAATGCTTATTTCAGAGTTGAAATGATTCGTTATTGCAGTTATATCTGATTCTAATATAAATGCTTTAAAAATGTTAAAACTTTAACAAAATATCAACATTTTTCTACAATATTAGTAGCTAAAATTCAGAAAATAAGATAAATATTTTTCTTTAAAACGCAACTTGTAACTGGTTTTTTAGGGTTACACAATTTTATTATTATATTTCTCTAATATCATCAGTCAACAAATTGTAAATGAACCCGAATTAAATAAATAAATACATCGTCAAAAAAAATCCTTTTAGAAAGTGAGTATTTTAAATATGAATATGTTTCAAATGAATAATGTAAGACATCCTCTTTTCTATTTGTTTCGAAGTACGTATCTCTCTCTATGTCTCGGTATGTTTATCTTTAATTAACTATGTATCAAGGTCGCCTTAATCTCCTGTTTCTGCCCTTTCAGAAGTGAATTTATTAGTTGTTGCAACATGTCGATTCTTCATTGTGTTAATTATACCATGTTCCATATTTCTGCGCCCATCCTCCAGGCCAGTTGGAAACTAATCATAATTCACTGTAAGGTATCTTGTATTTTAAGATGAATACCATTTTCTAATTGCCTTGCTTCGGCGTTGTAGCCAATTTATAGTGTTATCGACAGCACACTCGCAAAAGGATTCAACTGAATTTAATCCCACACCCAAACAGTTCTCAACAAGTATGTTGTTACAATTATCTCTAGTTAGTAAATCTTCATTCGCACTTTTGTTAATCCTGCTTGCCGTAAATAACCATTTTAATTATCAGTTTCAAAGTCCGACACCTTGCTCTGTTTTAATTAAATCTGCACAGTCGGTGATCGTGTTTATTACCTATGTTTTGTAACAACTATATTCAATAATTTTCAAATTAGCTCAATTAAACAATTACCTTTTTTTAATTTTATATCCCTACAGAGATGAGGTAGATTTTTTTCAAATTCAGGAATATGGATATTCGAGCGTTTACAGGGGATTATGACCTGTCATTGGCTGGGTAAGTGATCACTTTATGTACTACAACAATCGCCATTCCGCTTATTAGCGAATATCCACACCAGGTAACATTTTTTATTTTGTATATTATGCTACGAATCGAGAATCATCCACCAGCGAGTTGAAACCGTAATACTTGTACCTGTATTCTTTCAATATAAAGCTAGCATCAATATCATCAAAAGTTCAATGTAATCACTCGAATTTTAGAGAAAAACCTCATCCTTTTAAATTTAATGTTAGTTTAATGGAAGCTTGGCGGATAAGCAAAAATCAATACTAAAAATTGGATCAAATAGGAGAGCTCATGTACAGGATTAACTTACTAACTAACTAACCATCACGCCATTTCCCCGTAGGGGTAGGCAGAGAGGATAGAACTCTGTCCTGACAGACTTCCTTTGCTTCCTCTACATTCATACATCTTCTCATGCACATACGCCGATTATTCTGACTTTTCACATGACCACTTTCAATTACTTGACGTACTTGGTCAAGCCATGTCTTTCTCGGCCTTCCGCGGATTCTACATCCAGGAACACTTGCATTTAACTTCTTTTAGCCGTTCTTTCATTACTCATTCGCTCCACATGACCAAACCATCGTAAAAGCCCTTTCTTAATTTTGTCGATAATGCTTATCTCAGCCTTGCACTCTGCTCTAATTTCGACATTTGTACACCTATCATACATAGTCTTACCACACATTCGCATGAGAGATCGCATTTTAACAGCATTCAGTCTAATTTCATCCTTCTTAAACCAACACCACGCTTCACTACCATACATAAGGGTTGGTACCAGAACTCCGTTGTATACTGCTAATTTTGCTTAAGTTCTTATTTGCCACTATCGATTTCAAGGCACCATTAACTCTGTTTCCGGCACTAACCCTTCTCTCAATGTCGTCTTGTAAACATTCTTCCCAAAAATACAAATTCTTCAACCTGCTTCAATCTGTCTCTATTCACCATAGTATTACATACGGTCATATTCACATTTCTTTAAAAAACCATCACATTAATATAATACTGGATTAATATAATTTATAATCTGATTTCAAACGAACTAACCTTTTATTTTTTACTGGTAAATAAAACAAACGGTTATTTCTTTGTGATTCTAATCATGTTATTCTGATGACAGACTGGTGATTTCAATCTAGGTATTGAATTCTCAAAACCGGCGCCTTTGGGAGCAAGTCCAGCTTCTGTTGTAATAAATCACCTCCGTGTACCGATTGCAATGAACATGTTTCCGATGACCACGCTTCTTTATCCGCTAAACCCGCGGCTCGGTACATCAGCTCTGTGACCGCGCTCACTAATTGTCTAACAACTGGCTCGCTGGTTACGTGTTTAATTAATGCCCCTCGACCAACACTACAAGATGCTTCTAGACTGAGAATAGCGAAAGGGCCCGATGTGCATTATTCATCGGATTCCATTTGTTTCTTTATTGCTTGGATGGCCAACATCCAACATTCTGTATTTTGCTTTTTTCTCCTTAAGTCATTTAGTGTATAAGGTCGCATTTTAAATGTATACGCAATGACGCATTACGGCCTCCGTATTTGTAACTAAGTTATTTTGTGATGCAATATTATCAGCAGAACCTGTACGGTAATTTATGTTAATAAAATCAGTTCGCTGACATCCTCACGTCATTTTGCAACGTTCGCTTTTATTTATATCCTTAAGGACTTCCAAATCTTCATTCTTTGTTGTTTTTCACTTCTTAGATTTTTTCTGCTATTTGAAATCGAATAAAAACTAATCAGAAAATATTTAATAAGCTTATAATATATCACATGTATACAGCAAATACATTAAAGTTCTATCAGCCTGCCTGCCACAGCCGTACTGTTATCTCTATTTAACAACAGTTAAAAATTTAACATCAATGAATCTATCCCTATTTTTTTCATTCTCAACAGACATCAGGCCGAAAAACATCGTAAAACTCTCGGGCTTGAAAAAAAATCACAATTTTCAAAATTAATTTTAATGATCTGCCGCTCACTCCAATCGAACCCGGAATCATCACGGAAGCCACCATTATTATGTAGTATAAAATGCGATAGCATGATCCGTTATTTTTCCATAAAAAAAAGAGTAAAATGAAATAAAAATAAAATTCTCTCCATCAACCTACCCCACTTTTTGTCGATCCTGTTTCTCATCTCTGCCCGGTGCTTTATCCATACGCGGAAGTGCTCGGGGCGCATGCGCGACTAATACATGCAAACTGCAACGGACCGCGCATACTGCACGCTTTAATTGAATATTGTAAATCGTACATTCTTTGTTTTACCGCCTGTGGGACGAGAGGAAAGAGACCCTACATCCCTCGGACCTATGCAAACGGGTTTGTCTAGCGAGTAGAACAAATCATTGGACCTTTAAATACAAGCTTGCCTAATTAGTTTCTTCAATGTATCCGATCTGACTTTGAATACTGCCTACTATTCTCGTGTCGGGAGTTCTCCAGTCTCCCGGATATGCGGTTTAATTAGTTAAGAATTGTTATAAACTTGCATGACTTCTTGAAACTTTTTAAACCTGATTGATTACTTCAGAGCTTTTTGAACAATATAATCTCAAAATTCAGCAGGATGTAAAAAGATAAAAAATCTTTTAGGTTCTTAAGCTTTTGATACAATTTTTACGTAAGAAAATTACAAAAATACGTACTTTTAACATATTGTTGAAAAACATAACCAAATAAGCAAAAATATGCATAAAATGTGATTTTTTTACTGATGAGTCGAAGATAGTTATCAGGTACGAACAGACCTACATCCATCAGAATTTCTGAGTTATGTATGCGACCACCAATCACCTGAAAGAAGTGAACACCCAAATGGACGTCCCTCCTCCTCCATAATGACTGATAGCCTAGCATCCCTGCATAGAAGAGCCAAAGATAATATCCATATTTTTTTAGGTAAAGATAGCGCAGAAATGGTGCATAGGGCGCTGCATTGGAACACCAAATGTAGCGGATCTTGTTCATTATTTGTAACATGAAGGCAGTCTTAAGGTATAGAGTATAGAGAGTATTAGAGAGATTAGAACTAGACTTCTATAGTTCTAGTGAACTAGAGAAGTCTAGTTCTAGAGAACTAGAAGAACTATTTACTCGTTTACGAGTAAAAGACTCCTGGTCCATAAAAGAGAAGTAACTAATACCTTGAGCTGTTCAATTACTAAAACATCTGTTATTCTAAATATGTTTGGTATTCACGCGTATCCTATTAGGAAATATTTTACATTGAATAATATTATCCTAACTAATGCGGTTTCCTTATATCCTCCTGCCAAGTCAAGCGATTCATCCTTTTTTATCTTCATTTATCTCTCCTATAATTTTATACTTATCTTCGCACTGCGGCTTAGTAAATGTACACTAATTGATAATTTTTATCGATTTTTGTGCGTATAAAACATCGGAACTATCATACTCAATTTTTGAACTAGAAATTATTTAGAACTGAGCAATTTCATTGAATAAAGTCGCTTCAAAAAGCTTAATTTTTAAAGTAATTAAACTTTGGTCGATTTAATTATTTTGTGATGATATTGTCACACCCATGCGTATTATTAACCTATGCAGCAACATGACTTTATACAAAATGCTAATTGGTAAATAATCAACATCACCATACCCGTCCCTATATGGAGCATATGGATTCCACAAACTGCCTCCAAGCCAAGTCAGAACCACGTCCCGCAGCTCTAATGCAAACTGCCGACGGATTGTCATCAGCGGACGTCCAGGACGCCGAGAACTTGGTGCCTAGTAAATTAGGCAAGCATGGTTAACGCTCTCGGGAGGCATACGTAGTATATGGCTTAGCCAGCCGAAACGCCTTCGCCGGATGACAGTAGATACCAAGGGTTGCTGCGCCCGTTGCCTCACCTCTGTGTTCTTTACAAAGTCAAACCACCGCACACATAATATTATTCTAAGACTCTCTCTCCCATTTCTCAAAACAAAAGTTTGCTATTTTGGGCCCTGGTTAGGTGCCATGATTCGCAGCCATAGATGAGAGCAGGTGTGATGCAGGCATTATAAAGGCGGCATTTTATTTTTTTAGTCAAGGTCAAACATATCTCACCGCCTTTGAATATGTAAAAATAAATAAACCTGTATAAAATACTCATTAAATTGACTATCTATGGTTGACTGATAATAATATTCGCTCGAATCCTTGAAATAGTAAGTCTATCATCCGCCCTCCACAAGACTTCATTCCTTTTTTGTTTTTTTCCTCGCCTGTGACGTCACGTTCTGGCGTCGGCCATTTTGCGGTGAAATTAACATGTTGGCGCTGCCATTGAATTTTCTCCGCAGAGTTTCTCTCCCGGAGCTATATGCATTTGTATCCTATCCATTCTCCGCCATCCTCTCTGTATTTTCCCCACCTTTGGCTTAATAGTCTGACGGATCACGACTCTAAGGGCAAGACGAGAATGACGTTGATTGAATCATTTTTAACAGGTTGCTACATAGACGCCGGGTTCTGCCGCGTATCCGCAAATATTGCGGCAAGATGGATTAAACTGCTTTACTTTGCATCCTTCTACATACCACCTCTGTTCGTTTTCATCCGACATTGAGTTTCACTTCCATTAAAATGTTACTTTTATTTCTGATATACTTTTACCTTGTACCTGACTTCAATTCTGTAGGTACAGTCAAAGCGGACTAATATCGACTATATGTCTAACAAACAGTAATAATATTTATTAAAAACCGATGAAAAATTATTGCAAAAAAAGTAAAAAGTAATTCAAACATCTTGTTTTCACTTTTTGCATTAATACATAGTATATTACAGATCTTCTCTATGGCTGCGAATCGTGGCACCTAACCAGGGACCCAAGACAGCAGACTTCTGAGTTTTGAGAATAGATGTCTTAGAAGAATTTTAGGTGTGCGGTGGTTTGACTTTGTAAGGAACACAGAGGTGAGGCAACGGACACAGCAACCCTTGGTATCTACTGTCATCCGGCGAAGGCGTTTCGGCTGGCTAGGCCATATACTACGTATGCCTCCCGAGAGCCTTAACCATGCTTGCCTATTTTACAAGGCATCGGGTTTTCGGCGTCCTGGTCGTCCACTGTTGACAATTCGTAGGCAGTTTGCGTCAGAGTTGCGGGATGTGGACTTGACTTGGCAGGGTGCAAGGGAGCTGGCGGCCGATCGCTTGGCCTGGAGGCAGTTTGTGGATTCCACATGCTCCACATAGGGAGCGGATATGGTATGATGATGATATTACAGACATTTTAAGAGGCGGTTATCCCAAAAAGTTAAAATCACCATTTAACAAGAATGCTGTTCGGCGTCCTGGTCGTCCACTGTTGACAATTCGTAGGCAGTTTGCGTCAGAGCTGCGGGATGTGGACTTGACTTGGGAGGATGCAAGGGAGCTGGCGGCCGATCGCTTGGCCTGGAGGCAGTTTGTGGATTCCATATGCTCCACATAAGGAGCGGATACGGTATGATGATGATATTACAGACATTTTAAGAGGCGGTTATTCCAAAAAGTTTAATTCTCCATTTAACAAGAATGCTGTATTATATGGACACTTGTTATAAGTTATTATGGTTATGATTTCAATTATTACAATAAATCTGAGAGCATCTATTACCGTGTAATCTATACAAGAATCGAAGCTCAAACCCATAGAATTTATTTTCGACTTTCGTTATCGAGACACGACTTTTCAAGGCACAGCAGAACTCAGTTCCTTAAAACCGATACGCAGATGGTTCAGAGATAGGATAAAATCCTTCTCCAGTAATAATAACGAATTTATGTTGATGGTATCTGGATACAAAATACAATATCCCAACACGTTGAAGTTGCCTTGTAATAGATCCATGAAGATAAACATCCTAACTTACTTTCAGTAAGGATATCCTGGAGATTGTATCAAAAGCTTTATTGATTCCCCCCTCTATTTTTAACCCATTGTTTTTAATTCAATGGTAGCGTTCGTATTACTATAATCATTCTGTGTTTATAGATTTTACACGTTGAAACGGAATTCCAATGAAAATACCAATCAAAACTATTATGTTTCTAAGATGTTTACTTAGGCACAAGCTCTTGATGCAATAATTTGCTACAATATGTATTGTGATAGACAATAAGGTTTTACTAAGAAATATTTTAGTTTATAGAGGTAGCCATTTTAATATTTTTTATTACTTTACTACTACTACTAAATTTCCCTTATCCGCACACAGTGGTACATAGGGCACTGCATTGGTACACCAAGTGCAGTGAATCTTGTTTCATCATTTGTTACGCGAAGGCAAGGTGATCAGCCTTACGCTTCAGCGCTAGTGAAAATCACATGTAAATAAATATTTCATGTTGATCCCGTACGCGACTCGAACCCACGGCCTTATGCACGGTAGCCAAATGCACTACCACTGTGCTACGAGGCGGATAAAGTAATTTCCTACGTATTATATTTTTATTATTTATATTTTATTCTAAGTTATTTAATCTAATTAGATCGGGGTATGTAAAGTGCATTTGTACCTGGCAATCCTCGGTAGTTTCAGTAGTAGATTGCCTTAGCCTGCGCCGCATATCCTTTGCCTTCCGAATACGGTCTAAGTCCTTTTCTCGCGAAATTATTTTCCTGCGATAAACTATGTTCATAGCGCCTTCAATTAGTAAGGAATCCTGCATTGTTTATTGCTCAGCAGAAGTGCACATACTTACATACCTGCTCTGATTGGGTACAAATGCGTGACTCTTCTTCAAGGAAACGGATAATCCACTATGAAAATTGCATATTGTCAAATTATCAATTAACAAAGTAGGAACTTATGCTTTATTAATTTTTGAAAAAAATCCAAAACGTTAAATGAAGTAAAAAAAAGCTTCAAGTAGCTTGGTTTTTAATTGATGCACTAGCGACGAAATTGGAGCAAAATGCAGAACTGAGATGAGCATTGTACCTACACAAAATAAGAAAGGTCTTTTACGACGGATCATGTAGAGCGAATGAATGATGAAAGAACTGCTAAAAACGAATACCTGGGTGTAGAGTGTAAAAGGCGAGGAAGTCACAGAAAGCATGGCTTGATCAAGTAGGTACAACAAGTACTTGAAAATGGACATGCGAAGAGTCAGACATATCGGCGTTCATGCATGTGGGGGATTATAATGTGGAAAAAGCAAAAGTAGTGTTCCAAGACTGAGTGGTGTGGTTTTCTATCCTCCATGCCTACCCTTTTGGGGAAATGGCGTGATGGTTAGTTAATTATTTATGTAGTTATCATAGATATCATCCGATAGCGAACTACCGAAAAGTTTTCTCCGCAGAGAATATTATTTTAATTTATCTAGTAGACATAAAGACTGTAGACTAGTATACCAGCTTGAAATGTCAAAAAAATTAAATTCTAAAACAAATCGTCTTTTTTCTCTCGCTATTAATCGTAAAATATTTTTTAGAATAAAATACTGCATCTCTTGAAGCCGGCTATAGTTTTCAAACTGTTACGCTGAAGCTCTACAATTTTATCTATAAAAATAATAAGTTTATCACTCTATGAGCCTGATTTCGGGATAGATAAGATTCATTTCTTTATTATTTTATTATATTGTTTTGAATGACTGAAAATAAAGTTTATACGTTAATCTTAAAATAGCTGTTTTAACTTTATTCATCTTCGTTAGTTGTACAATCTGAAAATCCAATTAAATGTGATTGATTACACATTATCCGCTGTTTCTGTTAAGTTTTGCTTTCAAAGAGCTCAGTCATTCATTTTCAAGAAGCGAACCGATCGTGTGTATTTTTCTAACGAGACTCTAGGCCTCGCCATAAACAATAACATAGCTAGGAAAAAGTAATGGCATTTCTATTTCCTTTCGTGTCGACACTCCGTTTTGCCGACAGTCTCGTGCCATGATTGCAACCGCACAAAAAATGCCAACAGTTATTAAAAATGCTTATTGAAGTGTGATGTCCGCCATTTTAGATTGAGGCTTGATCATCAAATCTTGATCAAAGCTTGATCATCTTGATTGTCAAAGGAAGAACTACTAATTGGGAATGGGGTAAGAATGACAATTAGTTAGTGCGGTTAAGACCAAATAGACTATTTGTTCCAAACGTCTCCGGAGATTTTTAATTTCGAGATCTTGCACAGGACTCTATCACAAATTGACTTACCCAACAGCTACGTGCATTCATTTGCTAAGTTCTTGACTTAATTAGTTTCATCATCTTCAACGTCGAAGCGTATAATTTCCGTCATTTAGGTCGAATAAGTATTTGAACTTCCGCGGGATGTTGGTAGCATCACGAATACATTAGCAATGCAGTTTAAGTCAGATACAAATAACTTCAATATTCTAGTTGATATTCGTATAAAGTTGCATTCGTGTTTTAGGTTTTATAGTATCGTGTCTTAAAGATACTTTTATCCCGTCAAATGTTATCATTTCTGGATCATCTTTATCTTTGAACATTGATACCGTTGTAGAAATATTTTTTTCTGTGTGGTCTTACGTGATAAGAAAAATGCATTGATAAAAATCGCTGTCTGTCAATTAAAAATCTGTCAAAAGATCAACGATATATTTTCATGAAAAGGGTATTCAAATTATTTTTAAAAATTGGAAATGCTTTATGAATGTCACGTTTTTTTACTATTATCATAATATGCTCTGTAGGAATAAGCTGCCTTGTTGCATTAATGTAAATTGATGAATTTAGTATAAGACACCTTACTGTACACATAAAAATATCTCTCACTTCTTCCGGATAATTTCTTAGGCTCATACATTTATGTAATTCAATAAACCCTTGAGAATCTGAGGCGGAAGCGTTGTAATTGAATGCGACGTCCTTTTCTTTTTTTTAATGACACAAAACAGTTACTGGACCCTTTTACATTGTGCCCATTCCCGAGCGAATTATGTGGGATAATGTATTTTTACACTACTACTACTACTTTCCCTTATCCGCATCCAATGGTGCATAGGGCACTGCATCGGACATCGGTACAAGTGCAGTGTTTATTGATCATTTTATTACATGAAGGTAAGATGATCAGTCATACGCTGCAGTACCAGTCCAAGGTATCACACATAAAATATTAATATAAAAATCGCATGTAAATAAGTATTTCTTGTTGACCCCCTATGAGATCCCCTGTATTTTACGTGGAACGCAAAAAAATATCGTTTAAAAGAAAGTGATGATGAATTTAGAATCATATTGAGACTGGCTCGGTGAGCTGTTACTCAAAATTTAAACAAAACAGACAAAATACTACGAATATTTTTCTATTTTTTTAATCTTGCACTTTCATTTCACCCGAGTTTCTTCGCGTTTTTTTTCACTCCCTTGGTCTTCCCACGACCCGCCACGGTTGCTGCGTTCCTGGTACCCTGGTCGGTACTGCACGCCTCCGTGGAGATGCAAATTGTAACGTGGCGGACCAGATATACCCTCCGTGACTCCGCCGGCTGTGCGCGCCACAACACCTCCATGATTGATGCCTCGTGTGCCCGTGGATATCCTGGATTCCTGGCATTCTGCAGGAGCGGCCAACGGGAGAACGACTTATTAATTCGGTTACAAGATCCCGTTCTTTTTAGCCACACTATTTAGCTATCTGAAATCAGTAATTAAGAGTACCTATGCTCTACGTATACTCGTATAACGTATTCCTCGATTTTAGCCCTCGAATTCAACATTAGGGTATGCGTGTTTGTATCGTCCTATTTTTTAAATAATGTATTTATCTCCTTTAACAAATCAAATATCCAATAAATAAGCTATGCAAACACGAGTCTGGTCGATATCTAAAATGTGTGAAAAAATCATTGCTCTAATGTTAAATTCCAGGGAGAAAATCGAAGAATACGTTTGTATGGGAAGCGGCCGCGAGTCACGTGGTGGAGTATTCTCTTAACGCCTTCGTTTATTCCACGTCTACGATAAGATTGTGGAATCTATATGCTCTCCAAATAGGGAGCGGATCAATCTGCAGATGTTACCAATCAAGGGAAAGATTTTTTTACTTAAGGTAACAAAATTCCTGGTCCTTTTTGGTAAGATTTTTGTGTTCTGGTACACTTAAGTACTGCACGCCTTATTTTACTCGTATTTCTATGACTAATATACATGCGTCTGTATATTTCTTGGATTTCTGGTAATCTGCAGATTTAGCCAACCAGGTAAAATATATTTGGTATAATCATTTATATATCTGTGGTTAAAGAATCTCTTTTCTGCCATGATTTGTAATATGTTCTAGTATACTTTCTCGTACATATATTTTATACAATTGATACTACACGCTTTCGTTTAGTCCACTTTTAATAATCGATAGCCTTAAATCACCTTTTTGGTATTTTGCCACAGTCAACTTTTGTTTCTATGAATATCCATAATCTCTGTTATTTTTGTGGTGCGACCATCAAGGGATATTGTAGATACAAATGTACATTTGAAATGTACACTCAGTTTACAATTTTTTCCATCTTTCATACGTTTCTCTGCGTTTTACCGATCCATATAGATATCTGATGGTTTCCATGTTTCTGGTATATTATTTTTATTACCTGTTTGTGAGATTTGCTTCCATCGCGGATGAATCATACCGGTTTTTATAAGACTTTTACTGTCTACACGATATACAAAAATAAGACGATACAAAAAGCTTCTGGTCAATATCTAAAACTTGTGACAAAATCATTCCTCTAGTGCTGGGGAATTCCGGAGAGAAAAACCAAGACTGCGATTATAAGGAAAAATGATCACGCGACCAAATATCTTCACCAACCGAATCTGACAGAACGCTTTATTTTAGTTGAATGCTTTGTTATTTATTTTTAACTCTTTGATTTTCTTTCTGGTTGATAATTGTGAAATTACTTACCGGCAAATTAACATACTTCGCCACGCCTACAAAGGTACATATTCAATCATGGAAGGTGTTCCGTATGAGGTCAATTATCATTAGTTACATATTGTTTATATTCTCAGGTCTCAGAAATCCTTTGGTTGCTGTTTACAGTATAAATACATCAGATACCGTTGGCTTCTTCACTCCAAGAACTATGTATGGGTGTATAGTAACATGTGTATACTAACACGTGTGTAGTAATATGTGTGTTCTTTGATGAAACAAGGAATTATCCTTGCTCCTCGCCACAGTAATGATCTCTTGAGAAGAAAAGTAAAGTAACTAATTTTTAAAAATAAAAAATATATACATCAAAAATAAATACTAGGTTTATTCATTCTTAAAACTGGTGTAATATTTGTATCGAGTGAAGACATTTAATGTTATCACTTTTACTTTTCTAAATAATTACAAATATTCATAAATTTACCACACTTTAGGTAATGCTGAACATAGTGAATATGTTAATATGAATAATGAGTTAAAACGAATATAATAAATAAATAAATTAGCCATGTTGATCTACAATTTACGTATTTTTACATATTATACGGTTTTTACAACCTTAAATTATTAAAAAAAAATAGTATGCATAATATAATAGTAGAAAATGTTTTTTTACAGTCTCAACGTGTCAGAAGGCCCAATTATTGAGAAAAATTACGTCACACACGCTTTCGCTTGAGAAAAATCGCAAAAAAATTGTGATCTCACCGGAAATCTGACCAGTTGCATCTGTGACATGAGACCTAATTTCAGCCTCATTCTTTACCAACATAAAGAGTTTGCAATTTTGATTGACAAGTTTCTTAACTAATTTCAAACATGTTTACAGTAACCGCACTCCACCCATCACTTCCTCGTTACCGAGTCCCGCAGAATCCCCACCGTACGTACCCCGAGATGATCCGATGTAGCACCAATAGCGGCACTAACCTTCGATCTCTTATCTCTTCGTAATGAAGTACATTTTATTGTTTCATATAGAAATGCACGATGCACAGTTATATAACACGAGGGGATAGATCCATCGCAAATTGCCCACTTCCTTTCCCCCATTACATATGGTGCTGGCTACAAAATAAATTATGGTGTTTATGCTAAATTTCACACATAAATAGCTAGTTACGGCGTGATTATGTATGAACAATGCGAGTTTTTGGTTTCTCCTCTTCTGTGTCACGATATGCCTTGTGATCTGTACGAGATGATATCTGACTAATTTGATTATATATTATCCCGGCGGAAAATTACACTGCTAATATATCGCGGCACGAAATAAGAGCAAGCCGCTGCAATAGTAAAATCTAAACTACAACAAACACAAAAGATTAGTCCATATTCTAGGTGTACGAAAATGTCTAAATATTAATATGTTGTATCATCAAACACTACATAATCATCAGCGTTCCATAAATTATCTTCACTTATTAAGCGTAGAAATATATCTGATTTATGTTTTTTGTATAAAGTTCTAAATAATGTAATTGAGAGCCCCTACCTTCTAGAGCAGATACCTCTTCATTGTCCAATTAGACTCACTAGTCATGTCTTTTTTTATAATTTAGCCCCATCAAATAATTATTTAAAAAAATCTTTTATATATCGTAGTTGTGCGAAATTCAATGAATACTGTAGCTGTCTTGACATTTTTAACATCAGACTACCCAATTTCAAATTAAAATTATTTGAAATCTTATAGACTGTAAAAGGTAATCCTAATTCTATTCCCAGTCATCTCCTTTTCCTTTTACCTATCCCATCATCCTATCCTTCCCTCATAACTCTTTTTTTTTTTTTTTTTATATTTATTTTTTCCATCTACTTTGAATTGTATAAATGTGAAAAACTATAATTGGTAATCATGCTTTTTTTGTATTCTACGTTCATGTATCGATACTGTTGTTTTTCCTATAAATAAATAAATAAAATAAAAATTTTAAAAAAAAATAAAAATGCAAATAATTCATACACACTAGTAAATGCATGTAAAATAGTAAAATGGTATTAATTTCAGAAAACATCTGCCATATAATATTTTCAATGGTTTTTTTTACTAAAGTGGGTAAAATTTATCTATTTTATTTTAACATTCCACCTGGAGTAATGTCCATATCCACTGCTTCATTATCTAATACACCTCCTGCATAATAAGTTCGCGATAGACTATGTAACAGTTAAAGTACATTCCTTGATGTCTCCATTCGGATTTATAGTCTTCGCGTGTCTGACCTTTACTCAAGTTGATACGAAAATAACATTACCGTTTACAATCGCTACCGTTCCTAGATCCGATAAATAATCTACCTGACGACGCTATTAAACCGAGTCTCCTTTTACTGCATTTATCTGCAATTTAATTAATCTCCGTTTCGGTATTATTCGATTGTCCGGCAATTTGTCCATTTGTCGTAACTTGATTAAATTATTTCTATGAATGGCTTCACATGACCCGAACGACCAATTTCCGCGTGATTCAACAGGCTCTTCAGATTAACAATGTTATTAGCTCTTAACTTGGGTATAGACTCTGGAAACCGATTAATATAAGTATGATGGATATGGCTTCGGGTTTTTTCTAATGTTATGGACATAAATCAGCTTAATTGATAATCACCATGAAGAAATTTTCCAGCGTTTGAGAAAAGTTCTTCTTGAGGGAATAGGCCACGTATAGTACAGTTCTGCGTCCGTTATTCCCAGTCTGGGCTACAATCAATCATCAGTGTAGGTTTGCACCTACAGCAATCTGAACAGTACGAGGGACTATCCGGTTGACTAATGCTATTGCTGGCTGGCTGGCCCAGGTGTATCATGTATATATATCTGACCACTAACAGGCGTGAAAGGAAAACATTTTATATTATTATAATATGAGTAATTTCTTACGTATTCTTAGAGTACTTATTTGGAGCTACCTGACACTCTTTTAACTGCAGTATTAACACGAAACAACACAAGTATGAAACAAACTATGACAATGCTCCAGTATTAGGTCATAATATTTTTCGCCAAATAAGCCAATGAAAGCCCCACCCTTTCCTAGACTGTTTTAAAGACTATTGAGTCTTTTTTCAGTCCAGCCAACTCTACCGATTTTTTTAACAAGCTAAACCGCGATTTTAAGATTGTTAGTGTGATAAAAATACGGATGAATTTACGATTATGTACGCGAACAAATGCTTTCATTGTACCCCTACCACCGTCTCGGCTTATGTATTATAATTGTCATTGTTTCCATCACCCAAACCAACCAGAGTCGGCCCAAATTAACAGTGGTAGGGATGTTAGTTTCTACCCCGATCATTATTTATTAGTAATTACAACCGCCCGTGTGGAGACCGGTAATAAGCCAAAACCTTCTTAGTTTATGATTGATTTATGATCTGATTTATTTAAAAATGAAACTGCCTGCTTTTGTTACGGTACCTGGAAATACGCCATAAATCGTTATTCCTGTATTTTCAATATCATTATTTACCTGATTATTTTATTTAGACGGGAAAATAAAGACCCTCTTTAATAACCTGCTTGCTAGATTTGAACCGCTTGTATTTTGCATCGTTCTGCGCATACATTGTAGCCTCGGATATTATCTGGACATCTCTCTGTCTCGGCTCATGTCCAGAAGTAATTGAATTTGCGTCCACTCGCTGACAGATTGCATGCAGTGTCCCAGTAATGGAATAGCCGCCCGAACTGGCATTGCTTTATTACACGCCTTGTTCTGGTATAATATATGAGCTCACATTAAATATTTGACATTGAAATGTTGCAACTGCTAGAACCTCAATTTTCATAATTCTTATGTAACGAGCGTGATTCGAGCACACGGGTTTCTGCCCTATAAACTCCATGTTCTCTCACTAGCAAAACATCGTACAATAAGATGTACATACTATACTCGTACATACGCAAACATCGCGTCGTGATGGTTTTATTTCAACACCGTGATTCAAATTGTAATCAATGGCAACAAAGAAAGATGATTAGAGGCGTAGGGAACTCCGAAATGTAATCGAAATCATTCGAACTGAAGAATGTGTAATATTTGTCCAGGTAGCTCATACGAGAATGTAGGAGCGTGATGCCCGAATTATCTGTGGATCATTTCGCTTATTGCTCAACCCGCCAGCCGCCAGATTCGTGGTGTGGATCAGGCGAGGCGCAGGCGCAGGTCGCTGGTCACTCTGATAAATTGATTAACCCATGGATTTACAACTTGTCATTGTCGTTAGATTCGATTCGGTTCCGGGGATTATTGGACTATGGCTTCCTGCGGTAAATAATGTGAATTTGACAATTCTAACTCACATTTTTATGGACAATTAAATTCTTGCACGACAAGTACATTTTCGCCACAAATTGGCAAGCTTCTGATTTATCGACTTATAGGCATTTAAATTACATTCGCGGGTAATTCTGAACTATGCAAGCAACTAGTCTCAACCCATGGTTTGGATTCTAAAATAGAAATAAAATTGTGTTATTTATTGCAACTGCGTTTGAAAGCTTTGAAATGAATACTTTAAAATATTATGTTTCACCCAAATAGCTTAATACGATTTTCAAATCAGTTAAACTAAACGTTGCTTACGCCTTGGCAATAAAAAATAACTTTGATTTTATTGATGGTACGAATACAGTTTATTACCAAACTGTTTATTTTTCACATTCCAAAGTACGTTCCCTTTAATTGCAACCACTTAGTTTATATCCAAAGGCTTTATTAAGACACAAGTAGATTCCCTTTCAACCAGCACTAAACATTTTTCCAGCCAATTAATCTAATGTTTTACATTTGTAACCGGTGTAATTTTATTCACATCAAGTTTTTTCGTTAATTGAAATGACGAAGCCATTAATTTGGTCAAATTATTTGTACGCAATGCAGCAATGAAATCAAATTGAATAAAAAAAAGCTCCCAGGAAGTAATTACATGAAGACACATAGGGAAGCCATTATTATAGCATGTGTTCTTATATACTTATAATTCCCAAAGGCTTCTCCTAAGGTTGCGTAAACGCCAGAAATAGTTACGTGATTTATATCTTCAGAGTATGGAGCGATAAGTGGAACATGCCATGATTTTATTTCAATTACATTTCAAATAATCAGCTTGCTTGCTTTCTTCCCACTTGATCCAAAGATTTCGAAAATTTACCGCTTATTAGACCCTTATAAAACCCAAAACCCTATTTCCCCACTAATTAGTTGTCTCTAAGTTACGCGCCAGGGGTACTAAATTTAATAGGACGGATTCAAGTATGTTCGCTATCACACGAATAAAATTAAAGCTTTTCTACGCTGAAATTACCACAGCTCATTCCAGCTTCTAATTGAAGTAATCGTACCAATTTGGTTCATTTAATAAATCCCTTAGTATCTACGTAAACATGATCCGGAAAAACTAGGCTTTAATAAAGGCAATGTTTACCTTTTCAAATGGGGTCTTTTTACACCACCAATATTGGTTATGATCTGCTCTATACAGGGAGCAATAAAACTCGTAGTACAACCCGAAAACTGGTGAATCTACATTATTTGAAGTCGAATGTGTAAGATGACTTTATAATCTGAGCTTAAAATTGTTTTCTCGTAAAAGCTTTCATAAGTACCGTAGATTAAGTCGAATTGCACAAATTCTTATTATACTTCGGTTATTGTTTTTGTTTTCTCTATGGAAAGTATTAATTTGACTAAATAAATTATGTTTGACAGAATCATAAATATCATCATCATCATCATAATTTTCTACATTTTATTATTTCTATAATATGTCATGCCCTAAACTGTCTTAAATACTGCTTACCCATAAATGTTATTTTTGGTCTTAGCCCAAAATGAGATTGATAAACAATTGATATTATACTATGTAAAAATAAAAATAAATAAAATAAAAAAAAAATCATGGGGAGTACAAGTTTATGTAACACTAGTTAGAATATTGGGAAAAAATGCTATAAGCTTGTAATTATTTATGTAAAAGATAAGTTTATTGTCACAGGGTCATTTCAAATAAATATTACCTAAACTTGACTATTGTATGTAGAATCCGACAAAATATTGACGTAAATTTACAATTATCATGCCACCTTAAATGTAATTCAATTATGTTTAGTACTACATGTGTTATGTATAATACTACAATGCCCTAACTCGACACGGACTATCTAGTGAGTCGGGCCCAGATCATTGGCATGGGTCTCTACTGATTGAGTCGCCATTCCATTATTGTGATTATTAAATGTGTGAAATGTAATAAATAAATAAAATAAAGTAGAATAAAATATTGCTACCACCATCGCATTGCACGATTGAACTTTATGATTTAGTGACGTTTCCTCCTATCCACGCCCTTCAAAAACAAACATACTAATTTTATGCGTCATTTACCTTCATTTGTCATTGTTATTTTCAGTTTTGCTAACTGTAGAACTTGAATATTCTGCCCATCAGCCAATATCCATTTTCTAGCCGATGACCGGAAGCAAACAGGAACGATTAAGGTCGTTAAATATTATCTGGTTCTTATAAATGGCCATTAAATATCTTTTATTAACCTAGCTATCATGTAAACTAGTCTAGAATTATATTTGCCGCTTGTGTAGCAAACAATTAATTTCACTTTTTTGCAGTTTTCTAGACTTCAATTTTAATCTCCGATAAATTGTGTTTTAATTGTGGAGTATTGTCTTCGAATTGTTCATCGTTTCATTCAAAATTGATATATGCAAAAAGTACCCGGATAGGAAATAAATTATTTTAATATTTGGAGATTATATTTTCTTATTTCGTATTTTTTAATCGGCCATAGAGATTAGCCAAATAAAAAGCTATGTATATTTATTATTTAGCTTGATAAAAAGTCTTTTTTTTTAAACTCTAAAACAAATTTATTAATTCTATGGTTTCAAGCCAGAGTTAAATAACTGACAGATAGGCCAATTTGTTGAGTCAAAGTCCATGAAATTTTTCCTTTGTCGGTAAACATTGCCGACGAAAATTCAAGTTAAACATAAAAAATATCCTTAGAAAATTACAATCTATATCAACAATTGATATTTCAATATCTCATCCAGAATATCAGCGCTACGCGTTAGTAGTGTTTTGCAAGTAAAAACAACAATTTCGTTTCTCATCTTTATGCTCAATTCGTTGCGTTCCTCTAGAATCCTTTGAGAATGCAAATATATCTTTATGATAAAATTAGTTCCATCGTTTTTGCATTCATTTCTGCATTGTTCAATTTTATTGCACGATTTGAGGACTGTCAGTATCAGAAGAAAGACCAAAACAAATCGGCTTCTGCATCCATGTGGAATACCGTTGAATATCATAGAATACCATTGAATATCATGGGATATCAAAGGATCCCATGGTCTCTCATCATACGCTTCTTGCCGATTACACGGTTTGCTTTATGGTGATCTGAAATAGAAGGTACGATTTCTGCCACGCCCATGTGAGAGATGGGAAATCACCATTGCTATTCGTTTCTGCGCCATCAAATATAAACGTCAATAATTGCTTAATTCCTGAAGACCTGTGAACAGTATTTGATTCTGTGTAATTGAAGTGGCATTTGATGGAACTTAGAATTTCGTATTGTAATTTTACAACGTGACGTATAATTATAGTTGTCATTTGACTGTATTGCCTTTTTAATGCCTTTTTTGAATCGTCAGAGCTTTTTAATGTAGATAAATATAATAGTTATAAAACCACATACGCAAATTATTATGTCTCTTCGATAGGTCGTTCTACGATGTTTCAACAAAAACTAACTTAGTAAAGAATCTAACTAACTAACTAACCATCACGCCATTTTTCCGAAGGGTAGGCAAAGAGGATAGAACGCCACACCATTCTGTCCTGACATACTTCTCTTTGAACTTCCTCCACCTTCATACTTCTTACTCATGCACGCACGTCGATTAAATCTTTACCTGCCCACATTTCAAGGCACTTTTTTTACTGAGATCATGCATAAGTCTTTCTTCCTCGCCTCTAATCCATTCCGACTTCTACATCCAGGCACCATATATTTTTTATAGCCGTTCTTTCCCCCCAAACATCCCCCATTCGCTCTACATGACCGAACCAACGTAATCCAGACCTTTCTTAAAACCTTTGTCGATAAATGCTATCTCAGCCTTGCATTCTGCTCTAATTTCAACATTAGTGCAACCTATCATACATAGATTTACCACATATTCGCCTGAGAGATCGCATTTGTCAAACCTCATTCAACTTACTTTCATCCTTATTTTTCCAACTCCAGCTTCCCATACATAAGAGGTTGGTACATAGTTTCTCCATTATGCACTCCATAATACATGTTTATTTGTCTCAAAGCCCTAAAGGCGCAGTTTTACCAGTATTGTAATATTCGAAATCCTTAATAAAAACGGCAATAAATTACCAGGCGAGACATGTGAACATCTTTGTTAAGGAGGAAATGCATACTGTTTATTTTTATTTCGCTCTTATGGGATTCGCCTACGATGGTTTTGTGAATTGGCGATCTTTGTTCATGAGAATCCTGGATAATTAGTTGTTTAGAGTGATGCATGGTCTGCCATTAATTCCGGTATCTTGCGAGATAATCGTGTTTGATTTTGCATACTGGATTATCGACCATTTTAAATGGCCGGAATACGTATGAAACGCAGAACTCACCGCCACCGACCGGATTCACAACGGTAAGGTTAAAATCGCCATTTACTATTTTTATTCTATTTCGAAATTGTTGGTAAGAAATGTAAACTCGATTTTGCGTTTACTGTCATTTAAATGTGTGTATTTTACTGACGTTACGGTATTTTGATTTAAAAGCTACATGAAATAACTGTGCCTGAAAGCAGGAAACAAGTTGTGCTGAAGTGGGATTTGAATATTATATCATTAATTTTATTTTACTGAATACCTTAATTAAAGTAAAAAATTCTGGATGTCGGTACATCACTACCTGGAACTGATAGCATATATCGTGGGTATACACAGAAAAACAGCTAACTACAAAAATACATTTTTTAAGTTTGGTTGTTCATTGAAAAAAAATCAAGTTTTCACTCGCTCTTAATATTCTGAAACTCAGGTAATAGTGGTGATATAATTTAACCGAATATACTTGTTGATAGAGGGTAAAAATCTGAAATTAATAACTCAAATATGGCAAAAACGTAGTTAACCGGTTTTCCTTGTATGCTCACGATATTATGTATCTTACCATAATTGCTATACTGCACTAATTTTTCATTTGTTAAAAATGAACCGGGAACACCATGTTACAGACCTCACCGACCACCACATATCCAAGAACCATATTTCTATCTCTTTCCCATGTCTTCGATCAGCTACATCTACAGCTATAGGCAGGGTTTTAGTACCGATCCGTAATCAGCGCACAAAATTTGGAGAGCGCGCTTTTGCGGTTGCGGGCCCTGTGGCTTGGAATGCTCTCCCACCAGAAGTGCGCAACTGTGAGAGTGAAGTGTGATGTTTCGAAAGAAACTTAAGACCTAATATGTTCTCAAAATCTTTTGATTAATTTTGATAATGGTATTTTCTACTCAGAAATTTAGCTTTCACTCACTTTAAATTTCCCGAGCCGTTAAATTTAATATTTAAAGCGCCCTTGAGGTATATTTCGGCTACCGTGCATGAGATCGCGGGTTCGATTCCTGTTCAACATGAAATATTTATTCATATGTGATTTTCATATTAATATTTCAAGTGTGATACCTTGGACTGGTATTAACCACAACTAAGCTAGTTGGTGAAGTGTAGACGGGGATTCTGGTTCAATATAGAGGACCAGAATCTTCTCCCCCTCCCAAATTATCCATAATAATAATGTCGAGATATTAAATTTCAAACTATCCAATTTCAATGAAACTACCGAAATAATATAAAAAATTTGGCAATTTCCCAAAAGCTGACTTTTTTGAACGCAGCTAAGTATTCACGGTGCGGTACGTCTAATCCAAATATCAAATATAAGTTGCGGCACCCTACCTGGTTGATCATCAGCATTGGAGCTAAACAGCACACACAGTCCGGTCTCATAGTTCACTGCGTGGCAGGTGTCGTTGGACTGGCAGATCTCCAGGCAATCTGTCAGCATCAGCGTACCAGGGATGTCGTCCAGGATGTGAGCTGGAGCCGAGAACACATACCTGGAATAGTTAAATCGATGGTTAGACCAGAACCTGTAATAAATCTTCTATAAATTCTAATATACAAGAGTAAAATTGACCCACATATAGACTACTGCTCATCTACTCGTAAATTATACCTTAGTAATGAAGGGAGCTTAAAAAATTACAAATTCTGCAAAACAAAGCAATGCGAATCATATTGAAGTGCAGTAGAAGAACAAACATTAAAAAAATATTAAACTCTTGAATATTATGTCAGTAGACCAAAGAATTAAATATAATGTTGATAATGAAATTAACAAAATTGTTCTAGGGATAATTCCAAGATATTTGCAAAACAAATAAAAAAAACAATGACTCTTTTCATAAATATGCAACAAGAGGTTCAAAAAATATAAGATTAGAAAAGAAAAGAAAAACTATGTCACAGAATTGTCTCATATATGAGGGCATTCAAATGTATGAGGAGATGCCAGACGAAAAAAAAAATGAACAAAAATAATAGTGTGGATATTATATCATGGCTAAATTGAATCAATAATAATGATAGGATAAAGAATAGTTAGGAAAAAAATAAATTAAGTGTAATGTAAAATACATTAGTCTATGTAAAATATATATATACTAAAAAAAATGTAATAATAAAAAAAATATAAAAAAAAATGTTGCAAGATTTCTGCTCCCTAATTTACTTATCTTGAATATTTTTGTACCACCAGGACTCAACGCAAAACAGCTACGAGTGGGGTGGGCCCCGTACCCTCTCAGCAGTGTGGCGAGAGTGGAGTTTCGGAACAAACGCATCACCAATTTTCACCAATGAGAGGATATCTCGGAGTTATCCTATTTATTAATATTAGTTTCTTCTATTTCATATGTAATGTTTGAATAATATCTTTCGTACTATGTATAAAAGTCGATAAGAAATTAAACATATCGTATGAAAAATTGAATTCCTTTATTAAGAAAAAACTCGATTTAAGTTTAATGAAAAATTCCGCGATAGTCACACGATAAAGATTAATGCATGGTGTAACAAAACTCGTAGTACAACCCGAAAACTGGTGAATCTACATCGTATTTGGAAACAATTGTGTAATTAACATTTTAATCTGAGTTTTTTTTTTTTCTGCTCACAAAAGTTTTCATAAGTATGGCAGATTAAGTAAAATTGCTCAAATTCTTAAAAATTCGCGTTTTTAATTTTGTTTTCTTTATATGGATATTTAATTTAACTAAATACATGATATTTGATAGCAATTTGCAAAAAAAAATCTACTTAGTACTCAATTTTCTAGAAAACTAAGGGTCAAACAAAAAAAAAAATTCTACAAAATCGACTCCAAATATGATGTAGATTCACTGGTTTCCCGCTTGTACATCGAGTTTTGTTACAGCCTGTATAGAAAAACCCGGCTCGAAGTGGAAGTTCAACGTAGAAATGAATTCGAAAGGTTTTTTTTTCAATTTTCAAATGTGTTTTTCAAAGTTATGATTTCTTCGTACAAATTGATTTGATCGTAAAGGAACGTCTTCTGCGGAAGACGTGTTATATAAATGATTTATAACTTGTTTTATATTATTTTACAGAACAAAGGAATTATTACGTTCACTATTGAGATTAGCTATAAAACTTCCATTCCTGTTTCACCCTGGTTTGATATAAATCATTTGATGAATAACTGACATTTATATATTACAATAATTAATTTCAAAATAAATGCTACCACAAAAAAAGCAATGGACCTAGCTAGCAATGGAGCCCTTGAGGTATATATTCACACAAAAACAGCGCTATTTAAATTATCCATGATAATAATATAACTCAGCTAAAAGTTACAACCAAGTTTAAAGTACTAAAGTTACCCACTTGACAATCATAAAGCTTCTCCTTCCATGCAGTACTATTAAATGTGACAGTAAAGAGATAAACAATTTCTCAGAAAACCGCTGTTAGTTACGAAACGCAAATCAACGAAAAAAAATGACGGTAATACCAGATCACATGTTAAAGGAAGGAAAATCATAACCAAAAGAACAGATATATATAAAAACTAACAATCACGCCATTTCCCCGTAGGGGTAGGCAGAGAGGATAGAACGCCACACCACTCTTTCCTGGCGTACTTTTCTTGCTTCCTCCACATATACATCTTCTCATGCACGCACGTCGATTATTCCGACTTCTTACATGCCCACTTTCAAGCACTTGTTTTACTTGATCATGCCATGTCTTTCTCGGCCTTCCTCGACTTCTACATCCAGGCACAGTCGCATCATATATTTTTTCAGCCGTTCTTTCATCATCCATTCGCTCTACGTGACCGAACCAACGTAAAAGACCTTTCTTAATTTTGTCGATAGTGCTTATCTCAGCCTTGCATTCTGCTCTAATTTCAACATTAGTGCACGTATCATACATAGTTTTACCACACATTCGCCTGAGAGATCGCATTTCAACTGCATTCAATCGTTATATATTTTTTTTTATCGGGGCCCAGATAAGAGCTTTGACGCGGATATGACGGTTATCGGTATATTTCAAAGAGATTTTACCAATGACGCGCCACAAATATTTAAAAATCGTTTCAAGTCGACCATTGAAATTATTTATTTTAAGCTGTCAGAGGGAATTAGATACGGTCTTCTTTCTGCTGCTAAATGCCATGGACAGAATCACCAGCAGCTCCTCACTTACCTGAGGGATCAGAGTAATTGGTTTTATCATATTTTTGAAAATAAAAAATTGTGGTCTTTCAGTTTCGCCAAAAGACTATCTGAATTGTTGAACGCATCTTTCTTGTTCCGGTTTTTCTTTGCCTTTTTGGATTCGGTGAATATAGATGATGTTAAATATTTCACTGTCGCTGTTGGTAAAATTGCTGGACCATTTGGTATTTTCTTGTTTGAATTTTATATCGCAAATAAATTTAATACTTAATTTAATTAATTTAATACTCGGTACCCCAAGCATGTCCAACCAACGTAGATAAATTCTTTAGAAACTTTGACTTAAAAGGGAGATAAAATCATTATTGGCATTGAATATTTGGTCATGGTCGATGGTTTGGCCATGTAGAGCAAATGAGTGAGAAAAGAACGGCTATAAGAAGTTTATAATGCAAGTGTGCCTGGATGTAGAAGCGAGAAGGCCGAGAAAAGATATGGCATGACTAGGTACAAACAAGTACTTAAAAGAGGACATAAGTGAAAAGTCGAAATGAGTAAGAGTAAGAAGTTCTTTATGAGAAAATAAACATAACATTTGAAAACAAAAAAATAATGCTCGTACCGATAAAGTGCCAATTTTGCCGTTTGTCATCGGGAGCTATTAGAAAAGATATAAATTTAGCATAAAATAATTAGCGTATGTGTATGAGAAGATGTATGTTATGTAGAGGAAGCAAAGGAAGTATATTCAGGACAGAGTGGTTTGGCGCTCTATCCTCTCTGCCTACCGCTACGGGGAATTGGTGTAATGGTTAGTTATAAAAATCTTATGACATTTTTTATATTGTGACAGTTGTTTTGCCTTGTATGATTATGGTCATTATTCCATCATGGAAATTTTGCTTTAAATCGGGCTGAGCGTTGAAAAATTCATTACTATTATACAATTGTCAATTTGAAATAAAATAATTTTTTCATACATTTTTTTGTTTCTTTTTTTTTTGTATATTAATATAAATATAATTAATTTTATCGCATTAAATTCTAAATCAATCAATTATTTGCTGATGCTTGTAAACATAGTTTGCAACAGCATAAACTGAATTACAGTGCATCTGCTCGTCGGGATGATGCGTCTTTTTGATATATTGTTCGCTCTCCCATTTGTAGCGAACAAGCCATTTTCTTTTGTAGCTTGTTTTTCACTAACGGAATCATCGTTAATATGAGAATCTTGACTGTAATCAAATATGCAAGTACAAGATTTCCAAAAGCGTACCATTTGTTCAATATTTCATTAAAAATAATTTAAAAAAATAACAATAAATTAATGTTGTTGATTGATATGGCATTTATTTTGTAGAACTCAATGATATCTTATGCCCACTTTATATGAGACAGTTTCTTGTTCAGAAAACTACACAGTTTCTTGTTCAGAAAACTGTGCAGTCTGTCAAACTTCTGTCAAAAGACACGCTAAATATTATGTTAAAATCAAAAAACGATTTTTTTGTTCTACGTGATTTTATTATCAAGTTAGTGTAGTTTCGCCTTGTAGTGCCCTTACAAGGCGAAACAATTGTCACTAACTTGATAATAAAATCACGTAGAACCAAAAAAATCGTTTTTTTGATTTTAACATAAGAATAAATGTTGTAATGCGCAAAAGATTAATGAAATTAACTCATTTTTACGAGTTCTTTATTTTTAAATCAAATTTCAATTAAAAATTAAACATTTGAAAGCCAGAATCTGAATTAGATCTGAAGATTTATTGATATGCAAAAATAAGTTAAAGAACCACGATTTAAATAATAATAAAACAAAACTTGTCGATACTATAATAAATAATTATGTACGGTTATATTCCACTTTCATTTTCTAAAAACTCGCAAGTTGTATGTCTTATTATAGAGTTAATAATTGTGATCATTTGCAAACTTTAAATGTACTTGTGCGGCTAGAGACAAGATTCAACTTTGATTTACATACAAAATTTGAAGTTTCACCATCTTAA
The DNA here is from genome assembly GCA_022494985.1 of Micrasema minimum. Classification (NCBI taxonomy): domain Eukaryota; kingdom Metazoa; phylum Arthropoda; class Insecta; order Trichoptera; family Brachycentridae; genus Micrasema; species Micrasema minimum. Next base: position 229,761 of record JAGVSP010000037.1, on the reverse strand, counting down.
TTTGACTTTCGTCTCAGCACTACATTATAAGCCATGAATGTTTGTTTTTATCTCGCAATCTTACTTGTGGGTTTATTGTTCAACAAGTACCACGAATCAGGTTTGGACATAATGTATTGAGAACGCGATGCATTTAATAAAAGAGAATATTGCGTTTGTGGTGAACAATGCCCTTTCTTAGTAGCGGTTCAATTCATGAAGCTGCACTTTGTTTATACAAGACATTCTGTTTTTTTTTATTTTGTTGTTCCCTTTTCGGAAGAGATATGGGCAGGTCTATTAAATTAATTGTTCCAGGCTATTACCGCTATTACCGTAGTCGATTTTGCTACGTGTTGCTGTTTGTTGACTTCCAAGAGTTATTTTAGAATAACAAATCAATGAAAGATTCAAATCACCAATAAATAATCATGTCAGTTACAACTGACCAACATTTAAAAAAAATTCTTACTCTACTAATGATAGTGTGTTAAGAGTTTTGCATATCTTAATTCGTGTATTTATTAAAATTTGGTAAGCAAAAATATTGCTTTGTAAATTCTCAATTTGTGAAATCCAAACTTTCTATACTAATTATGTAAATATTCAATTATGTTTAGTACTACAATGTGTTATGTATAATACTACAATGCCCTGACTCGACACGGACTATCTAGTGAGTCGGGGCCAGATCATTGGCATGGGTCTCTACTGATTGAGTCGCCATCCCATTATTGTGATTGTATTAAATATGAAATGTAATAAATAAATTAATAATACTTTTTAATATAGCCGTTCACGCTAATATTTACTACTTGAAAATATTTCAAAATATAATTCTTACAAGATAAAATTTAGAATAAAAATTATTTGATAACCACTTACCCAGTTACAAGTTCGAACCCAATCATCTCCGGATCGCACTCATCAATCGAGTTAGCTGGCGCTGAAGGTGCTGACAGTCCAGATGGTCCCGAAGGTCCTGAGACTCCTTGGACAGCAGAAGGTCCCAATATGCCATTTTCTCCTAGAAGCCCTTGTGCTCCAGTTATTGGTTGCGGTGGCGGACTCTCCTGGTTCTTGTAGACTGAAGAAACTGACTCTGTGCTCGTCTTCTCCGTTGGGGCTTTGCTGACTGTTGAGGGGGTGACTTCTGATCTCTGGGCTGCTGCATGGATCGCTGGTGCCATGGCTGCACAGCATACCATCAGCGCCACTAACCACGCCCTCATTGTTGTAGATGCGTGGTCTTCCTTCTGAAATAAAAATTACAACATTTATTTTTAAATTCCCTTTCTGATTTTTTACAATTCTTATTTTATGTTGGTTATTTTGTTTGTAACTCTCATATATTTATATCACAAAAACTTCATCAGATTTATGCGGCGTTAATATTATAATAAATTGGTTTCTTAAAATCTCCGTACCACATGTTGCGAGAAATATTACATTTATCTTCTCTACGCATTTGCTTGTTTCCTAGTAGCTGTTTTCTTTGCGGTAGCTTATGTTATAGTTATCGATTAATTCTGAAGGAGAATTAACTCCTGTAGGCGTACGTAACTCCGTCCTTATCGGTTTTCGCCCTTTATGGATAATTTATTATTATTTATTGAATGATGCTAAAAGGAGAAGTGTTAAAATGGTTACGCGAGTCATATCTCTTTCTAGGAGTAACAGGCAGAGACTTAATAATCTTTGTTTCATTTCCTGCAAAGAATCGGACAATTATTCTACCCCTTAGTTACGAATGCCAGACTTAGTAATTGCGGTTTAGTTCCGTAATAAACGACAAACCGCCATTATCTCCAGTTCGGGTTCGGGAAACTTTAGAGTGACGACCTTGCGTGCTCCGTCCAATCAACCATAAATAGACAGGTATCTTCCTAGAAAAACTGTTCGTCGTAAAAAAAGATTACGCCACGATGGTAAACAAAAACTATTCCTTCGCGATCCAGTTAAGTTTTGAGAGATGGCGAAATAGGACCAGAGTGGTGTTTGGTGTAGTGAGAGATCTCCCTTTTTGCCATCGTCCAGTTGTTTTGCTTCCCCGTATTTGATCGCCTCTACTCAGTCGATAACTGTTAAAGATAGCAACCTCGGTCGACCTTGCCGATGGTGAAGGAACACTACGGCCGATGCTCCGGTGCGAAACGATGATATATATTTTTCTTAATTTGTTTTTTTATTGCGTGGTGCTATCGTTATTTCGGTTGCTGTGGTGCGGCACGTTTTCTTTTTATCGTAAAGTTAATTCGTTTCAAAGTGCGATTGAAAAGCGTCTCGCTTTTATGTAATTTAAATTGATATTAAACTGATGTTGTTACTTCGCTTTGAATATAAACGGGCATGTCATTTGGGGCTCCATTCTCGAATATTGTTAAAGTTATCACGAATTTGGCTGTGCATAATGGAGTTCTGGTACCAACCCTTATGTATGGAAGCGAAGCATGGAGTTGGAAAAATAAGGATGAAAGTAGATTGAATGCAGTTGAAATGCGATCTCTCAGGCGAATGTGTGGTAAAAACTATGTATGATACGGTGCACTAATGTTGAAATTAGAGCAAAATGCAAGGCTGAGATAAGCATTATCGACAAAATTAAGAAAGGTCTTTTATGTTGGTTCGGTCATGTAGAACGAATGTATGATGAAAGAACAGCTGAAAAAATATATGATGCGACTGTGCCTGGATGTAGAAGTCGAGAAAGGCCGAGAATGCCGAGGGCATGTAAGAAGTCGGAATAATCGACGTGCGTGCATGAGAAGATGTATAAATGTGGAGTAAGCAAGAGAAGTATGCCGGGACAGAGTGGTGTGGCGTTCTATCCTCTCTGCCTACCCTTCGGGGAAATGGCGTGATGGTTAGTTAGTTAGTTAGTTATATCACGAATTTTCCCAGTATCTTCCAATTTTTCCTTTAATTTAACTGGATTGAAGATAACATCTACGTACTTATCTGTACGCGAGTCAGATACAGTTAGTAAGAGTTATTAAAACGTTGATTACCTATCCCTTTGCTGATCCGATGATCTTCTGCTACGCTATGATTACGCAACTTCGTATAGTGATCTTGTTAGAAAGTCTGGCTTGTTTCTTGTTGCTTCATTCCTCCGGAATCTACATGATGGATATCAGACATTGTTGAAATTCGATTTCCTTCTCAGTTCTTCATATTAGCCCTAATGGAACAATCATTCCACTTCAGTTCAGTTCCGGGTGATTTCAAAACGTCAATATTACCCGTAAATATAGAAACGGTAGTACAAAGGATGCGTAGTACGATTCATATTACTTATTGAAAACTGTACTTTTAAATATAGATATTTCTTACGTACTTCCCATATTTTTCAATAACATTAATGTTTTCCTCTTGTTAATCTTGATGTTTATACCTATTTATCTATTTTTTTAATTCAATTGGAAATACTTTTTAAAATAGAAAAATAAATGTAGCTTTAGTCCTTACAAACTAAAAATATTGTTACTTGATTTTTTTTAGCTCCGTTATAATCCTAATAGGTAGATCGTTCGGTTAAGATACTGAATTTAAAAAAAATCATATTTGTTAATTAGCAATTCTTAATTGCTTTTATTTTCTTCGCTGTCAATACATAGATGGCGTATCCAACTCAAATAACGTGTTTCAGTAAAAATGATTGAGATGAATGTTATTCTATCCTGTGATGGAGATCGAGACTAGAATCTGACCGAACGCGCAGCAGACAGGGAAAATTAAAAATATTAGCTGGTGTGGATATTCCCTAATAAGCGGAATGGGGAATGTTGTAATACGTCAAGTGGCCACCTAACCCAGCCAATGACAGGTCACAAGCCCTGTAAATGTTTGAATATCTATATTCCCGAGTTTGGAAAAGAGATACTTCATCTCCGTAGAGATATAAAAAATAAAATACCTACTCCCGTCTCGGCGTCCTGGTCGTTCACTGTTGACAATTCGTCGTCAGTTCGCGTCAGAGCTGCGGGACGTGGACTTGACTTAGGAGGAGGCCAGGCCTGGAGGCAGTTTTTGGAATCCATATACTGCACATATGGAGCGGTTATGGTATGATCTCAAAATGTTGTTATTCTTAATTGGTATTTAGTACAACAAGTTACAAGTCGAATACACATTGATTCGGCACTTTAGCAGCTCTTTCTCTATTATTTTTCTTGACGCCACTTGTAAAGTAATTCATTTATCAAATGAATCCCAATAGCTGCCAATTAATCATTCATTTGCCCTTTGTTCAGACACCTAAACTTCCTCTGAATAAGCCGCCAATCATTCCTAGCATCCAAATTAACTTTTCCCTTTAGCGGGTAACTGTTTTTGATGAGCCGACAGGCCCCGTACACTCGGACTAGAGACCTACGTATTATTGGGCAAACAGTAGTCTGGATTATTGTGAAAACTTTCCGATTACACAATCTTATGATTGAACGTTTTTAATGACCTGTGACGGGAACGCGAGACGTGAAATTTCACGCCTGTGTTAATGCGTCATTTATATTACGGAGAGCATCTGTTTAGTGGTTAGAGAAACTCTGTGCATGTTTTTTCCGAATTATTTAATTTATTTCGTAACTTCCTACACAAGTTGTAAATCAAATCGAATTAGTTTTGGGCATTAAAAATGTATTCAAATATTTTCATCAATCACTGTGTACCATCACAGGTTGTTAGCATTCCTACGGGAGGAATCCCTTTACATTTGACGCTTATACTAAAATCTAGTATTCTACTACAAATTGAATGTAAGTCCTACGATAGTATATTAGGAGTACGTAGAACCAGAAGAATTCCGACGTGATCCAAATAAATGTTTGATTTTAGTTGATAACAATGTTCTCTTTTCATGATGGGTAATAATTTGACATTATTTTCCTTTTATGCCATTTCACTCTCGTGGGACTTGTCCGTTTTCCGGAGACTTGGTTGATTAGCGAAACCTTTAAAAGGATAGCGAATAAAGTAAAGGAACATCTATAGATAAATATTAGGACTTACTTTGGCATTCATGGCATTCTCCACTTGATAAACGATCTCGCGGTGACTGCGATGTATCTACATACAAAGATCAACTACCGTAGAAAGGGAGATAATATGCTAAAATAATGTGGAGCTTGAGCAACAGGTATTTGTGCTAAAAATATTAAAATATTATCCAATCATTTAAAACTACTTTTTATCTAAAGGATTTTATACGAATCTTTAGGAATTTTCTTTCAACGTATCCGTGTATCAGGTTTATTTCCTTTGACCGTTTAAATTACCAATTCCGATAGACTGATCTTCCTAGTATGGTGTTATGCCCACTTTATATGAGACAGTTTCTTGTTCAGAAAACTACACAGTTTCTTGTTCAGAAAACTGTGCAGTCTTCAAACTTCTGTCAAAAGACACGTTAAATATGTGTATTTTTGAAAAACGCGATTGTAAGTTATTATCGTATGTTTGCTCTCAGGAAATTGTATATTTAGTTAATTATGTATATATGTTATTGTTTTTTTTTACGTATTTAAAAGCATACAATAAACCAATGTCTATTTAAACGTTTACATAAAAAACATTGACTGTCATGTCAGCTTAAATCTGACACTAGCACACAGTTTTTCATGCAGTTTTACCTTTATACGGGACCGTTTTCAGACTGCACAGAAAACTGTGTAGTAAACTGCGCCATATAAAGATAGCTTTAGCCAAATTAACAGTAATAAATGACGTCACGAGATCTATTCATCTCAATAATAAAAGGCGCACGGCTGCTACATAGAGATTCTGTGATTACTCATTAAGTCTATCAAACCAAATCTCTATTGTGACCTAACATATCTTCTCCACTCACTACACAGAACTTATTAGAATTCGAGGTAGATATTTGATGATTTAATTGGATGTAGCTGTATTTAAGCTCTAACCTCTTTCATTTATTTTGAAATCTTCTCGAAAGTTTATATACTTCTTGTCAGCATCTTCCAAATTGTTATGCCATGTTTAGACGTCATATTTTTGTAGTAATTACATGTGTTTTGGACATGTAATTTGTTCGTGTCTTGCCATAACCATCTTTTGTGGTTTCTCGGTGATAGTTTGATTATCTCTTTAATTATTTTGATTGGTTATTATTTATTATATTTTACAAGTCGTTTTTTTCTTTTCTTTCCAGGTAAGGATATTTGTAACAAAACTTAACGAGTGAGTATTTCAAGTGTGAAGAATTTTAATTCTACAAACTGATTTTATGCTGCCAACATAATTTCTTCAAACTGGTAAATATAAATATGCCTTTGCACATAATAATTGTCATAACTGATCAGGACTTTGCAAAGTGCGGTTAAGTAACTGGTTGATTTTTGCCTATGGCTTTCATTAGCCCAAGGCAACGAAGTTAAACTCTCGTGCAATAATTAACATTGACATTGACTGGATATTATGAAACAGTTGCATCATTTAATGCATCCATTAATGTGTAAACCCGCAGACCGTGAACATTGTAGCTGGTGAAATGAAATAGCGTGCTTTATAAGTATGAGAAAAAATCTTTTGCTGGTCATTATACTCTTGCGCCTTTAATCACCGCATGTAATTTTTAATTGTATTATTAGGAAGCTGATAAGAATATAACGGAATTGTTCAATTTATTTATCCACCTCCATTGAAGTAGCGATAACTTTTAATTTTATATCAAAATGATTTTCGATCTCGTTGAAGCGATAAGGGTTTTATTAACACACGAATTTGTATGTTTGTTTGTGTTGCTACGTTTTTACGTCTTTCGTCTTTTGCCATAAAACCCTATGTGTTTTACAAACTAATTGGTAGCGCTGTTAGGAATTTTTATTAGTCGAGTACTTAAATTGCTCATTTTATAGGGAAAGCCTTTTTGTATTACTAGCAACACTGTTGGTTGTATGTAACTTCACTTCGCAACTAAGTTCAGGGCATTGATTTTATATTAGCAACTGTCAGTTCAAATTCTGTCTCTTCTCTCCATAACTTTTGATCTATCAACAAGTACATTAAGCCTTTGGAAGTTAGCCTTGTAAAAGGCACAAATATAAACTGTAATATCTAGAAAATAAAACCCATAAAGGAATGAAAATGTTTTAATACAGTCCTCAACAAGCGCCTTGTAAATAATTTATTCAGATCATCAAACTATTACCTACATGTTCCTTTTTATAATGTAACCGATCCACTCTAAAGAAATAATGGTTCATTAAGATTCTTTTTTTTGTTTTCCAATGTTTATGATTCTGTTGAATCAGACATTTTAGTATGAGAACTACTAGAGGTTATGAAACGAATGGTTATGTAACTATACTTAATTCTGCAATAATTTTTTACTGCAGCACTTTATCAACTTTTTTTTTATGTATGTGGTTCATTCTGTTTAGCATCACGAAATAGTATGAACCTACAGACGGTAAGTATAAAATCTAGATTCGCTTGTCCAATGTCAAGTTGAAGGCTTCGCAGTTTTGCTCGGATCACTTTCTGAACTACCTGAGATTTTAATCTTAACGGATTCTTTTTGAGTAGTAATCACCTCACGGACAAACAGAAGTGCTTTAATATTTATATTAGCTGTCGCGTCGTGAGGGATTGCGCAAGTCATGGCACCTCGCAACTTATCCTGCCCCAATTCTATTGTTAGGATTTGCTTCAACAATATCCAACCACAAGCGCAGGTCCAACCAATCTGAAGGAACGTGTTTATCTTTGATCGGGTGAAGAACTTCCGAGTATTGACGATTGGCTACATGAACTTTCAAGTTCAAATTGATTGTACGGTGATTGATCTAGTACCTATTCATTGTTCAATTGTACTTCTGGAATGCACAAGGGTCATCTTTTTTGTAGAGTAAGTATACCACGCTCACTTTATGCGATTTGTATCAATCATCTTAAGTTGTCATTTTTACTCTAAAATCAAACAATGAGTAACATACAAAAACCTTTCTCTTCAGGGTACCGCTCAAAATATTTATTTTATCTGCGATGTTACATTACGATGAGAATTGGCTCACATCGTAAAATTTTTAATCTACGTTACGTCTTTACGAGTTTTTACATCTTTTTGTTTATGTCAGCCTACCATCTGGTCTAAATCAAAAAAAGTCATACAATAAAACAGCGGGCCATCAAATACCACCTTTAATAGCTCTGTAGTATTCATATGTACTGGTTCTATCTCCGCCTCCGTAGGGTACAACTATGTATATAAGCACTTTAATGAACCTGTTGATGATAGACTTTTTTCTTTTACTGTTGTTGCATATAATTATTCAGTAGGCTATCAACTTAGATCATAACTTGATAATTAGCTGGTAATATTATGGCGTTGTGTCCATCTTGATACTGTTATGTGCTAAACTTTTTCCTTTGTCTAGACCTCGCCTATTTTTATTGTTAGCAAGCTTTTACTCTTGGCAAATGTATGAATGTACACATATGTGCTCATAAAGAGGAATTAATTATTGTTAACTAGAAAAGGTTTGATATTTACATTGTACAATTTTTTATTATTATTATAATTTCGTCTCCTATTTATTTTACCGCTTGTTTTAATGTTGTTTTATTGGGTGAATTTGCTATGATCCTTTCAATCATAACTGTTCAAGATTCGCTTCTAGAATATTACACTGAATTAGATTAGGTTTGCGATTTGTTATTCCCACGTATTTCCCGTAGAAACTCGGAATCAAATTGCAGTAAGTTCAAATAAATATCTTCGTTTACCGAAGTTGCTTGAAACTGCAGTTAAATTTAATGAAACCTTTATTGTTAAATCTTTCATTTAATCTGCCATGGTCTATAATATGGTGTTTATATTCTTCAACGGCAAATTGTTTTCTAAGCGATATTTAATGCAATTTTGCTTTGTTGAACCGAGTCGGTGTATCTTTTATCTAAGGTCATGGGTTGTTTGTCTGCGTACAAATTTTCATCCCTTTTGATGCGAAACGATGCTGTTTCTACAATACAGATCTAACCGTAATAAATAGTTACTTTCTACACTATTGATGGTTTAACATTACATTTATTCCGTTTGCTCTCTTTTACTTTTATTTTAATTCCTTACAATAGTTCTGTCTATAGCGGTAGTTTTATGTTTCCGCCCTTTGTTGCAACTTAATATATCTTGGTCTAACTGCTTTCATTAACAACATTCTTTGCTATTTCTTATTGAAATCATCCTGATTTATACTCCTATTTTTTTACTACAAAAATTCATCTTTATAAATTCAGTAAGTTACTAACGATAAAATATTACCATGATGTCATTCAACTAGCTTGTTATTCGCTTTCATTTGCAAAACATTTTAATACTTTACTTCATAACAATGACACGTTAGTAATTCAATACGTGACGATAATATTTTTTAAACTTAAATCACTCCTTTTTGTACAAAAAAACAATATTTTTGCAAGTAAGTGCTAACTCTTCCAGACTTTTATTTTAACTAAGCCGATCATTAATCTAGCTTTGAGATAAAATCTGACTTTATCTGTTTTTAAATACGCAATGCGTAGTTGCTTTTGTTCTAAGTTAATATGTAAATTATCTGTCTTTCAGGTTTTGCACTTCATAAAATTACAAGACCACCATAACTTGACACTTTAATATACTCACAGTTACGAGCTTAAATACTTAAAAACATTGATTTGAAGATATTTGAAGCTTGGCAAAATTAAAAGAATAAATATTTAAAGAATAAATAAATATATCTTAAAATAAAATTTCAATATCTAACTTTATTTTCTGGTAAGTTTTTATATTAAAACAGTAATTACAGATTAGCGAATGTGATCAGAACAAAGCTTTTCTAAAACGAATTGCGGTATTTCCCTAGAAAATAGTTAGGTATACTCGTGGTATAGCAGCATCGCGTTGGGCTGCCATGCACGAGGTCGCGGGTTTGATTTTGATCGCGGGTCAATATGAAACATTTTATTTTAATGTGATTTTCACATAAAAATATTTCATATGTGATACCTTAGATTGGCGCTAAAGTGTAAGACTGATCATCTTGTCTTCATGTATCAAATGATCAAGATTCACTGCACTTGGTGTACCGATGTGGTGCGCTTTGTACCATTGGGTGCGGATAAGGAATAGTAGAAGTAGTAGCCAGCTCTCTCGCCTCCTCAAACGTCAGGCCCGCATCCATCAGCTCCGCCGAATACATCCGTAGGATGGTCATCGACGGTCTGCCAGGACGGCGGGATCCTGCAGGCGTAAAGAAGAGGCAGCTCGGGTTCAGGCTCTCCCGAGGCATCCGGAGTACATGCCCAAGCCAGGTCCATCGCCGCATCTTCACGACTCCAGTTATTGGAGGTTGCTGCCTAGAATCCTTCTGAGACACTTATTCTCAAAGCTCAACAAGCGAGCATTCAGGGTCTCCTGGAGGGATCTAGTGATGTCCACATGCTCCACATAGGAGCGAACGTGGCGAAAGAAGAAGAGAAGAAGTAGTAGTGTTAATATTTTCGAAACTTTGTGACTGCCAAAAAATCCGGTATACTATTTTGAGAACACTAAAATATCTAACGCTGACCTGAGATGAAGCCTTAAATTCACATAAGGAGAACGTACTACCCCGCATGACCTCTTTACGAATTCCGGATTCTCATTGAATTCGCGCCGTCTTTCGGCATCCGATGGCATACGCGATAACTCGGAACAATGGGAAGAGCCGAGTGAGCTAGCGAGCCTCCGCTCCGGCCGGGGGTTATGGCGATGGGCGATGGGTGACCCTAGCGGTACCGGGGTGTTGGTGATGGCGGGTCTGTGTGCTCTCCGAGAGGCAGTAAATTATTCCGATCTGCCTCCGCGCCCTACGAAGCCAACAATACCAGTTGGCACACAAACGTTATTGAGAACTTGACCCGCTTAACTATTTTCTATTTTTGTGAGGTCCTTAAGACATTTTACTACTATTTACCCAATGGTGCATAGGGCACTGCATCGGTACACCAAGTGCAGTGAATCTCGATCATTTTAAGCGTGATACTTACCAAATTTTATTTATAAATGAATCGTACCTTCGTACTTTTAAAAAATAAAATAATAAATAACAATATTGGATATTGCTTCTCCATGTTTGGCGTGTACTGGATAGCGTAGGATTTTTCCGGTTGCGCAATTTCAAATACAAGCAAAGTCAAATAGACGATGAAAGAACGGCTAAAATGATATATGATGCGATATTACCACTGTTAATTTGGGCCGACTCTGGTTGGTTTGGGTGATGGAAACAATGACAATTATAATACATAAGCCGAGACAGTGGTAGGGGTACAATGAAAGCATTTGTTCGCGTACATAATCGTAAATTTTGGGAAATGGCTTGATGGTTAGTTAGTTGACTAGACTTTTGATAAGTGTTCTAAAACACAAATATTTTAACCATGCAAACGAAATAGGCAGAAATATTCTTTAATAAAAGTAATTTTTTACAGTTCAAAGTAAAGTAAAGTCAATTAGAAAGTAGACTTATTTTTGAATTGCAGAGAATTGTAGAGAATCAATCAATATGTGGCTCAAATCAGTGCCAAAAACGCTTATAACGCTTAGCTTTTTACTGTCATTAAATACTGAACTGAAATAAGAAGAAAAAACAAATTAAAAACAACGACAAAACCCAGCGATCTATTTTAAGGGTCATTATCATTAACATAATTTTGTAATATACAAATATAACTGTACTTGCTGTACAACGCTTTCTTGATCAGATAACCTTTACAAAATTAGTTCTGCCCAAAAATTGCAACAATCTTGATTGCAATAAATACGGAACATCTTGTTAATTACCCTTATTAACTCCCATTTCTTTTATTCTAAATCACAATAACAGTGTTTAGTGAGTTTTCAAAATTATTTACGGATTGTCTTAAAATTTGAAAAATTATGTCAATTTACGATACAACCACTGTCCCTTTGATCTTTTGTATTAGATGACGTCCTTTCCATGCCTTATCTAAGTGTGGATCGATGATTGTTTATGGATACAAAAACCAAGCATGATTAATGTCGCTACCTAGGTGGCCAAAAGGCGTATATTTACTTAATAACCGTACAAATCAGACCCGTGTGAATTCTCACCGACACTTTTTGTACCTTGTACATTACTTAATGTTTATTCTATCATTCGGTGATCGCTTGATCGTAAGAAGTATTGAAAACAAAATAATGAGTGTAAAAAAATCAACCGTGTCCAAGCATGGAGTGGTAAAATATCACACGATGTGGAGATGAGCTTTTAATCACACAGAAAACAGTTATTTTCTTGTATAATTGTAATAATTACTTCCTTTTCAAAGTTTGCACTTTTCTCAATCCATTTACCGTTTTATTCTGATTGTTCAATTAGCGAAAACCAGTTCCCATCAATTGATGATTGCTGATTCTATCCGATGGCTAATAAAATCACTATTCAAGACATGATTGGGATATGTTGTTCCTATTGATCCGATATGAACTGCGGCTAATATCAAATAATTTTTATATTCCAGGCCATGTACGTTTTATATATTCGATTATCTTGAACATATTTTTATCTATATCACTTTTGATATAGATTAAAATATGTTCGGTGTACTTACACTTTCGTAAGTACCGGAAAGCTTAAATTGAATCTTGTTATTAGCATTTCAACACTCATCCAGTTTAATACGAACAACATAACGGATATTATGTAACAATGTTTATTTTATACTTCTTGCCTTTTATCATATGGTGTCATTTAACTTTGTTGCTTTCAGTAAAATAACAGAGCGGTTTTGTTCAATAACTGAAATTATAATAATCATTATTCATCTTCAATACGCCAATATTGAATGGGGTATTGATGTCAATCGCTGCGCTTCCATTGCGTATATTAATACGAAAATGCAAAAGGTATTTTGTTTTTAACTTTTAGAAGACAGGAATACATTAGGCATTAAATTATTTGTATATAACTAATTAAAGTTACTTTTTTTTTTCATTTTATATCCCTACAGAGCAGAGATGAGGTCGAATTTTTTCACAGGTCATAAGCCATGTAAACGCTCAAATATCCATATTCCTGAATTGAAAAAAAAAAAAACCAATCTGCCCTCATCTCTGTAGGGATATAAAATGAATATATACCTGCTCCCGTCTTGGGATAAAATCCAGATTTGTGTACAAGTATTTGAACACGCCCAAATTTGTTGTAATTAAAGTTAAAATAAAAATATTTGGTACACTTCCACTTTTATTTATTTGACCAGTTAGCGCTTTCACCCTGTAACGGGCATCTCTGAAGATGAAGATCAGTCTGAACTGGTAATGTCAATAAAAATATCAATCAAATTAGGCATTAATGTTACCGTCTGAATTTAGTTTATTATATAATCTTTAAAGTAATCGAACCAATAATTTCAAATCAAATAAGTAAAATTTTGTGTTCGAAAGCGATTTTTTATACATAATTGTGGGATTGGGATTTTAATCAAATATCATCAGTAGTGTGGCCCATATTATATATTTAAAATTTAAAAACTAGTTTACATGTCTGGGCACCCACTAATTTTTTTATCAGTGGTAAAACAAGTATTCAGGTAAAGTTTGAAGCTAATATTCTAATTGGAAGACAGTGCTCAAAGGTATGTAATATTAAGAAAAAATATGAAAAAATCTGCATTTCGAGGGTTGTTCTAAAATAAGTACAACTACCTGGGAAAGTAGTAAATTAGTTTATTTTATAGTATAATATTGATGATGAATGGTAACTTATTAAATCTAGATATTGGTTCTAAATCTAATATAGAGTCCGCTTGACGTGTTATAGTAGATGACAAAGCCATATTTTCACAGCACCTAAATACTATCAACTTAAGTAAAAAAACTTAGCTGGTGCCCTGAGGTGTAGGGTAAATTTAACATTTTTTTGGCCACCCTAATCATCAGTTCCGTGTTTCCAATTAAGAAAACAGTTACGCTTTTTTTTTTAAATAAAGTTTTCCCATAAGTGAACTAAACACAGTAGAAAGTAATCTAATCTCATCGTGTAGATTGAAAAGCACGTACATAAAACAATAGAGCTACCTTAATGTCATACCGCGAATACAAATTAGCGTTGCAAATGTCGAGGTTTGCGTAGCCTACTTAGATGATCTGTTTCTCTTATCTCATGGCTGACGCAGAGTTGGTATCAGCACCCAGTACAGTTCCTCTAATCATTATTAATTTCGTGACCCCGTGTGTCCGCGTAATACTTCCCGTGGTGTAACGGTAGGCGGCAGCCACTACCTCCGCCGCCGCCGCCTTGTAATTGCGGTTATACCGCTCAAATAATGCCAAAACAATGGGCCAAAATTACAACACAATGCTTCTTCTCACATCGCAAAACGTCTCTGCGATCAGTATCGGAAGAGTGATACTCTTTAAATGCAAAGCTACTCCAGAAAACCCAAATGTTTATTTGATTACTCACTGAATCCCCGCGATTAACGATACTATACCAATTCCAAGCGTTTATTTTACTTTTGACAGCTCGATTACGTATCGATTAGGGATGTCCTAATGCGTTACCGAATCGATTTCTCATAAAAATCGACTTTATTTATGAAGAAGTTTTAATCAATTTAACACATTTATGTTTTTATTTGCTCAACATTTTGTAGTTTATAAACATACCCAGACGTTTAAAGCAGAGTTTATATTACGAAAGCGCTGTCGTAAAACTTTTTTTTTTAACATTCTGTATTCATTTATAATTTCTTTACAAAAGAAACTTTAAATACAGTCCCGATAAACTCCTTAATTGGAGTTTGTCATCGGGTGCAGGAACTACAGAAAACGCAAATATGCGTAGGACTATTTTATTGTCGTAATGTTAATTGAGAAATTCTGTGTCGTAACAAACAAAGAAAAAAAACAAATAGGTTTTAATTTAAATCACATTTTACATTTTTTCATGGAAAAAATCAACTTGAATAATCCTAGTTGCATAAGTAGGCTCAATAAACATCGATATCGATAAATACCGGAGCTAAAGAACATGTGCTTCACTATCGTAATGAAAAAAAAACATGAAGTAATGCATTTTTCGGTCTATGGTTGTCTGTCAATAATTACGGAACTTAATAGGCGCCCATGTGTCAAAAGTAAAATAAACGCTTGGAAGAGATATAATAATGTCTTTATCCGTTTCGCTTTGCTGTAATAGAGTTATTTCACTGCTGCATACTTAGTGTCAAACGTTTTTATCTTAATCCAAAGAGCATTCAACTCTTTAATTCGCACTTATCTCTTCTTGCGATCTGATCCTTGGTTTAGGGTATGTAATCGCAACTAAAATATGTCCTGCGCATTCAATGGAGAACCCGGTTTAGTGCAAAAATTTTCGCAACTTGTCTAACAAAGCGTTTTGAACAGATTTGGCGATATCTTAAAATTTCGTGATTTGACAATCGGTTTCAATTGTAAGTTAATACGGGTTCGCAGTATTTAGCGCAAGTGGCGATATTATCAAGCCGTCTAAGTAGTAGTCGAGATGACTTCCCGGGCACCTCTGGGCTCCGGTGAATCAACTTGCAATAGTTTTGACCTCCTCTGCGGTACTCGGGTCGCAGTAAATGCCATATGGTACAAACCGTTTAACCCCGATACATTATCGGCTGGCATATGACCGATGATAGAAATGTATCGAATGGGATGGAGGACTGTGAGTCCACTCAATACCTGACCTAACAGGTACTTTGTCTCGTAATGTCTGGCTCGAGTTCCATATTTCATTCATGGCGAGGTGTATTTCATTGTCAAACGCTCTCGTTAAATATGTACACTTACGGAATACAACATCCATATCATAAACAAGTCGTGCTCTTATTATTGAGAGAATGTTTTATTTGCTGCATTGTCACGTTTGGTTCGATACTGGTTGTCTGCTGCGCTATTGAATCAATTTGTCTTGCCTTTATTAACAATTGCCATTAATTTTAACATACGCTGTTGCACATTATGTGAATTCTCACCACTTCTTTGAGAGTTTCATCAATTTGTTGGTCAATATTTTTATCACCTTAATATTTTTTACTAGTTTGTTAATTGATTCGGCATTCACTTTGTAACACTTCATAATGAATTATGATTAAATAAAACGATGTTATGTGTTACTATTAATTAGTTTATTCTATAGAAATAGAATTTACCTACACTAACCTACACTACCTACACGAAACCAGGTAGTGTAGGTAAATTCTATTTCTATAGAATAAACCAATTAATAGTAACACATAACATCGTTTTATTTAATCATAATTAATTTTTTACTAGTATTCAACTAAAGGAGATACTTTTTAATATCACGTTTTATGCTTAAAAAATCTTGTTAAACTTCATGATTCATACATTTTATAATTGTAATACTTATCTTTGATAATAATTGGAATCAACGATCGAGTATGTGTATAATATTCTTGGTAGTAATTTTTTTAAATTAGCCTATTTCGTATTTCTAAAAAATCATATTAAACGTTAGTTTTTTGTGTCAAAAACCAGCGGAATACAAGTCTCGCACTTTCTAAACATCACAAAAATGTTGTATCTTTGTTGTTAATTTATTAATGTATTCCTGATCTACCGCCCTTCTCACGCGCCAAATCATAAGGCAATAGAAATTGCTAGTTTAGCTATAGGAATATATTACCGTCCCATGTTGGAACAGTTTTCCTGTAATAATTAATAATGTTCACATCTGTGGTTTGTTTAGTAGTTCAAATCTGTTATATTCATGATCGCCTCTCTTCAGATTTATGCCTTTATTCCTCATCGTGTTCTAACTAAATGTGACCTTTCTGAGTGGTCGTGAGTGCAAACTGCAGGCGAGAATCTATCACTTGAACCCCAGGCGCCTCCAGGCAACTGCAACGTTTCAATTGCATATCATGCGACTATATTTATCACTGCTCCCATTCCTGGCCGTACGTCCGACTTCTAAACCGCAGTTATCATTTGAACTCTTATGGAAATCTGGTAATGCACCTGGACCACTAATTTAGGCCGTGTAAGTAGTGATATATGAACTCAACTTTCCTCTATATAAACCTCTATATACGTTAATTTATTTTTAATGTTATCCTGCACTTTCTAATTGTTATACTTAAATTTCATTTTCTGATGTTGGAAAAAGAAGGATTAAAGTAGATTGAATGCAGTTGAAATGCGATCTCTCAGGCGAATGTGTGGTAAGACTATGTATGATAGGTGTACAAATGTCGAAATCAGAGCAGAGTGCAAGGCCGAGATAAGCATTATCGACAAAATTAAGACAGGTCTTTTACGATGGTTCGGTCATGTAGAGCGAATGGATGATGAAAGAACGGCTAAAAAAATATATGATGCGACTGTGCCTGGATGTAGAAATCGAGGAAGGCCGAGAAAGACATGGCGTGATCAAGTAAAACAAGTGCTTGAAAGTGGCATGTAAGAAGTCGGAATAATCGACGTGCGTGCATGAGAAGATGTATGAATTTGGAGAAAGCAAGAGAAGTGTGCCAGGACAGAGTGGTGTGGCGTTCTATCCTCTCTGCCCACCCCTTCGGGGAAATGGCGTGATGGTTAGTTAGTTAGTTAGTTAGTTAAGGGGAAACGATCCGAAACGATCCGAAACAGGGTTAGGCGTTTTGGGTTTTAAATGTGTAATTACCTATATTTCTATGATAAAAAAATGTTTTTTGCTACTCAACATAATGATGTTTCCTGTGATTAAAAATCTTTTTCTTAAATACTATAATTTACGTCACAAAAAATTCGCGAATTTTATGAAAACCTCTCGAATAGCGTTGTGGCGTTTGAGCCGGCGTTTCTTTATTAGTGACACCTCATTTCTAAAAGAATACCAGTTTATTAAAAATATAATTATGCATCCTTTAATCAAAAATAATGGCAAAAAACAATTAAGTTTTTCCGCAATACGTTTTCAAACAGACGCTATTTTTTTGAAGATTTTTTCATACAAATTACTATTGTAAGATTTTGTTCGAATCAGTCGCCGATTCAAAATTCAAAAGTCATTCGCCATTCGGCTTTCGGACGGGAAGGTCACGTCCGTTGGTCCTAAAATTCAAAATGCGTATACGTACACAAACACCAGTGGTTTCAACCATTGGTGATAAAATCAAGTATTTTTATGTTATATTTTATTTGATAGAAAACAACAAATTTAATGTTTTTATATTATTCTGTGTCAGTTTTTTTCCTTCTTCCAGCTACAAGAATCTTTATATGCTATTACTACTTTCCCTTATCCGCACCCAACGGTACAGCAAGTACAGTGTATATTGACCATTTTATTACATGGAGAAGTGTTCTTTATTGAGAAAATAAATATAACATTACAAAATAAAAAATAATGCCGTCCCGATAAACCGCAATTTTGCCGTTTGTCATCGGGAGCCATGAAGGTAGGATGATCAATCTTACGCTTCAGTACCAGTCCAAGGTATCGCACATGAAATATTAATATGAAAATAACATGTAAATAAATATTTCATCTTGACGGGAAACGAACCCGCGACCTCATGCACGGTAGCCAAATGCGCTACCACTATGTTACGAGGCGGACATAGGGAGCACAATTCCCGAAATATATATATTCCATTTGTAGAATGCCGAATTACTTTTCATTTTTTCTTTAAATTTTATAAATTATCATCACCATTACATAATTTCTTCCCATGTAGAGCATTTGGATTTTTTAAATTCCGAAATGGCGGGCGCACCTTTTTTTCATAAAATAATGTTGGGTATCGTTTTAAGGGTCCTGATTTCGAATCTTGCGTTTATTTTTTATTCCAAGATGGCGGATGTAACTTTTTTTCATAAAATGATGTGGGGTATCGTTTAAAGGGTTTCAAAGGGCCCTGATTACGAATCTAGCGCTTATTTTAAAATCCAAGATGGCGGACGCCACTTTTCTAAAAAAAATGATGTCGCGTATCGTTTAAAGGGTTTTTCCGGGGCCCTGATTTCGAATCTAGCGTTTATTTTCGGATTCAAAATGGCGGACGCAACTTTTTTCATAAAATGATGTTGGGTATCGATTTAATGGTTTTTATGGGCTCTGATTTCGAATATAGCGTTTATTTTTGGATCCAAGATAGCGGACGCAACTTTTTTTATAAAATGATGTGTTGGGTATCGTTTTAATGGTTTTTATGGGCTCTGATTTCGAATATAGCGTTTATTTTTGGATCCAAGATGGCGGACGCAACTTTTTTTCATAAAATGATGTTGGGTATCGTTTTTAATGGTTCTCGGGGGCTCTGATTTCGAATTTAGCGTTTATTTTCAGATCTAAGATGGTTGAAGTACATTTTTTTCATAAAATGATGATGAGTATCATTTTTAGGTAACGAGGTATGGACAAAAACGGAATACGAGGAAATATAAAAATACTTCTACAAGACTATCTATACACTAAAGAAAAATTAAAGTAAAAATGAACAAAACCCTAAGTGACGAGAAGACTCTAGAAACCGGAATCGCCCAAGGGCTAATTCTCGGACTAAATGAGAATTTTAATTTATACCAATAGTCAAAAAAATTAACCCAAGATTGCGAAATGTATTTGTTTGCAGATGATCCAGCCTTAATAATGGCGAGTGATGATGCATTAATAATGAGGTAATGAGGTCATAAGCCCTGTAAACGCCTAGGTATCCATATTCCCTTCCAAACTTATCGTCTCTGTTGAGATGTCAAATTGTAATTATTAGCCCGTAATGGATGAAATCCAGTTTTTGTCTACAAGTATTTGGACACAGTCAAAATGTTGTTTATTTTATTATTGATTGATTGAATATCCATATTCCCGAATTTGGAAAAAAATCTACTTCATCTTTGTAAAGATATAAAAATGAAATATATACCAACTCTCGTCATGGAATAAACCCAGATTTGTGTACAAAGTATTTGAACACACCCAAAATGTTGAAAGACTGATTAAAATTGGGAATTCATCAATATGGTCCTGTTGCGTTTTCCGTTACCGTTGGATTTAGTTATATATCTTTTGATGTTACTGAAATAAAAACCTAGTGAGACACCTGACAGCTGAATGTGAATGGGATGCATTTGTTGTGTAGAATTTAAAATTTAGATCTGAATATTTTACTGAAATACGGGTGTAAAAGTGTTTATGGGAGTAAAATGTGTCATTCGAAATAAATCATTCGATCCTTTTGGTATAGGTCTTCCAGGGCCTAGATTACCAACAATTAATTATATACATCGCAGTTGTGACGCATATATATGTGGTAGTATGTATATTATCAATTGTCGTTTATTCGTGTGTCACGCGTCGTGTTGTTTCGACCCTGAAACTGAGAGTGTGTGCGTGTACACCGTTTGCAAATGTATGAGTAGCGGAAAATACCGAAATCGAGCACCGAGCATTCATACTAAGAACCTTAAAAATGATTTGTATACAAAGCTTCATAAGTATCCATAACTCTGTTAAAATGTATGTCGGATTCTAGCGCTCTGTCTTATACTTTAATTACTATTTTTTTAGTTTCTTCGTTCTACGTTCTGCTGTGAATAACGTACATTTCTAGATATTTTTTATTTAAATTTATACCCTTAAACGTAGTGTAAATAAAAATCATAATTTTTCATAGTAATAGTTCAGTAGATTTTACCAGTCCATTTTACCAATTTAACAGAACAAATCAATCTTTCGTTCTAATTCGTTTTCCGGCATTTTTTTCTTGAGTGTGTTCGTGCAATATATAAATAATTCTCGGATCTTTTGATTCAAAATCTGGTTCTGATAAAGTGCAACGTGAATGCATATCTGCATTGCTTTGTTAGGTTAGATCGGGTTGGATAAGCACAGCTATTGCACATCTATTGTACCACTATCTGGTACATGTCAAATAAGTCACGGTTACCAGAAATAATTTCCACGCACGATTTGGGTGTAAATACATTACTAGAGCTTCCTCTATTCTGTCTTCTCTAATGTCCTTTGTTTTATCTTGCTTAACCTTTTCTCTTCATTCTACACCATTTACAAAGTTTTGAGCTTTTTTTTCTCCGTTTTTCATTTCCTCCGAGAGGTTGTTGCGTTCTTTCAATAATTTTACCGCTGTGTTAAATAAATTTGATGATTTTAATTTGTACAAATCGATCAAACTGGTTTTAGACAGTTAAACTAAGAGGATTTATATTATAACTAGTTAGTCGAAGTAACTAATTCTCATAAAAACTTGTATGATATTTTGTACGAAAATTCGCTATTTAAAATTCTCTTAAGGTTTAATTCAAGTGATATAATGGAAATTTCAAATTTTTTTAACAATAACGCGCCGCATATTTAAACAACACAGAATGTAGTTTCAAAATTCCCACAAAAAAAATAATATTCTAATTACGTTCCCATCATGCAGTTCGGTTTAAAATATATGGAAATACACGATTTTGTTTTTCTGTGCCTCGTAATTCATTTTAAACATGTTCAAAATCTCATAACCGTTTCCATACCTACTTAGATATTTCTGTATCAGCATTGACATTCGAGTTATATAAACAAAAAAAGATGCTATTCATCATCGTCTAAAAGCGTCACGATATTACCGATCAAATTGAGATCAGGCATGTGCCAATCTCGTGATTTACGTTATTCTTTATAATATAATAATGTTCTATTTTGATTCCCGTTTAAAATCTCCGATAGACATGTCAGAGGCGCAATGCATGACGAACGGACAAGCAAAAGCTTCGCTACAAAAAGTCAATTTAAAACACTTTTTTCCACATTCCGCTGGCGCAGAAAGATTCACCCGAAAAACGTTCGGAAATTGTTATTTAGTTGTTCTGACAATTTTCTCGATTAAATGGCGATTAGCTCAATACGCTGCACCACAAGATATTCGGAAACCGGTCAAGCTGTAACGGTTCCCTGTAAGTGGTAAATAAAATAATTTGATTCATTGCGAGTCATTGATCTAAAAAAATAGTAAACAAATGTCGTCTAGCTCGAAGACTTTTTACCGATTCAAATTTATTCCATTCCTCACATTGCTAATATCCAACAGTAATTTTAGCGTTCTGTAGGCCAAGGTTATGCCTACAAAACGAAAATCATATCACTTAGATCAATTGCTAAAATCCAGTTAATTAAATAACTGAAATTTACCGTCTTACGCTGTTAAATTTCATGCCTCAATTTGACTAGAGCAGTCAAAAATGACCGCACACTTGACCGTGTAAATTTTCGATCCGTTACGCCCACGATTGTTCCAATGGGTTCCGAATTAATAACGCCCAGTCGATCGTTAGCTCACCCCACTCGATTATATTACACAACATCGCGTGTGGGTGATCCCAACCTGATTGTCTCTTTACCATGTCACTCCACTGACCTAATGAACGCTCAGTATGTCACCTGCGAATGTAACGCATCACGGTGACAATCTTCACCCGCACGCGACATAACTACATATTAAGTTACGTGACATTTTCACCTATTGTGAGCATATAGATCATCAGATAAACGATGTAATCATGTGCCACTGATGAAAATGTCAAAAGAGAAAACCCGTTTCTTATTTGCTACAACGAAATAAAGAATGGAAATAATGGCCTGATCTATCTATTAATGTTACAATTTAATGCTCTTAAATAGCCAAAATAAAAATTGTTAGCGATGATTCACATTTTATTGCCTCCAGTTTAATTAATTCTTTTTTAACTGACAATAAATGGGCATTTTAATTCAAATTTTTCATCTATTAAAAAATTAACACAATGTTGGATACATAGTGTAAAGGTAGAATCATTCTTACTTTAAGACCATTACAATAACATAATTTACGTCATTTTTTAATTTTATATATTATAATTAATTCCCGTCTTCTCCTTCCGGTATAAAGATACCAATATCTTGTATTCTTTTTTTAAATTTTCTTATTTACATTATATGTTATTTTTCCATTTTTACATGACTTTATTTTTCTCTTTTGCCACGTGCATAATGTTTGACATTCACAGTAAACCCACAAACAGGCTATGCCTTGGTGGGTTTTCTCTTTTTTTAAATGTATAGGTATGTGTTTTTATTGTATTTCTTTGTAAACAATTTTTTTTTCTTTGGAAACAAATCAAATTTTAAAAATTACGAATAACTATCCCTACCCGTTTCGATAAATCTTGTTTAGTACTCAAAAGAAAGAGGAAGTGTTTTTTACGTGTCGTGAGGTAGCCATTTCAAAAGAATGACCAAAGGAAAAGTAAATCCATGAATATATCAGACCAAAAAAAGACCATTTGAGAAAAAGTAAAAGTTTCTGTTGACCACATTCCTTACCTTTTCCCATTAGCTCATTTTTTTGCATGTGCATCAACGCCCTAACAAAAACATTTTTAAAAATTGGGCACAATGTCGTTCTCGAAATGCAGTTGATGAATTTTATATATTTACTTACATTATGATAACCCAAATTAATGCATTCAGCGTTCCTAAGGCGCGAAAACCTTTTCGGTAATTTTTTTGTAACAATTGACCTATAGAAAGTTTGTTTATGTTTTTATACCACTTATTAAAACTAGTGAGTTCATTTTGCCGATTCAAAATACATTACATATTCTCTTCAAGTTCTGTATAAAACAGTGCCACTACAATCAAATGTCTTTAACCTACAAAAACATACTAGGAAAGAGTATAAGTGCGTTTTTATACATTTCAGCACCTCCGTAGTTTACAAAACTTAATTATTTAGTTCCGTTAAGAAACGAGCTCACTTTAATAAAAAAAACCCGTTGAAAATGAATAATAATCATTGCAGATTCCATTAGCTAATTATTTATTGAATTATCGCGTATTCAAAACCGAGTGCTGGGCATAAGGTGGCATAAGGATAAGTGCCTTTTTACTCATTTCTTTTTTTACCAATAAAATGAATACTTATTGGTTTTTCTTGCTTTTACGATTCAAATTATAGCAACCAAGTTAGATTTTCGTAACGGCAAATCGTAATATTGTTACCGTACGTACGCACGATTTGAATTCAAAGGAAATCTAATGGGTTCGTAATATGCCCACGCGTTGATATCTAGTTTAACAAACATTTTTTTTTTTACATTTCAGTATTTTTCATTTGGGAATAAATCACGATATTCTGACCTTTTTTATTCAAATCAAACGTATAATACATCTAATTTAACTGACAATGCTTTTGACGGTTGTTACCTTTGATTTTTTCTTATTCTGTGACTCACAATTCATTGTGTTGTTTTTGAAACCTACTTTTCTACTTTTGTCATGCGCAGCAATTTTGGAAATTCCGACCCACAGAGGTACAGAAAAAAACTGACGTAATATAACGTTTTCAAAAAAATCTTTGGTGTAAATTAAATAGTATAAATATTATCTGAATCTTTTTCACTAGTTGGCTGGCTTTACGAGCTGCTAAAATTTATTGATCATAATTATATGAATAATCGCTAAGCTTTTGCTTCGTGTAT
The DNA here is from genome assembly GCA_022494985.1 of Micrasema minimum. Lineage (NCBI taxonomy): Eukaryota > Metazoa > Arthropoda > Insecta > Trichoptera > Brachycentridae > Micrasema > Micrasema minimum. The sequence continues at coordinate 205,277 of JAGVSP010000037.1, read as the reverse complement.
ACATTATTTTATGTTTCAATTTGCCTATTTTGTATCAACATCTAACATTCTGTGATTAATAAAAAATATTTATTATTATAGCCATTATAACCATTATGTTTCGGAAACCAAAATGTAAACACTTCATTTTCATTATACCATATCCGCTCCCTATGTGGAGCATATGGAATCCACAAACTGCCTCCAGGCCAAGCGGTCGGCCGCCAGCTCCCGCGCATCCTCCCAAGTCAGGTCCACGTCCCGCAGCTCTGACGCAAACTGCCGACGAATTGTCAACAGTGGACGACCGGGACGCCGAGAACCTGATGCCTTGTAAAATAGGCAAGCATGGTTAAGGCTCTCGGGAGGCATACGCAGTATATGGCCCAGCCAGCCGAAACGCCTTCGCCGGATGACAGTAGATACCAAGGGTTGCTGTGTCCGTTGCCTCACCTCTGTGTTCCTTACAAAGTCAAACCACCGCACACCTAAAATTCTTCTAAGACACCTATTCTCAAAACTTAGTATTCTGCTGTCTTGGGCCCTAGTTAGGTGCCACGATTCGCAGCCATAGAGAAGAACAGGTGTGATGCAGGAGTTATAAAGGCGGCATTTTGTTTTAACCGAGTAAATATCCGATCTCCAGACAGCCTTCATACTGTTGAATGCGGCGCCCGCTACTCCAAGCCGCACTCCCAGTTCTTTCTGAACTCTGCCGTTTTCTGTCATGTACGCTCCCAAGTATTTGAAGCTCTCGACCCCTTTCGATGACTTGTCCCGACAAAGCCAGGGGCATCTGGGCATCTTGACACGAGCTGTTACACATGACATGGGTTTTACCAATGTTGATTTTTAAACCCATGCACATGGAGTGCCAATTAAGCCTATCAACAATTATTTGAAGGCCCCCGACTGATTCGTCAATAAGGACGGCGTCATCAGCGTACTCCAGGTCGCAGAGCTTTTGGGAGGGGGAGATGGATATTCCTCGGTCTGGCGGAATTGACATCCTCAGGATAAAATCCATGAGGATTATAAACAGAAATGGGGCAAGGACGCAACCCTGTCGCACTCCGGTGGTGACCTCAAACCAATCTGAGACAACATCGTCAATTCTCACTCGGCATTCGCTATCAGTGTGAAGGGCTTTGATTAGTCCGATCAGTTTCGAAGGCACCCCATATGCTTCCAGTATTTTCCAGAGTGTTGGTCTGTGCGGGCTATCAAAAGCTTTCTCATAATCACGAAGCAGAGAGCCAAAGAAGAATTGAATTCCTGGCTCTCTTGCAGAATGCAGCGTAGGTTATGAATGTGATCCGCACAAGACCTACCAGGCAGGAATCCTGCCTGATTTTCTCTTAATACCCGCATGATGGGGGCACGAACTCTCTGTAGTATAATATGTGCTAGCACCTTCCCTGGAACACTGAGTAATGTGATGCCGCGATAGTTGTCACAGATTAATGGATCGCCCTTCTTATGCAACGTGATAATTTCTCCATTCACCCAGTCCCTTGGGCACCTCTCTTCTTCCCACACCCTGACCATTAGTTGGTGTAAAGGGCCAACAATGTCAGTGACGCTACACTTCAAGTACTCCGGATGGATGTTGTCAACCCCTGGAGCCGTTCCGTTCTTCAGCTTGGATACGGCCTCCGTCAATTCAGCTGGTGATGGGGGACCATCAGGTATATTGATAGCCTGCGGAATACTTGATGCAACTTCTGTGGAAATATCGAGGGTGGTGGGAGGGGGTGGGCGGTTAAGAACTCTCTGGAAGTGATCGCGCCATACTTCCTTGACACGGTTTACGTCCGACTCAACGAAATGTAAACACTTACGATGCTGTTATTGTTATTAACAATAATTAACTATAATATTCTTGGGTATTGCAAAATTTAATTTCTACTCAATAACTTTTTATTGCTCTTTTTTACTATAATCATAAATTCTAATAATATTATACTGAAGTTACTGTAAGTGTTGTGTTGATTAGAAATATAACAGCAGTTTAATATTTATTACATTATTAATTATAGTCAAACAAATTGGTAATATGCTAACGAAGAAGCCGGTATTTTTAATGTCTTAAATTCTGTAGCCTTTTTTAGAGCTTTCAAGTTACCATATACAACTTTCTTGCCAAAATTCAGACCGTAATGTACTGATCCTCATTTTAGTGTATTTTTGCAAGTAACTGTAAATGTTGTCTTTCGTGCCAGAATAGGATTCAAAACATTTGTTTTTCTTTAAAATATTAAAAGAAATTCCTCTCCTCATTTTCCACGTGTCTTTTATATTTTTTAAGAATATATATTCAACAGCCTAGGATAGGGTGAAATTAAGAACAAGCAAATTTATACTGAACAATGGTACTACAGAAGATGAAAATAATACAACTGTTCATTATATATTGATTTTTATATTGCTTCTAAAAGTGACGTGTGTGGTTGCTAGAGCGAGAGTTATTGTACTGAGTTCTTGTTTTTCTTGTTTATAATAAATATTGTCTAGTTTTATATTTATCAAACATGATGAATATGCTAGTAAATAGAATTGTATTTATATATGTATTTTAGATTTTTTTTTGCAAGAGTATATTGTCTATTTTAATTTTGTATTTTGAAAATGTATATATGCACCTACTGACGTGTTGCAGACGGCAACTCATCATTATCATCATCATCATCATACCATATCCGCTCCCTATGTGGAGCATCCGGATTCCACAAACTGCCTCCAGGCCAAGCGATCGGCCGCAGAAGACCTTTCTTAATTTTGTCGATAATGCTTATCTCAGCCTTGCATTCTGCTCTAATTTCGACATTAGGGCACCTGTCATACATGTATTTTCCACACATTCGCCTGAGAGATCGCATTTCAACAGCATTCAGTCTACTTTCGTCCTTTTTTTCCAACTCCATGCTTCGCTTCCATACATTATGGTTGGTACCAGGACTCCATTATCAACTGCTAATTTAGCCTCTTGCAGACACTTATTTGCTACGACAGACTTTAAGGCACCATTAACTCTGTTACGGGCACTAACTCCTTTTAATATCCTTGTCCATATTTCCATCACTAGTAAACATACTACCCAGATATACAAATTCTTCGACCTGTTTGAAACTATCTCCATGTACTACGATTCTATTAAATTACGTGATGCTGTTTTTTAATTGTATGAAGCAGAAACTATGTCAGCTATTCTTGTGCAACTGAAGAAAAGGCGGAGAACGTGCATCACAAATGCGCCACAGTACAAATAGTCTTTTCCCGTGCAATATGTTTTGTGTTATACAGAACATTCATGGCCTAGGGCGGGCGCTCCAGAGGTCAAGCAAACAGCGTTTTCTTTCATTTCAGTTCGGCTTACATTGTTGGTATAACACGGGTAACTATTGCTTCAATTGCTTCCCACACGGAGTGCAAGACCTAGGAACTGTGTCATGTCGTATTTGTAATTGAACTTCTTAGTGCTGAAAGGAGCCAGACCAAAAGATATATTAATACCTAATTGCATAATTTTTAAAGCGTCATTTTCGTAAATTAATTCCAGACCTTAATAAATTTACAAATAAAATATAATGATATAAATCATATTGCTGAAGGGATAGCATAGAATGATTTTTAACAATACTAACAATGTTTTAAATAATTGCTGCAAAAATCATTTTACACAATATAGAAGCCAAATTTTAGAAAAAAAAATGCACGTTAGTTGTAAGAAATACAAGAAATAAACGATTAGGTCAAAAAAATAATTATGATACTCATATCGTCAAAAAAAATTTTTTTTTTTAATCATTTAGAAATTTGTATTGATTCTGAGCCGTTGCGCGTTGTACGGAATACATTATTTTTTATAAACAACATTTTGAGTGTGTCAAATACTAGGTGAAATGAAGAATGTTGTAATGCATCAAGTGGCCACTTAACCCAGCAATGACAGATCATAAGCCCTGTAAACGCCTAGATATCCATATTCCCTTCCAAACTTCTCGTCTCTGTTGAGATGTCAAATTGTAACATTGTTTTTTATTCAAAACCCTTAAAGATTAGCTAAAGCATAAAAACTTACAGGGCTTATCACCTGTCATTGGCTGGGTTAAGTGGCCACTTGATGTACTACAACATTTCCCATTCCGCCCATCATCTGATAACCATATATGACTAATTTTTGGAACTACTATATATTGAACTCGTCTTCGTCGTTCCGCTTTACAGAACTCTTCTATGCTGGTGAGAAGATTGTAAAGCATTTTTTTTTGCCCTGTAAACGCCTAGATAACCCAAATTCGTTTCCAGAGTTTCTATGTCTCTGTTGGGATATCAATAATCTCTGATATCAGCCCAGCATGGGTATAATCCAGTAATTTGTCTACAAGTATTTGAATTCATTCAAAAATGTTAAAAAGTTATTTTTTCTTTAAAATGATTTTGGTCCGGCTATTTTCTGCAGGTGGGCAGTTTCTCCACAGCCTCTTTCAACGTCTACCCGCTAATACACACACATACAGTGCGTGTCCAAGTCTAAAGATTCTATTAAAACATTACTTTTTATTTTATTTTTATTATTTATTAAGGATTTTTACAGCTATAACCATTACACATAACTTTTTTTAAAAAATTTTATTCAGTGGTCAACAATTACATACACTCGTATTATCCTATACAGGGTGTAACAAAATTCGATGTACAAGTGGGAAGCCAGTGAATCTACATTATATTTGGAGTCGATTTTGTAGAGTGAAATATTTTGATTTGACCTTTAGTTTTCGAGAAAATTGAGTACGAAGTTAATTTTTTTTTCGAAACTTTTTTGCAAATTGTTATCAGATATCATGTATTTACTCAAATTAATACTTTCCATATGGAAAGCGAAATTGAAAAACGCGTTATTATAAGATTTTGAGGAATTTTACTTAATCTGCCATACTTATGATAACTTTTGTGAGAAGAAAAAAAAAATTTTTTTCAAGCTCAGATTAAAATTTACACACAATCGTCTCCAAACACGGTTTAGATTCACAGGTTTCCCGCTTGTACATCGAGTTTTGTTACACCCTGTATTGCCTATTTATTATACTGAAATATTCGCGGTCTTTTAATTTAAAATTTTTAATTTATCAAAACCATGTTTTTATTTATTAAAACCGTGAAACCTGATTGCTAAAGAATAAAAAAACAAATACAAAAAGCAGTCATAGCAAATTCATGTGTTTTATTTGTCCTAGTGTTTTAGCGGTAGCGCGTTGGGCTGCCATTCATGGGGTCGTGGGTTCGATCCCCGTGGCGTTCATTATAAAATATTTAGTGAAATATTGTTTTTACATAAAAAATATTTCAGATGTGATACCTTGGACTGACGCTGAAGCATAAGACTAATCATCTTGCCATCATGTAACAAATTATCAAGATTTACTGCACTTGGTGAAGGTACAAATGCAGTGCCGTATGCACAATTGGGTGCGGATGTCTGCGTGTGTGTGTCTATAAAATATAACCTACAATTTAGAGTAGAATTTTGTTAATTATATAAATTATAATAGGTTGCTGGCGCCTTTATAAACTCAATACTTCTTCTTCCAAGTTGTTGATAATTTTACTGCATCGTATAATTTCAGTTAAACGCATTGAACTTGTTGCTTGAAAGTATTCACAAAGTATTTCTTGTACGGCATCCATCATCATCTAACAGAGATGTCGGATTGCAACACGCTTGCATTTGATGTCATGTTTTGCTTAGAAACGTTTCTATTAGTAGATGAAATATAATAATGTACTTAATTGAGTTGTTACGATTCGCGAATGCTTGATTATACCACTTAACTGTTACGTTTTTTAACTAAACGTTTGTAACAATTTCATATCAGAGCCTTCATCACTAGGATATCCTGCTCTAAAGAGAACTGTTACTGAATAATATCTTGTTTTTAATGTAATATTTTTACAATTACTTTCATTTTTATGTCTAGTATTGCCACATCACATACCTACATACCTTGCTTCCTCTTTTACCTTTTTTTTCAATCTTATAATATTTGCACATATTTCAATTTTCAAATCCTATTTCAATATTGGCGCGGAAACAATGACTCTGACCAAGCTATCCTCCCATAAGTTGCAAGTTGCACAGAGGAGCATGGAGAAATTATACTTGGAATAACATTAAGAGACCGAAAAAGGAACGATTGGATCCGACGCCAGACAAAGGTCTGCGACGTGGTGGAGCGAATTGCTTGGTTGAAGTGGAAATGGGCCGGTCTTATAGCCAGAATGACGGAGGACAGATAGACGAAACGCGTTCTGATGTGGAGACCGAGAAATCAGGGGCCTCAAGGACGTCCACCGATGAGATGGGTGGACGACATCAGGAAGTCTACTGGAAGACAGTGGATGGGGGCGGCGCAGGATCGGGAGGAGTGGAGACGGCAGGGGGAGGCCTATGTACAGCAGTGGACCTCAATGGGCTGAAATGATGATGATGATGATGATTTTCAATTAAAACTAAGCGGCTTGTAGTTGAAAATACGAATCGAGGCGTGGCGGATTGGGAATTTTAACTGGGGATCTCTGGACTCAAATCTAATTATCTTATAGAATCACATTTCCTTATGAGTATATGTATGAGTAAAGCAAATATTTTTATTCACAACAATTCCACTTTTCAGTATTTATTAATGATCAAAAAAAACCTCGTGGTTTTAATATAATCTTAGTTTCTACTTTTTCTATATAATATATATATATGAAGCTACAAGAATAATTAATAAATAATATACTGCAAACCATGTCCACGACCCGGAAATTTACTAATTTTTTTAGTAGATTTATTTGCACGTCTTTACATGATCAAACAATTCTTTAATATTCGTGATCTTCTTTATGCCTTGACTGTTGTTGATTAATAATTTAATTATTGCCTATGTTTTGCGGACCTACCACTATGATGATTTTCGAAGGCAATAAACAACAGTTAGCCATTTGTATTTCTTGCTACGTTTTTAAAAAATATTTTTTACTAAATTTATTATTTTAATAAACAAATAAAAAGATAAAATATTATTAACTCAATGTTTGTAGCACTCACTTTGTAGTTTTCCATAATTATGAAATTAAACAACTTTTGTTTTAAACTACTTTTTTATTATTTAATAATCCAATTAGCGACTTATTACTTAATTTTAAATTATTTTTATACAAATCCCTGATGAAGGAGTAGTGTCTCCGAAACCGGTTGGATTATTAAATAATAAAAAAGTAGTTTAAAAACAAAAGTTGTTTATTTTTTAGATAAATATAAATATTAAATCCTTAATCAGCTTCCTGATTCTTACATCTACTATCAATATTATAACACCGATATGTAAACTATACAATTTTAAAAAAAAACGTGATATAAAAGCTTTTGTTTCAATGCATTCTTCCTACTACTTTAGAATAACTTAAATTCATTTGATTTGCCTATATTTTTTATTGACATCACTTGGTGAAAAGATTTTTAAAAAAGCTGCTTTACCAGTCTGAAGATGCCCGCAACAGAGTGAAAGCGCTAACTGGCCAAAGGAATAAAAGTGGAAGTGTACCAAGTACTTTTATTTATTTTTTATTAGTTATATTAAAATAATTACTTCAATTAATTTACGACCAGAGTTAATATAGGGATATTGGTGAAGGTAAATCAGATTTAGTATCTGCGAAAACGCAGACTAATTTTAAATACATTTTTAAGTTTAATTTAAGATTATTCGTTATTTGTAATGCTTATCTTATTCAATATATTTAAATTCATCGATCAGTTTTTTCTCATTGATCCTATGGATCCTTAGAATCTATAAGATAAATCTTTACGAACAATATCTCAAGTTCTGCGACAGCTTAATTACAATAAATCTAATAATGTACATTGTACATCTGTACATTAGGTACATTTATTTGTAATTGCATTGTATTAAGGCATCAAAAAAATTCATTACAATAAGGCTCAATGAAATAATCGGTATGCGGTGTACGTCCGATAGTATTGTCATGTTTCTACCGCCAATAGAGAAATTAATTTAATTACCTTTCAATATTAAATATTGACAATTGGTTTTGACTAATAGATATAGATCATGGGTGGTCCGTATAAATCATGGTACTAATATTTTCTACAAATTAATTTTGATTGATTGTTTGTAATTAATTTAAGAGCGTTCTTATTCATCTTCTTTTGTTGCTAAAATATTGGTAATTAATTGATATTATTTATTAGTACACACGAATTTTGATGACCATTAACATTTTTTAGTTGGCATTTATTTTATAGAACTGCATATTATATTATTTAAATCACACTAGACTTTTGTTCTTTTCATTTATTTTGATTTAGTGGCAGCTGTTTCGCCTTGTCAGGGCATTGAATATATTAGGATCTTATTATAAATAATTTATGTTTAAATTGAGAAAATAAACATCTGAGAATTTTCACTGAATTCACGTATCCGCTTCGTAGCATAGTGGTAGCGCACTTGGCTACCGTGCATGAGGTCGCGGGTACGATTCCCGTAGGGGGTCACCATGAAATATTAATTACATGTGATTCTCGTATTAATATCTCAAGATTTATTAATTATTAATACAAGAGATATTTCTCACCTTGGACTGGTGCTGAAGCGTATGACTGATCATCTTACCTTCATGTAATAAAAATTTTTTAAAAAATCATTTAAGAAAAAAAATCCAATAATTTTTAAATTTTTATCAAACAAAATTGACTAATAGAAAAATTTTTTTTAAATTATTAGGTTTTTACATAAAACCGAAGCAAAATTAAAAACTTTTTTTTTAAATCCACAGAACAAGCTTAATTATAAAAAAAACTCTTTTAAATTTCAATTTTCAATTTTTTTTCAGCCAAATAACAGGCTTATAAAAGCCCTAAAAAATTGGCATTTAATGCGTAAATTCAGAGATAAAGTATTACCTAAAAAATTGACTCTTATATACACAAACGAGGAAACGATCATAATATACTCAAAAATTCATGTCAGTCTCTGAGAATCTCTAGCAAAAATTCACATTATATAACCTTTTGACCTCTAGGACATTCGCCATGCTGCAGATATCTTGTTCTTTATGTAAATTAGCGTAGATGCATATCTAAAGCTCTCAAATGCATATCTAAAGCACTCGAATGCACATGTAAAGCACACAAATGCACATTTGTGATATTTATTATTCCGTAGCTGTCACTCGAATACAGGGGCGGAGCGTGTCCTGCCGTCATAAGAAAGAGTCACGTGTATGACAAATTGCCGAAATTGAAAATACGGAAATCTAACTAACTAACATACTTACCAATGTGCCATTTTCCCGAAGGGGTAGGCATAGAGGATAGAACGCCACACCACTCTGCCCTGGCATGCTTCTCTTTCTTTCTCTGGCATACTTCAGTTCTTAGCTACGGCTTAAATCAAAAGAAAACTATAATTTGTTCACGTTTCTTTTCTGGTATGAAAATACTGAGATACGCAGTTTTTATATAGTTTTAATGTTTCGCGCATATATCTCGCGAATTACTAATATCCCTATCACTGTAAATTTGGGCCAGCTCCTTGAGCAGGTTGGGGTGAATGTGACAATCTTAGAGCCGAGACAGTGATAGGGGCAATGAAAGCATTTGGTCGCGTATTTAACCTTCTTTTCTTCCGCTTTTTCCAGTCAAAACTGAATCTATTAAATTCGCGGATTAGCTTTAAAAAATCGGTAGAGTTGTGCTGGACTGAAAAAAGACTCAATAGTCTTTAAAACAGTCTAGGGAAAGGGTGGGGCTTTCATTGTTTCTCACATATACCTACGTGGAAGAGAGGAAAAAGTTGTTATTTTATTTTCAGATACTAGGTTTTTACCATTTGAACAACCAAATTATCTGTCTTAAGCGCCGTGAAAATTATCATGTTTAACGAGTTATGGTCTAATGTTGGAGTCGCATACTCCAAATTGGAACCTCTCGGTTTAAATCCCGCATTTGTTTCACACTTTCTTGCCAGACCATTAAAAGTATTACCTGTGAAGGGATTACTGTAGAATAGAATCATTTGTCAAAATATGTTTGATAACACATATAAAAATAAACTAGATCACACTTAAACAACTAGATTCACATCCATGGAGGGATTAATTGTGCCCAAAACTAAAAATAATTACGGGCAGAGAACTTTAGAATATTTAATTCCAAAAATATTTAATATGTTGCCCTATGAATTTAAATCGTGTAATAATGTTAATAAAATTATTTCTATTCTAAGGGTTTGGTTGGAAGATAGAACTTCTTTATATTGATGCACCATAATTTATTATATATTATATTGATTCACCATATGCATTATCTCTATTCCTTTTATGTATTTTTTGTAAACTTTTTTATTATTTTGTTATATTTTTTGCTAATGGCTCCTGATGACAAACGGCAAAATTGCGGTTTATCGGGACGGCATTATTTTTGTTTTTCTAATGTTATGTTTATTTTCTTAATAAAGAACACTTCAAAAAAAAAAAAAAAACTTATTTCAGACTTTTTAAAAGAATCTTCAAATTTGATACATTTAAGTATAAGTGCCTCTTTCTTGTGACGTCGCGTCGGTGTAGCGAGCAATTACAACGAGAACGTCCAACAATTTCTCTAATCAAGTTAATTTGCTGAACGCATATCGGTCGCTTCATCTACTAAAATGCAAATCATGTTTCTCACGGCACAAGGAGGGGCAGTATTTATATTTTTCGACGGGGAAGTTGCTCCATTACGGTATATTACGTCATTACTGTTCTCTAAGATGCGTTGTCGCTTCCGTGTATTTCAAATAAATTACATAGATTTTTTTTAAACATTTCTGGACGCTACTGATGCATATTATGCGGTTTTTCTTAAATCGATCTTTCAGTGTTCAAATTTTAATTAATTTTAGGTGCACTGCGTTTAATTGAACCCGGTCTCAAATCCTCCTCCATTGCAATTTGTTATTTCCGACTATTTGAAAGTCGCACGGAAATTCAAATATTTGATTAGATCATAAGAACACGTATTAGTTTAATTTTAATTAAATAGTAAAAAAAAATTATATATATTATCACCATATTAGGCTATATATGAGTCCAGAGAATTCTAATACGGAGGTCATTTCAAATAACTTAATGATTGTCATAGATTAAATATGCTATTATTATCATTCTCAGGTGAATGTGTGGTAATGGTGCCATAGGTGTACAAATGTCGAGATCGATAGTGGATAAGCAAATAAGAACTTGTCGAAATGAAGCAAAATTGGCGGTACACTGTAGAAGCCGCGGAAGGCCGAAAAAGACATGGCTTGACCAAGTACGTCATGTACTTGAAAGTGGTCATGTGATTAGTCGGAATAATCGGCGTTTGTGCATGAGAAGAATGTATGAATGTAAAGGAAGCAAAGGAAGTCTGTCAGGAAAGAGTGGTATGGCGTTCTATTCTCTCTGCCTACCCCTACGGGGAAATGGCGTGATGTTTAGTTAGTTAGTTAGTTTGTCATGAGAAAATTCAATTTTAACATACTTAACCGAAGTGTCAAGAATTAAAAACCTTAGTTAAAATAATAATATTTTTTTCAATGTAATAAAATTCTCGTTCAAATGTTTTTATACAAAAATGTGTTATGGATATCGATGTTAACTGTCAAAATATCACTCATTGTAAAAGTTGAGTAATGAGAGTGGATAATAAATGTGTTAGTTATGTTTATCGACAGGTCGAACCGATAGCCTTTCTACTAAGTGTACGTCATTCCCGATCGCGTGTAATTTTATCGATGTCCCATTTAACTTGCTCCCACGGCGCCAAGTAAGAAATGCGAACACTTATAGTATGGTACCTACTAACATTCTTACTGACCGGTGTGCATCGTGCATTACAACTGACACCCCTGGTCGAACCAGGCCACTAAAGTGAAGAAACCTGGTCAAAATCTCTAATTGTTTCATTGCCTCGTGAAGCTTTTGTTTGGAGCTTTGGACTAAGTGGTATATTGCTGATTCAGATTTTTCGCAGCAGGGTTTCCTAAAGCATGTCGGTCATAATCGATACAAAACGTTTCTAGCATATTAATTTATTTGAGATCGCTATGGATTTTTATACTCTTGAGTGTTTATTATTCTAACGTCGCGTATCGTTTCAGAATTGGTGTTCGTGTTTCTAAGCGTTTGTTTATTAGATCAAACTTATAATTTCCCTCAAATAATACCTTCTTTGCACCTCTACATTTTCTTTCAAAATCTTTTGCTCTTAATTTCTTTAACGTTTTGATTCCTATCTTAATTATCATGAGGGTCTGTTTAAGTCTCAGTTGATGCTGCTTCTTGGGATGTCGAGTGATGCTATAATTGCGAGTCGAAGCATCTTACCAGTGACCAAAACAAATAGCCTTAAAAGTTTTAAAAACAGATATCTTAAAAGGATTCTTAGTTCGTCAAACCATGCAATGGATTATTAGTGTACATGGTTTGACTTTATGAAGAATACAACGGTGAAGCAACAACTGGTCATAAAGGCAATTCATCTGGCTATACCCAATGGCAATCATATACCCAAGATTGCCTATTTTACAGGGCATCAGTTTCCTAGCGTTCTGGATTTCCACTCCTGACAATTTGTCGGCAGTTCACATCAGAAATATTAGATGTAAATCTGACTTAGGAAGACGTGTTAGTGAAATCCATGTGCTTAGCGGATTGGAATGAATGTATGGATGAATTGTGTAATTTATCTTCTGATGTATAATTTCTTATATTATGGATCACAATACGATATTATCTAACATTATGAGTTATGTAATGATAAGACTATTGCTAGTTCACATTCTGGTCAGGGTGTTGCGGTCGTGTTTATTGTTCCCATGTATTGTCTAGTTGTCTTACTCGAAAACCGCAAACTTAACGGAATAGCTGTTTCAATAATAAAACCGGGAACTGAAACATTCTTCAACCTTAGCACAACCAGATTGCTAAATCAAATTATCTTTCAGATATCCATACCGAGAAGAAAGTTATTAACGAATTATTTAGAGTTCCTAGAAATGCATTAAAAATACTATTAAGAAGGGATTATGTTTATGGGGAATAAAACCTCATGTCATAGCGGCAAACCGATTTGTCCTTTGAAACACAAATATTAAATTAATTTGTTCAATTATTGTTTTGCAAAAATAATACATAAGAATATTTATTTTTACTCACCACTGCAAAAATCAGCGTCTACGCGAGTCCTTTGTGCACCTGTAAAAAAGAAAAGAAAAATTTAGTTGTCACTTTTTTTTTTTAAATAATTTGCAAAAATCCAGATATTATCGCGCAGGCGCTTTTTATGGGTATGATAAATAACGATTAATTTCAACTAACTTTATCCAATTTATTGATAAAGGCAAGTTATGTTATTAATTCTAAATAATCATTCCGTTGGTTGTTATTAATTAAACAGCTTTGATCTGAATACGTACATATTATTCGTTCATTATTTATTTCAATAATAATTTATAAATAAAAGATGCGTTTGTTATAAATGTTTATTAGTTGGTATTATTAATCGTTTTCTTCTGTTAATTTAGCTAAACAAACTAACCGAATACACTAGGAGTGCTTGTTATTACTTTGCGGCGGCTATTATACTTAATTAAAATCGTTTATCGATTAAAAATAAATCAAGTTTAGTGTCGTATTGATAGCTCGTTCTAGTGATTTTGTTCACGTGTGCAGATTACAAACCGTTATGAAGAAATGGCTGTAATTTGTACGCATTATGTTCCAGAGAAAGAACCGGACATGAGATTATTGAATCGTTCTCAACTCAAGCCACACGCATCTGATACAGTTGCATTAGATAATAGCTATCTGCTCAACCAGAGCCTATTGATTGCCCAATTGAGAAGTATTATCCGACTCCCTTGTAAGGGAGCCAGTGCTGAGAGAAGTTCCGTTCTAATAGCCCAAGTATCGACAGACCTTAGAATTACCCATCCATAACCAAACACCCATATTTGAATCCTTTTTGTTTCTTTGAATCGCAAATTCCTGCCTTTGTGAGGACGAGTTATCGCTGGACATGCTTCAGACGTTTATGCTTCTAAAATTGTAGTTTACATACTATCGTTTCCAATACTTGGTATATAATTACAATAAATTTTAGTAATGTCATGTTTGCACAAAGAATCATTACTATTTGTTGCACTACTGGTCTCGGCCAATACTGCAGTTAAATGATATACCTACTAAGGGAAGTAACTATTTCTGAGGTTAATCACCTCTCTATGATTTAAGCTATGGATATTCAAAGGTTAATATTATTGGAATAAGTAAAATTTAACAGCTTTCAATTATTTCTATCGGAATCGATCGCCTTTATTGTTTTATGTCATATAGGACTGTTTTAGAACGTTATTTATTTATTATTTGCGCACAAGCCGGTGTCAAACAATAATTAAATATGTTATCATCTGTTTCTTATGCTGTCTTAGTATTTACATTTTTTTGCGGTTCAATGTTAGCGTACGATGTGCATTGATTTGTACACATTTCAAGTACTCTCCACACAACCATTCCTTTTATTTTAGTTTTGTAAATCAGAGATCCTAATGTTTTGTATTCAATCTTATCATTACTGGCTTTTCCTGTCTGGTCTTGTTAGTATCCAGAAAGTTTCTAGCGCAGCTTATTTGCTCGCATTATGTTCTTACTAAACGACTTAAACATCGCCGACCTGGTATTGAATCTATAACCAATTTAGTCTAACAAGAAATTGTTTCTCCACTCGAAGGGATAATATGCCCCACGACTTATTTCAAACGCTCGCCCTTTTCCCTTAACCCCTCATGCCTGGGTTAAAGCATTTCTCATGGATCTTTTGCTCGCGGCAGTTTTGACACGCTGGCTCTAGGAGCAATTAGGCCTGACGTGTGTTGCAACTCGTAATATGCCCGGTAACGAGTTATCCATTATTTACAACCTTTTCTTTTCAATTTAGTATTTTTGCACCACTTTTATGGTTTTCCTCTGCTTCCTCTACATTCATACATCTTCTCTTGCACATACGCCGATTATTCCTACTTTTCATATGACCACTTTCAAGTACTTGACGTACTTGGTCATGCCATGTCTTTCTCGGCCTTCCGCGGCTTCTACATCCAGGCACACTTGCAATTCTTTTAGCCGTTCTTTCATCACTCATTCGCTCCACATGACCAAACCATCGTAAAAAAGCCCTTTCTTAATTTGGTCGATAATGCTTATCTCAGCCTTGCACTCTGCTCTAATTTTGACATCTGTACACCTATCATACATAGTCTTACCACACATTCGCCTGAGAGATCGCATTTCAACAGCATTCAATCTACTTTCATCCTTCTTTTTCCAACACCACGCTTCACTACCATACATAAGGGTTGGTACCAGAACTCCGTTGTGTACTGCCAATTTTGCTTCTTTCGATAAGTTCTTATTTGCCACTATCGATTTCAAGGCACCATTAGGAAGTCTGTCAGGACAGAGTGGTATGGCGTTCTATCCTCTCTGCCTACCCTTACGGGGAAATGGCGTGACGGTTAGTTTTATTGTTTTTAATTATTTTCACGTAAAAAATATAGGTATCTAAATTACATTAATTTCCATATCTACCAAATTGCCTCCAATTTTGTATTCTTAACATGCGTTCCATGGAGAGGTGGAACGTGAGGGTTTTCTGTATCGCTCGAAAAACTAGAGGCTAGTTTAATAATAATTATGGTGGTGAGCCACTCTATCGCTCTTGATGAAGACGTCTTCAGTGGAAGACAGCTGAGCTAATTACATCGTATAGTATCATGACGGGTAAGTATATTAAAGGAAGAGAAGGGATGCAACATGTAATCAAGGAAATTGGTGATGAGGACTGTGGAGAAGGCGTGTGCTATACAAGCTCACGGACACTCGGACGTCACGAAGATGTTGAGGTACAAAAACAAATATCTTCATCATATGCAAACCCTGACCATGGCTACGTTCATTGATAACGTTGATGCTTGAGGGCTTTTCTTTCTCCAGACATGTCACCTTGACAGACGATTAACTCTATTCCTACTTTAAGAAGTGTCTCTCATGCAATATGTGGGAATCTCCTTTTTTAAAGCTCTCATCACTAACTGCTATATTATTTTACATGTCCATTTGATGTAGCTCATTTTAACCTTAAAACAAATTTTATCCCACATATTTTGCTGGAACACTGTTTTTGGTCTTTGATATGATTACTTAACTTTGTATCCTTAATAAATGTTTCGCTGTTGAGTTCCCTAATAAGAAAATATTTAGATAAAAAAAAACCTTCTTTAACTTAGTCCTTAAAAAAAATAATTTACTTATGATTCATCGTCGATCTTCCGCCTCACGGTGAAGCAGTAGCGCGTAAGGCTGCCGTGCATGAGGTCGTGGGTTCGATTCCCGATGGGGGTCAATATGAAAGATTTATTTGAATTTTTTTTTTTTACATAAAACTATTTCATATGTGATATCTTGAACTGGCGGTGAAGCGTAAAATTGATCATCTTGCCTTCATGTTACAAAATATTAGATTTCTTTAGTTTTAGTAGGTACCTACTCTTACTTCTTACATAGGCGGCCTCCGTAGCGTAATGGCTAAGACGCTGGACTCACGATACGGAGGTTCCGGGTTCGATTCCGGGTGAGAACTCAAAAAATCATAATTGATTTTTCTCAAGCCTGGGTGTTTGTGACGTTGTTCCCCTCTGTAATTGGGCCTCCTGGCCTGCTGAGGTGGTTAAAAAAAAAATAATAAAAATAATTTTCATAATCTCTAATAAATTTCAAACGACTTTTAATTCTCACTCTTAAAGTACTAGTTTTAATAATTAAAATGGATTATTCTTGTCAATCTCGCATCATTAGAATTAGCTTCCGGATTAAAGTCATCAGTTTTTATCGCGCCACTCCTATCGTAACTTATCTCTCTAATCCTAACACTTCTACTACTTCTTTAGAGGCATTATTTACTTCTTCGTGGTGTAACAAAACTCGCTGTACAACCCGAAAACTGGTGAATCTACATCATATTTGGAAAGAGTAACGTGACTTTTGAATCTGAGCTTGAAATTTTTTTTTTTTCTTTTTATAAAAGCTCTCATTAGTACATCAGATTAAGTAAAATTGCAAAAATTCATATAAAAATACTTTTTTAATTAATGGATAGTATTAATTTGACCAAATACACCATATTGGATAGTAAAAAAAATTAAAAAATCAATTTCATCCTCAATTTTCTCGAAAACTATGGGTCAAATAAAAATAAAAAATTCTTCAAAATCGACTCGTGTAGATTTACTGGTTTTCCCGCTAGTTCATCGAGTTTTCTTACACCATGTATATTATCTTAGTCAATAGCCAATTTTTGAATACGCTTTGAAGTCAGCTTTGATAAAACCATCTGCGTCACTTTTGTTTATTCCAGATGATTAGTCGTTAGTCCATTTTACTTGCATTTCGTCAGCTTCGTCTTTATTTATTTTGTTTCTAGTTTCCTAAGACTTGTTGTGTTTAGCGATCTCCCGATACACCTGTTTACGGCCGCGACTGTCTTATTCCGTCCACAATTTACTCGATCCTTGGTTCTCCTCTAATTACACTACTGGAACGTGTTATGCCGACATTACACCTCCTTATCGATCCTGGCGGCCGTTCAATCTTCAATTACAGATGTATAGTTTAATAATGATCGCAATTTCGCCTTAAAAACACTTCGTACGTTTTGTTTTCTGCTACGATAACATCTATCGCCTGCCCCATCTCTGTTGTCCTGGGATCGGCTTAACCCTCTAACGACCATCCTTTTAATACTTTGTATTTATTCATCAATTTGTTTTTTTTGAAAAAAAAAAACCAAAACTCTTGAAACGATTTCATTTCTTGAATCAATAAATTATTTTATTTACGGACTTAAGTCCATTTCAAACATAAAATTATTCTAAGACATATATACACAGGTACAATTAAAATAAGATTAAAATAATCAAGGAAATAAAAGCTAGGACAAAATAATAAAATTATAACAACATTTTGAAATGAATACAAATACTTGTAAACAAATTACTGGATTATACCCATGCTGGGCTGATATCAGATATTATTGATATCCCAACAGAGACAGAAAAACTCTGGAAACGAATGTGGGTTATCTAGGCGTTTACAGGGCTTATGACCCGGCCAATGACGAATCTGGGTTATCTAGGCGTTTACAGGGCTTATGACCTGTCATTGGCGGGTCTTAAGCCCTGTAAACGCCTAGATAACCCAGATTCGTTTCAAGAGTTTCTCTGTCTCTGTTGGGATATCAATAATTTCTAATAAAATTATACTTTATTGTACGAGTAATAAAATAAGTTGTAATGGTGTGGATATTCGCTAATAAGCAGAATGGGTGATGTTGTAACACGTCAAAAGGGCAATAAACCCAGCCAATGACAGCTCATAAGCCCTGTAAACGCTTGAATTATATTCTCGAGTTTAAAGATAGTTTGAGATATAATAAATTAATATACCTACTCTCGTCATAGGAAAAAATCAGAGTTGTGATCAAAATCAAAACTTTGTAATTAATAACGATGCTTTTTTGCATTTCGCTTTTTTGGTCTTTCATACGTTTAGGAATATTGGTTATGAATGCAAATTTTTATAAAAAGTCAATTTATAACCATAGTAAACTATATTTTCTTAGTTTTCAGTGTTTTTTAAATAAGTGTCATTGATAAAATATCTAAAAAGATTATAAATTTATTCGTTATGGTATAAAGCGTTTGTTTTATTAAACTGATTAAGATTAAGACGAAATTGCTCTTAGGTATGCGTTGTAAAAATAAATTTTTAACCACTAAATTACGGAGAAAAATAAATTTATTTAAGATTGAAACTTATTTCTGCGAAACTTTTATCCTGGTTATTTTATTTCTCTGCGGTTTAGAAAGGGTTCAGCTACTAATCAACTCCACGATATCCATCTACAATAAGGTATCCTTTTTGTTGATCGAACGAAGCAAACTTTGCTAATGGTCAATTGCGGTTATCAATTTGCGTTGAAATTACTTTCAGTTGTCTTTTTGCAATGAGGGGTCTACTTATTTTTTTTTAGAAATTTCCTCAGCAGAATTTTTATGTATTCATTTATTAACGGCTTAATACAATTACTGCTTAATTTCAGAACCGTTATTAAGTCATGAGGTTAATTTAATTTACTTGCGCATTGAAACCTCAACCTTAATTGAACATCAATTTTGACTTCCACAACCCAAGAATTAATTACAATCTGATTTTCTAATGAAAATATTTCATATTTCATATGAGATACCTCGGACTGGTGCTGAAGCGTAGGACAGATCACCTTGCCTTCATGTAACTAATTATCAAGTTTCACTGCACTCGGTGTACCAATTCGGTGCCCTATGCACCATTGGTTGCGGATAAGAGAAAGTACGTAGAAATAATAGTAATAATAATTCGTCAAGGGCGCTGTAGTAGAAAAAGCAGGATAAATTTGATTAATTTCAAAGTTCGTTTTACGTGAGTACGCAATAATATCAATAATCATTATGTAGGTACCTAACTAACTAACTAACCATCACGCCATTTCACCGAAAGGGTAGGAAGAGAGGATAGAACGCCACACCACTCTGTCCTGGCACACTTCTCTTGCTTCCTCCACATTCATTCATCTTCTCATGCACGCACGTCGATTATTCCAACTTCTTACATGCCCACTTTCTAGCACTTGTTTTACTTGATCATGCCATGTCTTTCTTGGCCTTCCTCGATTTCTACATCCAGGCACAGTCGCATAATATATTTTTTAAGCCGTTCTTTCATCATCCGTTCGCTCTACATGACCGAACCATCGTAAAAGACCTTTCTTAATTTTGTCGATAATGCTTATCTCAGCCTTGCATTCTGCTCTAATTTCAACATTAGTGCACCTATCATACATAGATTTACCACATATTCGCCTGACCGAGAGATCGCATATCAACTGCATTCAATCTACTTTCGTCCTTTTTTTTCCAACACTACGCTTCACTACCATACATAAGGGTTGGTACCAGAACTCAATTATAAACTGCCATTATGAACTGCCTAGGTACCTACTTCATTAAATGAAATGCTTCGTACTTCGTATATTATGTATATCTATAAAATACCTATTTGACTTTTTTAGATATTTTACTGGTTTGCTTGGGTGCGGTAAAACTATTATAGGTTTATAGGTAATTTGTCTATTTTACCTTCATCTTTTTAAAACATGTTTTGTCAACACCTTTCTTTATGAGCACAGTTCCGATGTCTGTTTCTGCTAAAGTATTGTGTCGTACAGCAATAAGTTGGCTGTCAGTTGGCCAGTAGGTACCATAAACAGTTTCTATGTTACCCTGTCCCTTTCAATCCCTCTTCCTATCTTCTTTATCTCCGCTGCAGTGTCCCGCAGTAACTAATGAGGTGCCGCTGGTGTGAGGTACCAGCACCCGGCACCTCAGTAAACATGCGAGGCAAGTGCCAGATTATATGCACATGTTCAGAACACGAATGTTCCAGCTTCCTGGTCCAATGTGTAAATAGGGACTTAACACTCTGAACCAGAACGGCAAAGGAAATACAGATATAAGATTACTTTTACGATATTGTTAATGTGAGCCGTATATACATGGTGTTACAAAACTCGATATACAACCCGAAAACATATTTGGAGTCGAATGTGTAATATGACTTTTTTAACTAACTTACTAACTAACCATCTTGCAGAGAGAATAGAACGCCACACCACTCTGTCCTGGCATACTTCTCTTGCTTCCTCTCCACATTCATACATCTTCTCATGCACGCACGTCGATTATTCCGACTTCTTACATGCCCACTTTCAAGCACTTGTTTTACTTGATCATGCCATGTCTATTTCGGCCTTCCTGAACTTCTACATCCAGGCACAGTCGCATCATATATTTTTTTTAGCCGTTCTTTCATCATCCATTCGCTCTACATGACCGAACCAACGTAAAAGACCTTTCTTAATTTTGTCGATAATGCTTATCTCAGCCTTGCATTCTGCTCTAATTTCAACATTAGTGCACCTATCATACATAGTTTTACCACACATTCGCCTGAGAGATCGCATTTCAACTGCATTCAATCTACTTTCATCCTTATTTTTCCATCCCGATGCTTCGCTTCCATACATAAGGGTTGGTACCAGAACTCCATTATGCACTGCCAATTTAGCCTCTTTTGATAAGCACTTATTAGATACTACCGACTTTTTTTTATGATTTTTACATAAAAAGAAAATCTTTCTCATAAAAGTACCGCAGATTAAGTAAAATAGCACAAATTCATCTTAAATGCGGTTTTTTTATTTTGTTTTCTTCATGGATAGTATCAATTTGAGTAAATGCATGATATTTGATAACAATTTGCAAAAAAAGTATCGACTATGGGACAAATAAAAAAAATATATTTAACAAAATCGACTACAAATATGATGTAGAATCACTGGTTTTCCGCTTGTACATCGAGTATAAATACTTTAAATGTCCGCTCCACATCTGCCATTTTTTAATGTTTCTATTGCATTATGTATAACACTCGTGTGTATAATTTATTGCTTTGCAGTTGATTTAAATATTTGTACAGACTCCAATTATTCCTTCTTGGTGTACTTATCTGTTTGCCGAACATTATAATATGTAGACCGTTTTATTTTTAGTTCTAATTTTGAATTAAATTCTACAAACTATTTAAAACTCCGGAGTAATGCAGCTCTTCACCTTATCACTTGTAAACTTTTTAGTTTTGTATTCGAATGCTGACACTATTAATAAAAATACATTCCTCGTTAGCAAAAAGGCAGCTTAATGCTTAACCTACTAAACTACTAGGTTAGTACAAAGGTGCTAAAGATTAACTGTATGATTGCAGAAACTTTGGCGTTAATTAATTGAATCACACGCATTGTTTTCTAATCAAAACAGTTTAACAGATTTACATAGTTTATTACCTAAGTTTACACAATAGATGAGAGCTGTATAATCTTAACTGTTTGATAATTTAATAAGGCAAAATTTATTCACATCAATCATATTTACGGGATCCGCCAAACGTGAGTAATTTATTGTTTTCCGTTACATTATACCATAATCAATTCATGAAAAATTGTGAATCTGTAAAATTTGCACATGCAATTCAAATCGGCTCATCGGTATCAGATCTGTAATACGTTTCAATGAATATAAAATTGCTGGATTTAATTGTAATTAAACTGTTATTTTGGGTTTAATTTTTGCTACGGAAATTTTTCTGAATTTGACTGTCAAGTTTGGTGTATTCTCCAATTTCGTTAAAAATGGTTATTAGTTATTTTTAACTAGCAAAATGCAAGCCTTCTCGTATTATTTTGTTTGAGATATTCTGCTCGACTGTACTTCTATCTATCAGAACGAGTGCCACTTGTCGGATTTTATAGAACAATATCTGTGATATACTACAACAACAACGGAGTTCTGGTACCAACCCTTATGTATGTTAGTGAAGCGTGGTGTTGGAAAAAGAAGGATGAAAGTAGACTGAATGCTGTTGAAATGCGATCTATGTGTGTTAAGACTATGTATGATAGGTGTACAAATGTCGAAATTAGAGCGGAAAGCAAGGCTAAGATAAGCATTATCGACAAAATTAAGAAAGGGCTTTTACGATGGTTTGGTCATGTGGAGCGAATGAGTGATAAAAGAACGGCTAAAAGAAGTTCAAATGCAAGTGTGCCTGGATGTAGAAGCCGCGGAAGGCCGAGGAAGACATGGCATGACCAAGTACGTCAAGTACGTCAAGTACTTGAAAATGGACATGTGAAAAGTCGGAATAACTGGCGTATGTGCATGATAAGATATATGAATGTAGAGGAAGCAAAGGAAGTCTGTCAGGACAGAGTGGTATGGCGTTCTATCCTCTCTGCCTACCCCTACGGGGAAACGGCGTGATGGTTAGTTAGTAAGTTAGTTATATTTGTGATTTGCGGACCTGCTTTGTAGGATCTAGTTTGCGGGTTCTATTACAAAGTATGCATATCCAATGGTTGCGCTCTGAGACGCATAAATATCGGGGTGATTAATAAATATTCGAATGAAAATGCCACTGCGATTCGATATGCTAAACACCCCCGCAATTGTGCCTTTACATTGGCTTTGAACACGAAGCTCACGTCTTATGAAATGTGGAATCGAACGGCTTTTGATGTGCATATTACCATGACATGATTGCCCACGCTACAATACTTCGCTAACAGATGATGGCGTTATCACCTGAACGTTCAGCTAAACTTTATCTTAATGCGTTTATCTCAAAGCTCATCTTTTACATCTGAAATTAAGACAACTGCTTCCGTATCGATTGCCTTATCCACTGTTTGATCGATGCTCTTCGAAATATTCACATCGCTTAAAAAAATCAAGGTGAACAAGTCATATATCTTGGTATGTTTGATTGATTTTGGTGCATCAAATATTAATATTCTTTTTTTATTTTTTTTTATTATATTATTTATTTAATGCATTATCGAATCAAAATTTACAAAGCTTAATATCACAATAATTATACAATATAGCCATAACGCTGTACCTCACCAATAAAAAAGAGACAAGCTCTTGTGCTTGGTGAGGGAGGTTACGCTAAAAATATACATAATATAAGTAGTAATCATAGTAAGGTAAATTAAAAAATAAATCTATGCAAAATAAACAATTGAGTAAACAATAATAGTGATTATAGTTGTTTGAAATAAAGGTGATTTTTTAAGTTTAAATTTAAATTTCTTAAAGACATTAATAATTTTTAGTTTATTGGGCAATTCATTGAAATACATGATTCCCTTATATAAGAAACTATTTTCGAAATGATTTGTATGAAATTTTGAAATTTTAATATTATTTTGGTATCTCATTGATAGATTCATTACGCAGTTCTTAAATATTCTTTGATACTTGGTTTGTATTTTACAATGTTTTTTTACAATGGCGAAATATTTTCAACAATACAAGTAGTTCATGTGAATCTTCGTTTTTGCTTTTATTCTTATTCAAACACCTAGCTCCATTTATCATGTCCCCAGGGTTAGGTCTATAGACCCGGCCGCAAAGTACACCGCTGTATACTTCACACCTGATACGGTCACGATCAGGAAGCGAACCAGTAGTTCTCAGCCTAATTTATTCCTTCGCATGCATACATTTGTGGGAACACCAGAGGCGGACCAGTCAATTCACCCTAACTATCCGGATAACCCCAATAACAAGCGACTGTGTGTCAGTTAATGTAACGATTTAAAAGCAAAGTGTCGGAATGTCAATTTTCGTGATGGTTTTCAACACATTCCTTCTTGTTTCCTATTTCTGTTTCATTTATTATCATCATGATAATTATGTTTGTTCACAAAGTAACAGAAATATGTAAAAGAACCATCTTTATTATAAAACCTATCCAAAACTGAATTATTAAAAATTTTCTATGAATCTTTAAAATTTGGATCTGCAAAGAGCGCCCTAGGCACTTCCGCTTCCAGTTCTAGAGCGCAGATTCATCCGATCATGTTGTGGGGCCAAATCGCACCAAACAATCTATGCAAAGTACACCGAGGTGATGCACGATCCGTCGTACAATGGCAAGGCATGTACAAATTATTCGCGTGATCCTGTTGAGATAACGGTAGGATGTATTGTCACAGATGGCTTCCTATCTCTCGCATAACCCCTCCGAAGACCGTCCCTTGTTAAAGAACGAGTTATGGATGATCAGCGTCAGTCTTGTCCTTTTATTTACGATAACTACTTATTTTAATTTTAAGCTTTGTCCGAGCACATGTTTTATGAAGGCGGTCATGTTAACAATACGGTTGCTCGCTTTGTTCTTTTATCAAACGATAACTCTTCTAATAAAGTCGGACTGGGACTAGATACGCAAGAAATCAAATCTCTTCGCATTAAAACTGCTGCATTCATTGAACACATCGAATACAGTTATATTTATCCTTTTAACAACTCTATAAACCGTCCTGCTACATCCTTTGTACTATACCGACGGACATAACTTCAAGTTTGCGCCGTATGCCCGATGTGAATATTGACCCGAAGGTAGGAAGTGTCTTATTGTTGAACATAGAAGAAATAAGTTTGAACAAAAACAATAAACTTGCCTCTTATGATTTGCGTTGTCTTTCAGCTCGACTGAATAGAAATAGCTTACCAATGTACTTCCAACCTACAGATTCACAGTACGGACAGCACTTAACTTTATCGAATCTGTACTTCCTTTTCGTTGTAGCATTCTAACAACGTAAATATTTTCATTTACAAAAGTCCAATTTTTTTCATTGGTTGGTGTTGTATTTTGAGTACATTTGAGTTGTTCCCAAAGTTAGTCTTTTGTCTATTTTGCTTTGCCACTATTGTAATTAAGTACTCAACTGTGTATATTTTTCAGTCGTTGTACTGAGTGTAAAATTCCAGTCTGATTTTTTTTGTTTAAGACTCAACTGCCTCTTTGAAAATGTACATACCTACAACTTTGTATAATTAGATCATTTTTCACAAATGTTTAACAAGATTTACCTTGGAAATGGACGACTTAGTTGATTTTTTAAAATTTTTAACCATTTTTGCCATAATTGTGTTGCCCACTATTTACGCACATTACTTTTTAGTAAAAACACCCTTTAACAAACGTTTTTTTTCATTTTTACAATCAATTTCATCCCCATCCACGGTTAACTACTGTCCATAAATACGAGTATACGAGGCCTTAAGACTGGTGTCGGATATACCCTATTGAGTCAAATAACCCATCTATTGCACTTGGCCATAACATTACCATACAAACAAGGTTTCTTTATTGGTATCCCATAGGCCATAGCCATACGTCGATTTAATCTAGAGCAGAGGTTTTAGATCCTCGTTCACCGATACTAAAAGTATATTAAAATAATGTACGTTTTTCAAATTTTTTACTAAGAGTCGCAAAAATATTTAATTTAGAAGTAGTTTATTTGAATTTTTAATAAAAAGGTTGCGAAGAATTGTTATTGTTATTGCAACAGTAAACTTCTGGTAATATCTTCATTCAAAAATATATTATAAAACCAGTTCCCTGATTCCTGATAGTATCGTTCTGACGATATCCGGGGATTAAAGTATTTTTTTTCCATTTGATTAAATAATTTATTTAATCGAGTTTTTTGGGTTTTTACAATATAAATGTACCCAATAAATACCTCCTTTAAAAATATTCATCCAATTAAAATATGTACTTGGTTTTTGTCCGCCTCGTGGTGCTGCGGTAGCGCGCTGGGCTGCCATGCATGAGGTCGTCGCGGGTTCGATTCCCGCTGGGTGTCAATACGAAATATTTATTTAAATGTTATTTTCACATAATTTTTTTCTTCATATGTGATACTTTGGACCGGCGCTGAACCGTAAGACTGATCATCTGATCAAGATTCACTGCACTTGGTGTATCAATGCACTGCCCTATGCACCATTGGGTACGGATAAGGGAGAGTAATAGTAGTATTAGCTTTTTTTTTTTTCATATACAATCAAACAGTGTTGATGTGCGCATCTTTACGTACGTGTGTATTAAGAATCATCTTTCTTTAACTGCTTTGTATTTTTGTTTCGTTTTATCTGCTCACGTCATGAGCATTAAGATACCATTGATGAATTTTTATTCCCCTTGTCGGCTTTGATGCAACTTGTTGCGTTTGATTGAGGATAACTACCATGTCATAAAATCTCCTAGCGTATCGAAAGTTTATTTTCTCTGCTGCCATATCGTGCTAAAGAGTCGTTACTCCTAGTATATAAGAGAGGGTGGTTGCTGATTATCCTTTCCTTATATCCTCTTAAATCCATTCTGTCCCCTTCGCTACATTAATAAGGTCGTAAAAGTAATTGCCACCTTTGTTTATTTTCGGCATCCATAACAGACTTGATTTGCATGAACAAGCTATTTCTGGCTCGTTCAAACGTGTACTTGCACACGATACATTGTACCTACGTAACGTTTATCGCTTATCTTACAGGACTTATTGGGTTGCTTGTCAACTTTACCTGTTTCTTGCTGTAGTTTACTTCTTTTGTAATTCATCACGGTTTTAAAATAACGTAGTTCAGTATTCACAGATTTAGATGTTTAAGAGATATCGCGTTTTCTGTGAGAACGTTTCCATCACTCAATACACATTCAATGACAACAGGATGCCACCGATTACAACGTCTATCAATTTGATGATCGGTATTAATTTATTGAATATATTTAATAATATTACTTACCAATCACTGTGTGAGAACCGCACCATTGATTTTCGTATATTTTCTGAGATTGTTAAGGCATTAGCGAGGTTTTTTTAATGAACAACTCTGATCATAAGGGATTGTATTTATAAGACCCGCAAAATGATAGAACCTGTTTTTCAACAGTTAATATTTATTTATTTTTATATCATCTCGGGTCCTACAACTCATTAAGGGCTCTGAATTTATCAAGGAAACATCTCCTTCTTACCTCTGTCTTCGGCTGTCTCTCCAATTTCTTTTCACTTAATTTTCTTGTTCAACTGTTTTATTGTATTATTATTCAATTATAAGCAAGCAGCTTTTGCTAGTGTTTCTAATAATTTACATTATACGCACAACACTGAAATTTCAATAATCTTTTTTTTGCCCGTTATTATCATTTTTCGCAGTTGTACTCCATTTTTAAAAATCACGTTACAGTGGAATTCCGTATATTTTTACTGGTTCAATTTTCACTGGTTTGGTTTATTTCGTCAACTTGGTGCTATTTTTGACTAATGGAAAACAATTATTTTCTAATGAATTCAATCCTCTGTCGACACACGAACGATCAGCCAATGGCCTGGAACAGACCACAACTCTCCTCTTGTTCTTTGTATAGTTATTTTTAAAAGTTGCAGACGAATTTACCGATGGATCAAATCCGCGTCCATCTTGTGATGTGTCAATCAAGATAAATTAAATCATTTTTTATCAACAGTAATCCCCAACTTGGCATTAATGCCAGCACTCATATAAAACAATTGTATTTTTTATGTTTACGTAACAATTCTACAGGTTTTTTTTTACTTTTTTTATTAAATGAGATCAAAGTGACACCATTTTGAACATACCTACAATTTTTTTATTATACATAGGTAATAATGATAATGCTACTACTTTCCCTTATCCGCACCTGATGGTGCATAGGGCACTGCATTGCCACACCAAGTGAAGTGTATCTTAATCATTTTTTTTACACGAAGGTAGGATGATCAGCTTTACGCTTCAGTACCAGTCCAAGTCAATAATAATTATAATAATAAGCAGCTTACTCCAGCTTGGTTGAGAGGTTAGTGCAATCCACATCCAGCAATATAACACGACACGGAGGTTCCGAGTTCGACTCCCAGTGAGATCTCATCTAAAGTCATTTTCGTCAAGCCCGGGTGTTCGTGATGGAGGTGATTAGAATCAAAATAAAATGTATATAAAGTGAAATTTTATGAGTTACAAACAATGTGTCAAATATCTTCTCTCTATGAAATCCATTACGTATCTTAAACGAATTCATAATTACTTACGTTTTACTCTTCATTTTCAATTTCATTGTTAACCAAACGAATAATGTGAGAATTACATTTTGCATAAAAAAACTTATGAATTTAAATAAATTACACACATAATATTTCAGGCAGAAAATGGCCCGACAGTCAAAAGTTATTTAATTGCTTGTATTTACGCCGGGCAAGCATTTCATTGTGAGCATGATGCGAAAAAAATACCGGGAGTTACCGGGAGTCGAATGGGAGTACCGTTAATTTGATTCGCTAGCGGAATCCGATGTATTTCACCTAGGAGAAACACTTAGCTACACCAGTTTACTACGTTTGGCGATGCATGAAAGTGCTGGAAGTTAAATGATTTGGATCTGCTTATTTAAATGCGCTTATGGGGCGTGAAAAGTGCTATTTTTACACAGGATTATCTTTAAAAATTCATGGAGAAATATTTGTTGAGACGATTTTTTTTTTCTCCATATAACTACTTTATTTCTTACATAATTTAGTGCTTATGACATTACTTATCGAACACCATTATTATTTATGTAATTTTCATTATTCGAATGCTTAGTGCAATTTACTTTCTTTAGATGTTTACATCTATAGATATTAAAGAGCTTTTCGATATCTTAATTTAACAATGAGATTTAAATAAAAAATATTTAAAACATATAGGAATTAACAACGAAGTTCAAAGGTAAAATAATCATAGGTTTAATAACAATTATGTCATAGACATCTGTGGTAATTCTGCATACTTCTGATACCTTTTCGCTTGGATTCCTAATTACCAGACCGCATGTGACGGTATCATGGGAGAATTAATAATTACTACACAAGTTCAGTGCAGATATCTTGTCTCCATTGTCTTCATCGTCGTTTTACCACGCTTCTGCAAAATTGCACTGCCTTAGCTCATCAAACAGTTAGAACGCTCTCTTACGGACAATCGACACTTTTGTTATCTTTGAAATCTCCTATCCCACCACTGAATCAAATTTACTGCCGTGTAATAGTTTTATGAGCCTGCTGTAAAACTATAATACTTAACTGCAAGATACCTCAAAGTAAACATTATTTGCAAACTTCATTAATCCCTTTACTTCCGGCTGATTTAATTGAAAAAAAATGCAATGCATGTTTTTTTTTAAATCTAAGAGTAGTAACCCTGTGGTCAAAATTAATTAACATTTTTTTCCAAACAGATGATTTGCTGTTTCAAACATTATCCAGTTTGTTTTCCTATATCATTTTACATTTATGTAGATGTTAATTCTCCTTGCAAGCGGCTGTACTAAAGTATGGTTGTAATAAATCGTTATTACATTTACTTTCTTTCTTTTGATTCCCATACATATACTTTACACCTAACTCAATCAGGTAATCATACGAGTATCTTATGTGTTTTCCTCTGTGCTGCTTTTTATTTTTGCATAATATTATTCTGATAGTAATTACTATAACTCGTTTACAGTGTGCAAGGCCTCCAGCTGTTTCCTTGCGTGATTCCTTTTTGTTTTAACACCTAATCACTTAATTTGCCGCACATTCGCTATTTATCGTCATATCTGCTTTCTGCACCTCCATACCTCCAGGTTAGTTGCCTTATTGGGTAAAGTGATATTATGTCGGCTTATTAGTTGCAATAAGATTGCTCGGTCAGTAAAACCACGTTCTTTTGAAGAAACAATCCCCTCTAGCCCTATCCGTGTCCACTGAACTGACATTTACATTATTCCTACCATGGTTCTATTAAATCAACCGACAATAGTGTAGACATATTAAATATCACAAAATTTTCCGTTCCAAATCTTCGTCACAGTCAAAAAGGTTTTGTTCAGTGACAGCCATTTACCGCGATTCCACCCTGCTGCCCATCAATATGCCATAAAAATAAATAAATCAATTTGCCGTTTATTGTACAGTTATGCACACTTATCGAACTACAAGAAAATGGTCGGATATTGTCATATATCTACTTATTTAACCATATTTAAAATTGATTTTCATAACTGTTTTATGACTAATTGCATTCTCAAATGCTAAAACGGGGCATACTTCAAAAAGCGTGGTAATTTTTATGAGGACTAGTCTTTGGTAAATCCATAGTGTAATAGGTTATGAAATTAATACAATAGGTTAAGATAGGTTGGGTTTAATAAAATAATTAAAATCAAATAGCTATTTAAAAGCGAAATTTATACAGTAGGTTAAGATTTTTAAATCCAACCAATCACAGCTTGGCCCGTTTCTTTGCTGTACCTCTATAATCCAGAGAGTAAAAACTTTTGTGGAATTTTGACAGCTCTACCACGCTTTGTGAAGTATCCCCCTAAAACGCTCTGATTTTCTAGTCGTAGTCTTGATAATAACAATTGCAATGCGTATAAAGTACCCTTTCTTTAATTACCTTTACTGAGTTTGATTTATTGACTTGAAGATCAATACAATTGGTCCATCATTGCTGCTCCTTTTTACCGCCTATAACCATACTTAAATGAGTACTTTTATCATGTAGTTTTAATCATTTAGCGTCGCTTCCATTCACATGTCCTACTAACAACAAAGATGTATTTGCCTCAAATTGACCTCTTCTACTTAAACTCTAATTTGACGTACCTAATTTTGATGAATAATTATGATTTCAAACACGCTGAGCCAGAAATTAACCTCTTCTACCTTACCCGCTAATTACCATCGTTTGATGTATGCCAATCATAAATCCTTATACTCCGGAAATCCCGTTTTATATTTAGTATACATGGCCATACAGTGACACGTTAATAATATGTTCAAGCAATGCGAATTCTAAATAGCGAACTAATGACCTCCAAACACTTTTCACAGTGTGCAATATGTATATATAAATGACACACCAAAGCTCCTATAAATCCCGTCCAATGGCGTGTAAGCATTTTTTTACATTCCCCAAGAAACCGCATTTCATAAGGCAGCGCTATTATAATAGCATCACGCAATCTTCCAAATCGCTTTAGTGCTCAAATACATCTTTATTAAAATAAGCACAATGAAAAACGTATTATATAGACATTTGTACTGTTCACCCATCATAACCTAAGTTACATTTTGTTCAAAGAGAATTCGTCTAATACAGTTCACTTTGCTAATTTCATACCTACGTACAACAAAAGATACATCCTATTGTTTCGTGTCACTGTGATATTCACTAACTTAAAATAATTATGTAGTTTCCTGACAAATAATGATTCTATCATCTTTTTGTAGTGAGTGCAGTTGGTAATTAGCCCTTCGTCAAACGCCTTTCTCATGTTCGGTATAATTCACTAATTTCCACGTCTGTATTAGCTAAACTTGCCACCGGCTTAAATTTTCTTGGCTAACAGTTCTTTTTCATTCATTCGTAATATTTAGAGCCTTTACAAATATGTTTCCTTTATCTTGGCGGTTTTTGGCTAAACTGTAATTAATTATGCCATTTTCGTACTTATCAATCATTCTTAGTGCTGCTTTATTTTTGGCAGTTCATACAATTCGCAACATCTTCTCATGACATGAAAAGTTGGGGGATTGTGATTTAGCGTTCTGGTTCCCACCTGAAACCCAAAAATCAGTTTTCGGCACGGGCCAAAGGTAATAACTGTTCCCATATAAATAGCCGAACAGACTTTATATTATCCTTTCTAGAAGCCCGCCATAAATGTCGCGCTGTGTAATGTCTTTAAATGTAATCGTGTAAAAAGCTTTTTTTGCCTTCGACATTCTGCCTATATTTGGAATCTAGTGCAAACCGTTAGCGTTACTCTATTTCTGATCCATTCAGATATCAGTTCTAAAGGAATCATTTCAATACTTTTGATGCAGATAAATCATCTTGTAACTATGTAATGAAATATTATACATATTGATATTGAGCAGCTTCTGAACAACAAACATTTTCTTATCCATACGATTCTTACAATATAAAAACCCTAATAATATTTAATTCCTGATTATAGTTTTACTTTTATTTTATTTTATGTAATGAAAAAAATTTTGTGTACACAATTAAATACACATATTAAATACACAAATACATATTTATAAAAATAAACGAAAATCCCACAAAGGCATAACCTGTTCGCGGGTATACAAAGTATGTCGATTGTGAATTACTTTAAACTCTTTTAAGCAACATTTTAAAATTTTAAATACGAAAAATAAAGAAAAATATTAATTATAAGATACTTATTTTGTTGATTGATTCGGCATTCACTTTGTAACACTTCATAATGAATTATGATTAAATAAAACGATGTTATGTGTTACTATTGGTTTATTCTATAGAAATAGAATTTACCTACACTACCTGGTTTCGGGAGTAAAGTTCTCCCATCGACTGGTAAAAGACACCGTTTATTTGACCCATAGTTTTCGAGAAAATTGATAAAGAAGTTGATTTTTTTTCCGATAATTTTTTGCAAATTTTTCTCAAGCCTGGGTGTTTGTGACGTTGTTCCCCTCTGTAATTGGGCCTCCTGGCCTGTTAAGGTAATTAAAACAACAAAAAAAAATTGTTATCAAATATAATTTATTTTGTTGAACTAATTTAGTTGAACGATTGGATCCGACGCCAGACAAAGGTCTGCGACGTGGTGCAGCGAATTGCTTGGTTGAAGTGGAAATGAGCCGGTCATATAGCCAGAATGACGGACGACAGATGGACGAAACGCGTTCTGGTGTGGAGACCGAGGAACCAGAGGCCTCAAGGACGTCCACCGATGAGATGGGTGGACGAAATCAGGAAGTCTGCTGGAAGACAGTGGATGGGGACGGCGCAGGATCGGGAGGAGTGGAGACGGCAGGGGGAGGCCTATGTCCAGCAGTGGACCTCAACGGGCTGAGATGATGAATACAATTCATAAAGAAAACAAAATAAAAAACCGCATTATAATAAAAATTCCTGCAATTTTACTTAATCTGTGCTACTTATGAAAGCTTTTATTACGAGAAAAAAAACATTTTTTTTTCAACCTAGAATTTTTCGAGAAAATTGAGAACGAAGTAATTTTTTTTTTTCGATAAATTTTTGCAAATTGTTATCAAATATAATTTATTTTGACAAATTAATACTATGCATGAAAACAACAAAATAAAAAAACGGTATTTTAATGTGAATTGGTTCAATTTTACTTAATCTGCCGTTCTTATAAAAGCTTTTATGAGAAGAAAAAATATTTTTTTTCAAGCTTAGATTAAAAAGTCATATTACACATTCGCCTCCAAATATGATGTAGATTCACCAGTTTTCGGGTTGTACTACGAGTTATGATATTTTATTATAATGATGATATTTTTTAATCATATTATTATGATAATACGGCTCCATTCCGCGCATTACTTTTATGTCTCAATAATAATAACTTGTGATTAATGAACGAACTTGTATAGATCTACTTAGTATACCCGTGGTAAATAAAGACACGAAGGTGTTTTATGACGTGATTAAACGATCTATTTTTAGATATTGCAAAAGTGATGATTTTGATAAATTAAGGCAAAAAATCTTTAATGAAACACATTGTCAATGTATGTGTTTTGTTCATCGTATCTGCAAACATGTTTGTATGTGTAAAACATGCACGTTTTTCACCGTTATTTTGCTGTATTTTGACTAGGCATATCTAGCTTTTTGGCTTTCTCTACTGTTTTATCGTATATTGTTTAATTTAAATTTAACTTAAATTATACATGTTTTTCTATTTTCAACTTTTTTAACGATATGGAAATGTCATATATTTTTTAATTCCCTAACTTTTTTGTGTAAATTCTAATGAATATTTAAAAAATTTCTGTGAAAAATAAAAATAATAAAATTCAAAAGATTCCTCGTAAAAAAATATTCAAAAAAGGATTGACCGCAAACGGTTGCTTTAAAAGCACACGTCTCCTAAGCGCTCAAAAAGGGTCGTACTGAATACATAGTCGATGCATAGAACCAGAGAAGTGGCTATGCACTTTTTTCTATTTTAGGCACTACTTACATCAAAACTTGGTTAAAATATATATATTTTTTAAATTTCCCTTAGCCAATTGTCAATTTTTTAAAACTCATTTGTAGTATCTAATGTTCGGGGTTTATTCCTTATGATTTTTAATTATTAATAGTTAATTATTTTTAATATCCAAATCTCTGATACAATCTGGTGAGTTATGCATTCATATTTCTACGGCATCCTCATTTTGTTATTTGATTATATAATGGAGTCACTTTATTTATGTCTTACTTCATGTCTGACATGGCATCATGAAGTGATGCGAATTTTCCGTCATCATTCATTACCTCTAATGTATTATTGACAACTAATAAATCGTAAATCGAGTCCTGTACTTACCCCGTTTATTATTTGATAACGGTACCCGTCAAATTACTATGTAATAATAATTACATAATTACAACATTTCAACTGGCCATGGAAATATCATGTCACTTTTTATCCTGTCTTTTGACTAGTTTTTCTACTACAGTTGACAAAGAACTGGGAGTGCCGCTTGGAGTAGCGGGCGCCGCATTCAACAGTATGAAAGCTGTCTGATATTTAGCGGATATTTACTAGCTTAAAACAAAATTCCGCCTTTATAACTCCTGCACGTTGGTTCGGTCACACCGTAGAATCGTTGATTAAGTCCTTGAAAGTGGGCACGTAAGCGAATCGTGACACCTTACCAGGGCCCAAGACAGCAGACTTCTGAGTTTTGAGAATAGGCGTCTTAGAAGAATTTTAGGTGTGCGGTGGTTTGACTTTGTAAGGAACACAGAGATGAGGCAACGGGCACAGCAACCCTTGGTATCTACTGTCATCAGGCGAAGGCGTTTCGGCTGGCTAGGCCATATACTACTTACGCCTCCCGAGAGCCTTAACCATGCTTGCCTATTTTGCAAGGCATCAGGTTCTCGGCGTCCTGGTCGTCCACTGTTGACAATTCGTCGGCAGTTTACGTCAGAGCCGCGGGACGTGGACTTGACTTGGGAGGATGCACGGGAGCTAGCGGCCGATCGCTTGGCCTGGAGGCAGTTTGTGGATTCCATATGCTCCACATAGGGAGCGGATATGGTATGATGAGTTGACAAACCCCCAGTCCAAAAGGTTATCAGTAACTTTTTTCTTTATTCTTTTTGCTCTTTGAGACACGTACAAAAACGTATCTACTGTGATTGTTTTTATCAATATTTACGGTTATTTTATAAGACCGGAGCCTTTGACACGACTTTTCATTTATAATTTGCTTCAAAATATGAAGTTTAAAGAACCCGGCTCTTGCTGCATTTTTAATCAATTGAATTTATCGTTGAACTTATTAAAACTCGTAATATCAACCCGAAAACTGGTGAATCTACATCATATTTCGAGTCGAATGTGTAATATGACTTTTGAATCTAGGTTGAATAAATAATTTTTTTCTTCTCATTAAAGCCTTCCGAAGTACCGCAGATTAAATAAAATTGCATGAATTTTTATTAAAATGCAGTTTTTTATTTTGTCTTAATGCAAACTTTTAATTTTACCAAATTATTTATATATGATAACAATATGCAAACATTTAAATTTCATTTTATATCCCTACAGAGATTCGGTAGATTTTTTTTTCAAATTCAGGAATATGGATATTCGTGCGTTTTCACAGGGCTAACGACCTGTCATTGGCTGGGTTAAGTGGCCACTTTATGAACTAAACATTCCCCATTCCGCTTATTAGCGAATATCCGCACATCAGGTAACATTTTTGATTTTGTATATATGTTACGAATCGAGAATCATCCACCAGCGAGTTAAAAGCTCCATCTATGCATTGATATTGAAGTTAAGTATTTTATTAGCAAATTACTTTATTTTTGTAATTAAGACTCTGAACGAGTTAAATTAAGTACTAGTAATCGCCTGCAGATGACTGCAATTTATTTGACTTACATTAAGAAAAAGAAAATTAATCAAAAAAATTAACTTTATCAATTTACTCGAAAACTATGCGTCAAATAAAAAAACTTATTCTGCAAAATCGACTCGAAATATGATGTAGATTCACTGGTTTCCCGCTTATACATCGAGTATTTATGCCAAAAAACGTAGTTATCGAGTTGACCAGTTCACTCCTGACATGATATACCTTTAAATTGCTGTTCAATACATTGAATATCTCTTATCGTCTTATCAAAATATTTTGATTACTCTAGTCAGGATTTTCTCAAGTAATCGAGATCTAGATCTACCGAAGAAGATCCCTCATCAGGTCTTATTCTCCAATTATCTTTCTACCAGGAATCCTATTGATCCCCGTGATCGAGAAGATTAACTTTTCTAAAAAATTCCATTTCACTGACCTTAGTCAATTATTTCTCAAGTGAAATTACTGGATAAATGTTTTCAAACAGTAAGATAATAATATAGTTTTCGTTTTTTAATAACCAACGAATTTAATATTTGTTTGGAATCTAATTTTTCACATAAAAATATTTCATAAACGTGATACCTTGGACTGGCGCTGAAGCGTATGACTGATCATCTTGCCTTCATGTAACAAATTATCAAGATTCGTACCAAGGGAATTGAAGTTTTTAATTTTATCGTATCCGTGCTTGAGGCGATCTTTTGATTGAAAAAATTAAATTAAATCTATAGAGAATTGAACTATGGCAAACCTCAACAATTGTACCGTTGTGATAGTTATATAACAACCATGATCGGATTGATTAATTTACTAGAAAAAAAATCTTAATGTTCTCTAAAATTCTGTGAAATAAAATATATTTATTTATTTATTTATTTATATAGTCATACATAACATTATACATTTATTTAGTACTTTAACTGTCTCACTAGGGTTGATACCCCGTTCTAAGACAGCCAATAAATGACTTTTTAGTTATAAATACATTTTCATGTTACAAGTTACAAATACAACATTTTTGGAAAAATATTAGAAAAAAAAAACAGGATGATTTATCACCATAAAACACTTGGTAAAAACAATAATACGTAAGCTTTGGATTTCCGTCTCTTAATACTTTTTTTGATTCTTTACCCTTTAGCCTTTTGGGTGGAGATAAACAAATTTTCTTTTGAATCTGGTCATTTTAATTTTTTTTTTTTTAAAATCAAATAGATTTCTCGTGTATAATTCGTACTTCTAAAATTCCTTTACTACATAGGTCTAGAAAAAAATTCAGGAAATAACATTTGAAACTCATCATCGTACCATATTCGCTCCCTATGTGGAGCATATGGATTCTAAAAACTGCCTCCAAGCCAAGCGATCGGTCGCCAGTTCCCGCGCAAACTGCTGACGGATTGTCAAAAGCGGACGTCCAGGACTCCGAGAACCTGATGCCTTGTAAAATAGGCAAGCATGGTTAAGGCTTTCGAGAGGCATACCCAGTATATGGCTTAGCCAGCCGGCCTTCGCTGGATGACAGTAGATACCAATAGTTTCAGTGTCCGTTGCCTCACCTCTGTGTTTCTTTTAAAGTAAACCACCGCACACCTAACATTTTTCTAAGACACCTGTTCTCAAAACTCAGAACTCTGCTATTTTGGGCCCTGGTTAGGTGCCATGATTCGCAGTCATAGAGGAGAACAGGTGTCTAACATCAAAACATTTAAAGTATATAATTTATTTTATACTTACGATATTTAAATAAAACGAATTAATTGTTATATCTTGTCTAAACGCCTTCAGTGTACATACTGGTTTCTCGAGTTGCATTAAAGCTTAATACCAAACAGACCCAACCTGTTTTCTTTCATTTCCTCTCTTGACACTCGGTGACATAATAAGACAGAAATGGCCCAAGTAAAAAAAGTCGACCATGTCTATTTGCCTAAAGTGTTAAAATGGCGCTAAAAACAAATACGGCCATCTCTTTTTATGAAACAAAGTTTTGATTTTCATGGTTATTCTTGACATGGGTAAATTATATTGTTTTTTATATTAATAATATTACGAAGCTCTTTTTTAATTTTAAAAGGACTTTTAAGGTATTTTTTGTTCGGAATACGTATGTACCGACCTATCTACAGCTTATCCAAAGAAGAGAAGGAATCAAAATTATCTTTTGTCAACATTATTTGGAATAAAAAACGGAACAAGAAATTCTCATCAAAAGCTATAAATTGATTCAACATAAATAGGAAGAATGACCTCTTTGTTCCAGGGTTTTTTTCTCGGGTATGTTATTCCAATCTATGAATCTACTATTATTTTATTTTCGTGCTTTATTTGTATTTTATTTGTAATTTTTGAATCGTGTAAATATATTGCAAATTCATAAAAACTCTTCGATTAATTTAATATATTTATTACTATGAAACAGTAAAATTTTCTACTTATTATTTTTTGCTGTCTATGACGCGACAATAGGGAAATATCACGTATTACGAAAACCGATGAAAATATGTAAAATTGATTGAGAAATATTAATATTTATATATAAATTCAATATAGATGTAATAAAACAATGTTTTCATTCAAAATTTAGAAACGAAATTGTTGAAAAATCACCGTTCGGGAAAACGCAGCACTATTTATCGTGGCCCCCGTGACGTCATAAGTTAGTCTCACTCCTACCTTCCACATTTTTAGTTTCATAGAGGCTACATGACTCGTGACGTAAAAGGGGCGTGGCCAACGCGGACTAGCGCTATTTTATTGTGTACAGTTTTTATATTATACATATTTATATGTATGTTAATTTTCTATAACATTATAAAAAAGATGTATTAGGCTCTCTTAGTCTTGAAAAACAAGCTACGGCGTGTTGACTATGAAGACTATGTCTAGCGTAAGAGTGATCATCTTGACTCACTGCACTTCGTGTACCAATGCAGTACCCTATGCACCATTGGGTGTTCATAAGAGATAGTTGTTGACTTATTCTTGACGAGACCTCAAAAACTCTTAGATTTATAACTGAAAGCTTGATTTAGGCCTCATGGTCTATCGGTGTTGTTTTTTTTAAACTCTTTTTTTTTGATGGAGGTGGCCGTGTTTGATTTTAAATACTATAATGTCGTTGACACCCCAACAATTTCTAACGGCGAGTGGAGGACCTTGTCAAGATGGCGGCATTTTGCGAATTTTTTCACAGTTCTTTAGACTGATATGTCAAGATTTATTTAAATATTTGCCAACTTTTTTATATAAGCGCTATTGGTTCAAGAGCTTTGTTATGCCATGTGTTAACATAACGGAACAAACGAGATTTCTACAGTCGGACCTATTTGTAACGAGATATATTCCCAAATAAAAAAACCTCTGCTGATGAGTGGTAACTTCACTAACCGATTCCTGGTTTTTCCGTGAGATGAATACTTGAAAGATTTTTTCCTTATGCCTTGGTTTATACTTGTACACTTAAAATTTACTTAAGAATACCTTTTTTTAATGTTTCTTATTATTTTTTTAATCAGTTGCTTAACAGA
Source organism: Micrasema minimum (assembly GCA_022494985.1). NCBI lineage: Eukaryota > Metazoa > Arthropoda > Insecta > Trichoptera > Brachycentridae > Micrasema > Micrasema minimum. The sequence continues at coordinate 165,179 of JAGVSP010000037.1, read as the reverse complement.
GCAGTCGGGATCGTAGCAAGGTAGGAAGGGGGAGCATTCCGCCAGAATTAGCCTCCATCCGCTTAAATTTAAATGTGTTCAAGTAAGTAGGTTATAATAAACTATTAGTTATCATATTATCAGCTCTGGTACAAAATTATTTTTTTTTAAATACATTACTCGATGAGATAAGTTAATTTTGCTTTCGTCATAAGCTTTAATTTATGAAGAATCAAACCCGCATCTCCATATTTATTTATTTAACCAATAATATTTACTTATAGCGAGAATGGTCAAAATTTACGAATATTACAAGTTCTTTATAACCAATTATGACTGTACGTAATAATAAATATTTGCTTTTAATTTACGGCCATACATAAGTAATGATTCACGGTAAACTGTAATCATATATGGTTTTGTACGCAGATTATTTGCTGATCTTGGTTTTTACTCATGCTTAATCCTATAATTCTTTTAAATCTGTGGCAGTTTTTGTACACCATCGCAAATCATAAATAGGGTTTAATGACCTCATTTTAACTATTAAGGATGCGTAATTATTATTCGATTTATAAAACATCTATTTTTTAATATGAATAGCTCAGTTCGTGGGTAGTTAATTAACTTTTAAAAGCTCTATAAAGCCTTCGAAGGTCGCTATATTTTAAGCTTAACTAACTAACTTACCATCACGCCATTTCCCCGTAGAGGTAGGCAGAGAGGATAGAACGCCATACCACTCTGTCCTGACAGACTTCCTTTGCTTCCTCTACATTCATAAATCTTCTCATGCACATACGCCGGTTATTCCGACTTTTCACATGTCCACTTTCAAGTACTTGACGTACTTGGTCATGCCATGTCTTTCTCGGCCTTTCGCGGCTTCTACATCCAGGCACACTTGCATTTAAACTTATTTTAGCCGCTCTTTCATCACTCATTCGCTCCACATGACCAAACCATCGTAAAAGCCCTTTCTTAATTTTGTCGATAATGCTTAGCGTGGTGTTGGAAAAAAAAGGATGAAAGTAGACTGAATGCTATTGAAATGCGATCTCTCAGGCGAATGTGTGGTAAGACTATGTATGATAGGTGTACAAATGTCGAAATTAGAGCAGAGGGCAAGGCTGAGATAAGAATTATTTTAAGCTTCACTACCATAATTACAATATAAAGATAGAATCAATATTTATTGTGGTTTTACATTGATTGAAAATATCTCCTTTGTCTATTTCCAATTTAAATAGACACAATTATTGTTTGACCAAACTATGGCACTTTAGAACTTGACACAGTTAAATGTGACAGTAATTAGCAATAAGCAATAGAAAACTGAACTAAATAAACTCACTTTCTTGTTTACTTTCGCTTCGGCCATTTAAAGTAATCAATCAGCGAATTTCGTCCATTTTTTCAAGCAACTTGTTTTACTCGTTTCCCTCGGCGTTAAACACACTACTGGCATTGTAATTTTTTCTAATTATTAGATTCTCCTTACGGCAATTAATTTACTAATAAAAGAAATTAAAATTATGACGGGTATTTTTTTTTTGTTTTAATGTTTAAAATATTTAGATTTTAAGTCAGCTTTTTGATTACACCGAAAAAGAAGGTAAATGTAAACAAATCAATAATAAAAATACCTACTATTTCAGAAAAGCGGTACGAAAGTAACAATTTTTAAAATATTAGATCTCAACATACCTGTAACCACTCCATTCTACATATTGAGATTGTCGTTAGAGATGTCCACAACTTCGAACAAGACTTCACAAGAAGGGGCGATTTCATACAAATTTTCTAACAATGTACGCTTTCTAGAGCTAATTTAATGACACCACTTTTATCCAATTACACCGTTCTTAAACACTCCAGCACTGTAGGCCCATCTATGAAACGTATGACGTAGATGTCTTATGTGATGACCGTAGAAGCCTATTGATGACGTAGTGGGTAACTAGACACCTCAGAACACAGCAGATATTTTTCAATTATGGGAATGTCACTTCAATTGAGGCGTTTATCACTGGCTACCGGAATGGTACGCTTAAATTTGTAGGCTCGTGGTAGACGCGTTATATTAAAAAAAATTTTGAGTGTCTAGTGGGATGAAATTATCCCATATAAAACGCAAGCACAATTAATAAAAAATGTTCGAAAAACGTATGCATTCATTTCAAAATCTTAACCAATGACGTTCACTCCTTGTATCTAAGTGTAGTGTTTCCGGGTTCCGTTTTTATAACCCCCCGTAACCATGGGCATGTTAATATGGAATCCACCTTTAATAACAAGCTTCTAATTGCACAAAAAAGATGAGCGCACCATTCAGTCTCCCTAGAACAGCTGTGAACAGTTCTGACGTTAAGTCGACGCCTATATTTTATCTGTGTTTCCCGCGTCAGTTTGCAAGATTTTTGACAGTTTTGTTTCTGGCTGGACGGAAAAAAATTACTGGCTGGCGACAATACCGAATGTCCTTAAAACACACCGTTTTTATGACGCGCACTTCTAGCAAAATATGACGCAGTTAGTACATAGTGTAGTATTTAGCAGCGGTATTTGAAATGTGCAACTTTAAAATATCGTATACTTCAATCCTATAAATCTTATAAAATAAATTATTATTATATTTTTTTTGTTTGTTAAATAGTAAGTTTATAGGAAATAAAGTACTTTAGAAATACAGTGGATTCCCTATTTTTGGTTCGTTAGGTCTCAGCATGCGACACTTTACTCAATAGGATAGAATGAGAATGTAGGTGAAATTAGTTCTCGCAGATTTTTTACTATTCGATCATTGTAACTCTGTCTCCGTATTGTATTGGGTCTAAGGTGGATCACTTCCCGCGAATTTTTGTTCGATAATTGCCCGTAATAGGCGTGACCTTAGCCTTTTGTGGAGCCAGCGGTTCAAAGCACTCGGTGCACACGCGACAGTTCTCCACGATTTTTGACCTGTTACCCGTTTCATTTGTGAGAGACGAAAAAAAACGCAGCGAAAAACACCGAATTTTGTAAATGACACCAAGCGATACGCGCGTTTTTTTCTGGGAAAATAGAGTTTATTATTAATAGCAAGTTAGATCCTGCCTATAGTTCACTTTGTGCGCAAGCTTAAGTTTTGAATCCACGGATTTAATACCTTTAAAATTGTAGGTTAAATTCTTTTATGTGAAACCAATCATCTTAGTTTCCTCCTAAAATGTTGTCATTGAATAGTTTTTCGATGGATGAATTCATCACAAACGCATCGTATTTTAAACGAACTTTCTACTATAGAATTATTAGTTGGTACATACTGTAGCTTTTTTATTTTTTCAATTATTTCACTAGAAACAGAAAATAACGTTTTTTCGCTGTGTTTTATTTATTATTGACTGCCAAAAATCTCAGGAAAACTAGTCACGTTTCCAATACACGCAATGCTTGATAATGTATCATCTTTAAATGGACATTATTTTTCTATAGAATCTACCTACACTACCTATGGATATACACCTGGTTTCGGGAGTAAAGTTCTCCCATCGACTGGTGAAAAGACACTCAATATTATAGAATAAAGATATACAGAAAAATGTTTTATTTAATCATAATTCATTATGAAGTGTTACGAAGTGAATGCCGAATCAATCAACAAAATTATTTTTCTACTCAGTTTATGATCACACGCATCCAATCTTTTTCAGCTAGAGATCTTAAAATCTTGATCTACTTAGTCATCAGGTACTCTGTTATGAAAATTGTTCATGAGAAGCTCATGCACGAGAATCAACATCCTGCAAAATATGTGTGTTCAGAAAGGTATATCCACCGGAAACAGTTAAACGCATTATTTTGATTCAATCTTAAATAAAGAAATGACTTTGCTGCAATAATTTAATATTATCATCTGCACTGAATTAATTCAATTAACTCCCTTAGAAAGAAATCATTATAAATTAACGTCTCTTTGAATTTATTGCTATATGAAATTATAACTTTTTTATTCAAGTCGGCAAAATTGTATTTCATTATTTTTGTTTTATTCGATCTAGTGAATATAGTGGAGAAGATTAGATATAAGTAATTACCTACCTGTAAAAGCAAATATTTTATAAATGCAGTAGATATTATTATTTTTGTTTTAATGTAAGTATATAAACCAAAATAGCATCATCGTACAGTTTTTTAAAAAATCTTTGTAATTTCTCAAATGTTAGTGTAATAAGCTATTTGCAGCGTATTATATAATTATGTCACCAGTATTAGTAGTATTATAGTAGTGTTATTTATTTATTTATTTAAGGATGATTTATAAAGCGCCATTTTCGCGAGAAATCGCCTCAAGAGCGCTATAGACGTATTATAGTCAATTTAGAGTATGGATGAATAATCCAAGAAAATGTGCTGATACATATATTCATCACGTATTATACTGTCAAATTCAATCGAAGAAATATACACATCTTGAATTCCGTGATTTTAACAATGGAGTCTGCGATAAACCACAATCTGCCTAGTGACCGAACTTGAAATCTCGGTACAAAAAATCCACTTAGCATCTCGACCACCGATTTAAAAAAATCAGCAAACCTCATATCTACACATGCAGAAATCATCAATCAGTCATCCAACATGGCTTGTAGAAGTCATTAGCAAAATATTGTGCAAACATACCGAAGACTCGCAACTGACCAGATCTTGGATGATCCTACGCCTGACTGTTTTTGCTCAATCATCATCATGACCAGATGATGGATGATTTGAATAAACTGGTATCTGTACTTTCTTTGCGGTAAAGTGACGCCAAATCGTTTTATGGTTGATTACGGAGTACCAATATGAATATTGTTTGTTTTAATAAAACAACGCGAATGTGTAATTGAGGTGTCTTGATTTAACGATTCTGTGTTGAATGTTGTATTTGATTGCTGTTTAAACTATACATAATTTATTTCCTCGTTAGAAGTATCTTTTTAAGGCAGAATCCTGTTACTCTGGACGCATGTCATGCCATAATAAAACTGATGACTCTGACATACAAAGTAAACAATGTATTCTTCTTAAAACGAATCGAGTAAGTATTACATCTTGCTAACATTTCATCTGTTACTATCTTTGCCTCTTCTGGTGATCTCAGTTACATTGTGGGAACTTTTGCAATATCCAGTTAATTAATGTGGGTTCGTTGTATTAACGATTATAATTATCGAGACGCTGGAAATTCAGTAGCGAAAACTTGGTTCAATTTTATTGATAATGATTATCATTGTTCTCACAGATCTTGATTATAATAGTTTGTTAGAATCATCTACGATATTAACAGTGATGTAGAGTGTCATTTTTCTTTCTCAACATATTGTATAACCACTAAAACCTGTTTTTTTTTTGTTTCTATTGTGACCACCATATCTTAGCTTCAAATGAAACAACGATCTCCGTCGCTACTGTAAAAAAATGTCGAGTCATCATCGATACTGTCTGTTTTTTCATCTTCTCCTTGTGGCAGTTAATTTGTTATCCTTTATGTACTCCGTTTTGTGCCAATAAAATATATTGCCGATGCATTACACGCTACGCCGCGATTCACAATGGTAAATATATTTCATTTGGCGCTTTCGTTAAATCGTTAAATCCATGTATGATAGGTGTACAAATGTCGAAATTAGAGCAGAGTGCAAGGCTGAGATAAGCATTATCGACAAAATTAAGAAAGGGCTTTTACGATGGTTTGGTCATGTGGAGCGAATGAGTGATGAAATAACGGCTAAAAGAAGATGAAATGCAAGTTTGCCTGGATGTAGATGCCGTGGAAGGCCGAAAAAGACATGCCATGACCAAGTAGGACAAGTATTTGAAAGTGGACATGTGAAAAGTCGGAATAATCGGCGTATGTCCATGAGAAGATGTATGAATGTAGAGGAAGCAAAGGAAGTCTGTCAGGACTGAGTGGTATGGCGTTCTATCCTCTCTGCCTACTCATACGGGGAAATGGCGTGATGGTTAGTTAGTTATTATTTTTTCGCCAGAGGTATAATCTTTTATTTTTTGGGCGTGGCGAAACGATAACTATCAAGGTAAAGGTGTTTTAAGGACCAACACGTAAGAACAGTTGATTGTTCATAGGCGCCTCCATATAAAAAAAACTAAAAGAAATTGATTTTAATGCGTGTCAAGAAACTTAGTATGTTACCTTGAAATTAATTTTAAAAAATCGGCTCAATCACGCGAACAATATACTTTATTTCTGATTCTTCGAAAATTAGGTTTTTGTTTCTCTTACTTTATTCAAGAAATAGTAGCCACATCTAGCGTGAGAGTCTCAGCAATAAAACAAGACTTCCCGCCTTAATGGAGTCGACTTGTTGTCACTTTCCTTGGAGTACGCTCCGATCATACGTAATGATGTAGAGGTTGATACTATCTAATACCGTCAGCAACAACTATTGTAGCTTAAGATTACTATCCTCAGATCCCATTGTTCGATTTGAGATACAGAAAAAACCTATCTTTTGTTCTTCCAGCTACCACTAGTCACTTACGGTGAAGTGAAAATCGCTCGTTGCACTTGCTTCTAGCTTTTATACATTAAACAACACTTTACATGTAATTGTTTTCCCGTTTGAAATAATGGGATCGATTCAATTTATTTTTACTCTGTACGGTTTCTGCACATTTCAAGGTGGTCTCGCGTGTTTTTATCGATAGTTATCAACCGAGTTTTAAAAGTAATTGTTGAAAATTACCGGGTGTGTAAAATGCATAAAACTTTAAATTCATACCGTAATAATTATCGTTTGCGGAGCAGTCCTGAGAGCGAGAATTTGCGGTGCATTGTATTATCTTAACGATACCGATATATCAAATTGGTGCTTTACACCTACCGCTTATTAAAATGCAGGTATCGAAAGGTCCTGATCTCGGGCTCATATGTTGGTCGACTTCACCATAAGTGAAGCTTCTTCATAAGATATCATCGGACATTTTCAACCACGTACAATTAGAATATCCGATATCCATCTTAGTGTACACTGTTTTCTACAACTTCATTTATTTCTACCCCGCAGAACTTGTAGATTATTTTTGCAATAGTAAAGATATAATGTGTGGCTTTATGTTTGCGTAATTACATGGCATACGTGCAACCCTCGTCTATATTTATATCTCGAAATTAAGTGCTCTTACTGTAAGGGATACCTTTGGTACCAAAATTTTAAATGAACCTTTTAAATGCTGTACCTACCTGCATGGATACTATTCACTATATTTTAAACACGTAAATCTTCATTTTTCTTAAAGAATATGTAAGATCTATAATCAAACATACTTAATACCTGGATTATTTTATGACTTTGCTTGTTAAATCATAAATCCTCACAGGAAATGGACGAGTGCGTAACCGAAGAAGTACAACGTATGTACATGCGTACATAAGCTAAATTATATCATTATACATTGCTGTGTAAGATGAATATTCATTGAGTACACTCAAGGTACTTAAACCCCCTTATTACAAGTGTTATTTAAACACACACTTGAAACCATCGACTTGTAAAGCGTTCATTACGAAATGATTTTAGATTGATTTTATTCCCGATTCGGCAAATGTTCCATGCGTGAAATATTCTCTTAGGTAGCGCACTATATAATCATTATCATCCCAAACAAAATTAATAGGCACTTTGGACGGATTACTGATTTAAATGGTATTATTAACTTGTTATGGGTATTATGTCATGAATAATCTATTTTTTATTGCTTAACAATAAAGATCAGCGATTTTTAACAACTGAATACTAGAGCTTCTTTTTAAAGTACTGTGTGAGAGTACAATTTAAAATTCCTTGTAGTTTTTTAACAGATCTTTTTCTCTTCTCTCTCTCTTAAATGTTTGAAAATGGTTATTGATTTTTGAATAAGACAATGTTTTTGGCTTTTTTCAATTGAGCGCCAACTATGAAATATTGTATTTCGGAATTGAAACATTTGTCTTGTTCTCGCGTTATACAAGTGTGGGAGGGTCCGATGCCTTGCAGGAAACCCGCTTGCACAGCGCGGGTGTAAACTGTGCGCCTCTCGATTTAAGCTTAGTACTTAGACTATGATGTTCTCTGCGTAATCTATACAATGATGTTTGTGTGAAAGCACTAAAAAAAAAAAAAAGTATAATCTTTATACACCATCACGAGTCGTGTATAATTTTCACAGTTTCAACAAGTTCTGTTATTTTTAATGTAATAAATCGTTCTTGTCTCAGAGGTGAAATTACAATGTTACGATGGTATCATGGCAAATAAGCAAATAATACCAGCATGTTCAAGATGTTAACGATCTGATAGGTGCTAGGTCATTAGCTATACATTACTCTTGAGCTTTGGGTCAAGCAAAGGGTATTAAAGCAAGATAGTGAAATTAATAGCTGATTTAATTTTAAATTCTTAGATTTTCGAGATCTTCACAACCAAAATTATAGGTCATCAACCAAGAAGTGTTGTTCTTCGCAAAACAACGTATCCAAACTTCTGACATAATGTGATTTGAATGACAGGAACTGCATACTTTATCAATGTATAATTTCTTCGAAACCTTTTATTTTGTTTTAAAATATGTCTACGGGAATTATGACAAGAAATTTTAATGTCAATTTATAGCAAATATCTACTGTCATCCGGCGAAAGCGTTTCGGCTGGCTAGGCCATATACTACGTACGCCTCCCGAGAGCCTTAACCATGCTTGCATATTCTACAAGGCATCAGGTTCTCGTCGTCCTGGTCGTCCATTGTTGACAATTCTTCGGTAGTTTGCGTCAGAGCTGCGGGACGAGGACTTGACTTGGAGGGTTGCACGGGAGCTGGCGGTCGATCGCCTGGCCTGGAGGCAGTTTGTGGAATCCACATGCTCCACATAGGGAGCGGATATGTTATGATGACGTAATGATGTATAGCAAAAAAATATATTGTTCTACATTATCATAATTTCTTTATAAAAGTAAGGTGATCGGTCAAAAGTTACATTACTGGAAATGGAATTGTCATGCGGTGCCAGCAATGCATCAAATAATACGGTCAATGATTCACAATTTAAAATGTAGTTATTTTTTTCAACGGGTACCGTAAGAAATAAATTATCTGTGTCATGCGTTATGGTAATTTTTACTGCTACACAAGACAGGGGTCAAGTTCAGGTGGTCTCAGAAATTAAAGTTCATGTCAAAACACCTGATTGTGCAATTTCATTTTACCTTTCAGATGATCCAACATCATAACCACTGGTCAGCACTTTACACTAACATGGAGGTCCCGCATTTGATCCATGACCGGGTCAAGACAATATTTTATTGTGTCATGTAACTTTTGACCGATCACCTTACTTTAAAAAAAAACAGCGTCAATTTAACTAATTAATTAACTAACCATCACGCCATTTCTCCGTAGGGGTAGGCAGAGAGGATAAAATGCCATACCACTCTGTCCTGACAGACTTCCTTTGCTTCCTCTACATTCATACATCTTCTCATGCACGTACGCCGATTATTCCGACTTTTCACAAGTCCACTTTCAAGTACTTGCCGTACTTGGTCATGCCATGTCTTTCTCGGCCTTCCGCGGCTTCTACATCCAGGCACACTTGCATTTAAACTTATTTTAGCCGTTCTTTCATCACTCATTCGTTCCACATGACCAAACCATCGTAAAAGCCCTTTCTTAATTTTGTCGATAATGCTTATCTCAGCCTTGCACTCTGCTCTAATTTCGACAGTTGTACACCTATCATACATAGTCTTACCACACATATATCGCATTTCAACAGCATTCAGTCTACTTTCATTCTTCTTTTTCCAACACCACGCTTCACTACTATACATAAGGGTTGGTACCAGAACTCCGTTGTGTACTGCCAATTTTGCTTCTTTTGATAAATTCTTATTTAGTTCTTATTTAAGTTCTTTAAAATGGTTTGTGAGATGCAGAATAACATTTTTTTTTAAATTATAGCATTTTTCGCGTCGCCGTCGTTTAAACTGTGTTATCAATTATCTTTTCTTGGTCGTCGGCAAGTCTTTGACTAAAGTCTGCGATTTAGTAAAGCTATTGGCCTGTTTAAATTACTGCATAATGAAGATTAATTACATACTGCGTTTAATTACCTTATAATGGAGAATTCAGGTACAATGCCAACCGGATTACGCACGACGAGGCAATACGATAGCAAAAACAAAACCTTGATTATTTTTCATAATCATTATTATAACAGTAAAACTTAAAAATGTGAATTTTATCTTAAATTAACTCGTACCAAAAAAAATAACGCTCACCCTTTTATAACAATTGAAGGAATTATACCCACCCATATAAAGTTTTAAGTGTTTTTATTTACGCATTTTTTATTTTTAACTCATTAATCGCAATTAAATAATGGTATTAGTTTAACATAAATATTTTACGAGATATTACGATAATCGTCAATGAAATTGCAACCCTTTCCCTAGACCGTTTTAAAGACTGTCGAGTCTTCTTTAAGTTCAGCCGATACCGATTTTTTAAAGCTAATCCGCAAAATTTAATAGTTTTAACTAACTAACTAACTAACCATCACGCTATTTCCCCGAAGGGGTAGGCAGAGAGGATAGAACGCCACACCACTCTGTCCTGGCACGCTTCTCTTGCTTCCTCCACATTCATACATCTTCTCATGCAAGCACGTCGATTATTCCGACTTCTTACATGCCACTTTCAAGCACTTGTTTTACTTTATCATGCCATGTCTTCTTCGGCCTTCCTCGACTTCTTCATCCAGGCACAGTCGCATCATGTATTTTTCTAGCCGTTCTTTCATCATCCATTCGCTTTACATGACCGAACCATCGTAAAAGACCTTTCTTAATTATGTCGATAATGCTTATCACAGCCTTGCACTCTGCTCTAATTTTGACATTTGTACACCTATCATACATAGTCTTACCACACATTCGCCTTAGAGATCGCATTTCAACAGCATTCAGTCTACTTTCGTCCTTCTTTTTCCAACACCAGAACTCCGTTGTGTACTGCCAATTTTGCTTCTTTCGATAAGTTCTTATTTGCCACTATCGATTTCAAGGCACCATTAACTCTTGTTTCCGGCACTAACCCTTCTCTCAATGTCCTTATCCACATTTCCGTCTCTTGTAAACATACTTCCCAAATATACAAATTCTTCGACCTGCTTCAATCTGTCTCCATTTACTATAATATTGCATACCGTCATATTCACATTTCTTTCAAAAACCATCAAACTTGACTTTTCCACATTCATTAACAAATCACTCTCCTTGCACACATTGAAAACCTTAGTGACCAAGGACTGTATAGTGTACCATAATTAATAGTTTTTAACTAGAATAAAGCGTAAAAAGTCAATAACCGTCTAATCATTTGGATTTTTATGATTCAAACATCTTAATCTTTTCAGTTAGTCGGAAACAACTATGTTTGATATTCGTGTCGCCTTCTGGTCAACTTCCCACATCAGATAACTAATTACCCAGCCCTGTTATTGCTTTTTTAACACCAGTTGCGGTCACAGCGTCCTCGTGGATCGCGATAAAGCTGTAGAAAGCAAGTCCAGCGCTAGCTACATCTGTTAATCCCTGTTCTATTCATCGCCCGGGGAACTTTGCATATCGTGTTGACAGGTACCGTGACATGGGGTTACAATGTTATCTCCGTTCTCGCGGCCTTCTGAGCGCGCATAGAGGTGCCCCTCCGACAACTGTTGCTGCCGGCTGGTCGCAGTCACACTTGCTAACCGAGAATCAATACAACGCAACGTATGTATGTATGGTTGGGTTCTTTCCGATTTTCTATTTTTTATTTAAAAAAATTGATTAAAAAATAACAATATCAAGGGAATTTTTTTTAATTTTTACGATGTCATATGAATTTTCTAGCGCGGTTTGAAATAGCGCTTTTTCAAATCGCTCGCAAAATCCTCCATTTGGCGCGCATGCGGTGTGACGTCACATCAATATGAGCGTTCACGTCGTTATGAATTTCCCGCCTTTTATAATGGACGGGTATGACGTCATTAGCCAATAACGGGCGTTTAAAGTCACTCGTAATTTCGTGTTTTTAAAATATAAAATTTATAAATGAAAACAACATTTTTGATCCTTGTGTTTTATATCGTTGGAATTGTAAAAATATACTTTAAATATTTATAACGTTTTCAAGGATATTCATGCCATCGGGAACAACCCTATTACATTTATACATACTTCGTACTTAGTTTCTAACCTTTTACTTCACCTTTTATTTACAATAAGACATGCAATGTTTTGCATTTACTTTAGTCCTGAAGCATTAGCAAAATATTTTATTTCCATTCGATTCCGTATTGTATACCTCTTCATGCACGTTCAACCATTAAAGGTTTTTTTGTGTTGTGAATATTATGTATGTTTTCTATATGTAGTTCTTCTAGTTTTCTAACATATAACAATTTTATGAAATTGAGTTAATATATTGAGTTAATACAAAACATTATAACAATTTTTTTAATGGATTCCCAAGATTTAAAAAAAATAAATGAACAAATGTTTTTCTGTCATTTTACTATTGAATGTTATAAATTTGTGCCCAATATTAGTTACCTTCTTATATAAATTGTTTTATTGTATTGACTCCTTCTTTATTGCCCTTTTTATTATATTCTATTAAAACGATAGTTGATAAAAGTTTTTTTTTTAAATTTATTTACTCGTCTGACTTTTGTAAATAATTATTGATCCGATTAGCTGTTTAAGAAGTTTCACTCTTTTTCTTCGAATTTATTGACATTTTAATCTTCGTTCTTAAACTTGATTTGAAGTAGAACAAATTGTCCATTCAACCGATTAAAAATTCATTCATTTGAATGAATTTCGTTATGTTGAAAGTGAATCCATAAACCAAATCGCATCGTCATCTAAAACGAGAAAACGCATGTCATTTTATAGAAGTCTTAATATTTAATAAGTATTAATTCCCTAAAAAAAGGATTGTAAAAGAGATACAATATTATAATACAGTTATAAATGGATCTATTCAAAAGATGCAGTTACGCTTAACTTCATGTATGTTTTTAACGTAACCTAAGAAAGCTTCTAATTAAAACAATTTACCCGGCAGCCAGTGGAAGTAGAAAATAATTAACAATAATTGTAGCCTTAATAATAATTTATTCCAAACAAATAATATGCGAGAAATCCGTGAGCTTACATCACGATTAAATAATAGTTCATCCCGTATGATTAATGAATACCTCAAGGATAAAAAAATTATATATCAGTGTAAGTTCGCGGAGTATAGTTCGTGGATTAAAACTTCATCGTGTTTTTTCACGTCTTTTAGTTTCCCAAATTTAACTGTTTTAGGATTAGTGCGGGATTTTTGTTTAGTTTCATGATTTTCTATTCGCGTTTAAGGTTTTTTTCCGCTATAACGGAAGCTGGGTTTCGGGGATCGGAATTGATTCCAATCAGGCCTTTTTTTATTGAATTTTGCCGTTCGCCGATATAGCACGGTTAATCGTTGTGTACCGACATCGTACCTAATGAGGTGTCTAAATCGGTTGTCACAGTATTTAAGATTTTTAATTGCGGGCTTAAGCATCGACTGCCTTCTTAAAAACTCACAGAATTCAGAATAATATCAACAATGCAATTGTTACTTGAATAAATAGCACATGCCATAAAATCATGTTATGTTATGATCAAAATAAACATTCATTTGTTTCTCTCTCTTTTTTATCATCGGCTAATAATAGAGTTAAAAATAGAATTGTACTATATGAAAAAACCGCCTGGAGAACAACACACCGTATCGAAGGTTATTGACGGCTTATGCAAATTAATTCGCTTCATTTACATAATCATTTGTATTGATTCATCCTTACGTCTAGTCGATTTCACAGCTACACAAGTCATTAAAAGTACACGAAAAAATGTTGGGATAACTGCTTCCAACTCAAACAATTATAAACTAAGTTTATCTTGTTCACATCTAAAGCACCAACTTGGCGGATATGGGAAAGATTTATTTGATCCTCCGCCATTTTACAGTTCTGTAAAGGTAGTAAATATAAATTGTTTATAGATAAACGCGCGCATGATAATATACGAGTGACCATTTAATTATTAATGTTTCTCCTGGTGGATTTCTCTCCTCTCCCTATGGCGACATTGCATTTCCGTCACTAGTTATTAATCCGATTAATATTATGTGCAACCAAGTCCTACATTTACTTACATATTGTTAACTATTTTTACGTGAGTAAGGCACACGGCAATGAGCTGGTTAAAACACTGTTAGTCGTTTTTACGTCGATTACATGCTTGTCTATGTCCATATTTCACACTTGTTAAAATCTCGGTCACACTAAATTGTGCATATTAATAATTGTATGCTCAAGGTTTAGTGCATTACTTCAAATATTATATTTTGTTCGTATCTTATTTATTTATTTATTTATTTATGGATGATTTATAAAGCGCTATTTTCACGAGAAACCGCCTCAAGAGCGCTGTACAATAAAGAGGCTAGACCACAACACGTTTTGCAGCTACCAAGCGCATGAACGGTTGGGGTTCTATTCTAGTCTCCTACAGTTACAGACTTACATAATAAAATAAAATATTTTGAAGTTTATTAATTTACATAGATTAATATTGAAACTAGTAAATTATATAGGTAATATTACAAAGGTATAGAACAAAGGTGATAGTTACAAGTTTAAAGCAGAATTAAAAGTTGAAATTAGTTTTAAAAAGGCACTTGGACTTGAAGTTTAACTGTGTGGGAGACTAGACCACCATCTTGCAGCTACAAAGCGCATGGATGGTTTGGAATCTAGCCCTCTTAGTAAGATCTAACTTGATTTTAGTACCCTAAGTAGTACTAAGCAAAATTTGATATATTATATCTGGTTTAACATACATTAGTTTAGAAATGGTCTGCATTGCTTTTTAAAAGCCGTATTATAAATGATTTCACACTAAACCACCGTTCATGGTTTTTCCAGATTATTTTCTCCGTATCTCTGTCGCGTACAAAGGCACAACAAAATGGTTAAAATCGACTTTTTTGTAGAAATTTTCGATGTCTCTCCTCTGTTCCCGAGAACCACTTGACATTGGGTATGAACGGTACTCTGTTGGCCCACACAGTCCTGAATAACTGCGCAGCCTGTAACCGGTTTTCACCTTTGGTCATTGAGTCCACATTAAACTTATTGATTCCGTTGAAATTTATAGCCCGTTCAGAATTCAAGGATCGAAACGGTTCTTGTTTCTCGACCACTTGACGAATCGTAAAAGCACATAAGTGCGATATGCTCTGGGCTATTGATTTTACAAAACTGTTTGTAGTGTTATTTCGAACCGGTAACAGTTAAAGTCTTACCTTGTTTGAAAGTGCACCCTCTGAGTGACTTCCGAATACCTGAAACAAAAGCAATACTATTAATAATCATCCCATTAATAACAAAATGAATAATACTTTTGACGTGATAACGTCTAATAAATCGATGAACGCTGGCTGCACACACGAAAAAGCATGACTCATTGTCACGTTCCGCCTGAGCCGAGTGTGCAGCCTAAGCGTTCGGTTTGTGACACATCTATCTCTCTTCCACTCCATCAGCCGATGTGTCCGAGTAGAAAGGAGACAGCAGCAGCACACAAGCTACAAAGTGAAAGTGAAATTAACGAGTGCAAAAAAATGTTAATTTATGGAAAAAATTGTAATTTTTCAATTAACTCCTGCTTTGTATTATACAAAATAATGATAATTCATAAAAGTATTCAATGTTTTCTTATGACGTTATCACGTAAAATTATCGTCTGTAAACCGACTTTACAGACAACCAAAAGTTTTTTATTTATTTAGACTACCTCTACAGGCAAGGAGACCCAATAACAGAGGATAAGTCCCGCGTCTTACCCATCCTGCTACGGAAACCGCTTTAAAAGAATGGAACTAAAATAATAATATTCATTTTCCAAATGTTTGATACGTTCATTCAGCTTTTAGAGATTCAATTTTCCATCGATGATGTAATTCCGGTTTAAAAGGTGCCCCAGTCTTCTAATACCAGTGCTATTATTTTTGTGGACAGTTGTTTTATTAAGATGATATTTCACCGCAAACTAAACGCATGGAGACATTCTTGGTGCATTCTATAACAGTTTCGTGACTCCACATTATGCTCCACATAGCGAATGTGTTTTCTTTTAAATTCTTAGTATTTGTGATTACTATATAACATTTCGTTTAAATTTTTTAAGGAAACTTTTTACTGCATGAATTGCACATTATTCGCGCTTATTAAACTTACGAACCCCTGTTTTTTCGCTTCGTATATGCCCGCTAAAATCAGTTATTTTTTTAATATAAGGGTGAATTAATGGTTCGGCTAAAACTAATTTAGAAAAACTAACGGAGACCCCATGTACGGATTTAGCTCTTCTACCTCAGATGCATTGACACGCAGCATTCTATCAATCACGCAATGTGGTACGTATCATGTGTTGTGTCATCAATCCAACGTATCGATGAACTTACATTAGCAATATTGAGTACATTATCATCAAAGATTTCAAACGTCTGTTACGTTAGATCTGGAGGGACAGAGCGAATGGATTTTCTCAGCACGGCCCCCCCCCCCCCCCCCCCCATGAGCGACCCCGGTGAGATGGATTTAGCAGTCGAGGAAGGCCCCCCCTTGATGGGGCATGGAGACCAAAGATGGTGGGGGGGGGGGATTAATGTTATAATGTATTATCTATATGCGTCTTGATTTCGACAAGATTAAATCTTAAATACCTATGCTTTTTTGGTAGTACCCTAACGTTGGTCCTTGTATTAATATCGGTGTCCCTTTTTGATTAATTAGACATATCGGGTACCCCTGTCGGACATTTTCTTTGACTTCATCTATCTCGATTTTGCGGTTGTTTATTAAAGTGCGCCGGGGTAGTGTATGAAATTATATTCCTAATATGCACATGACATTTTTTAATGCCCATTTCTCTTGTTTACTCGTCGTTTTTGTTGTCCATGGCTTAGATTTGAGTCTCTCTTTTGTTGCAGGTAACTGGCATCACCGATTGCTGTAACGTCTCAACAATACGATCGGTAATTTGAGTCGTACCAGATCTCTTAACAGTTACATCCGAATGTCTCCGTGGGACGCTCTGCCCCCACGCGGGGCATCGTGATGTCCTTATCTTTAGAGGAAGAAAAGGATTGGTAAAGAAGTTGTATGACGTATTTCAAATCTTCCTACCACTCTTTGATCTTATAATTATTTTTTTTTAATTATGTGCGTTTTTAATTATCAGTGACCTGTTGTTTTATAGTTTATCTTATTCACTGTAATCGTAGGAAATTCTTATGAATATAGTGCTGAAAAAATAATATTCGTTTTTAATATTATTTCTCATCTTCATGTTTTTAACACCTTTGGCAATACAATTATAAGCCATCTTCCAGCGCCGCTTCGTTTGATTTTTTACCTAGAGTTTCACTTAGATTTGACGATCAATTAATACCGAAATCAAACTTCTCTTAAGCTGGGTTATTTATTTTCGCTTGAGCACAATTCTCAATAATTAAACAGGCTCCAGTATGGATAGATGATTATGTTGGAGGTGGTGCTGTGAAGAGGCGGATGCACTGACATCAGGGACCAAAACCTTTCGCCAAATGAGCATAAATGTTTCTCAGCAGATAACTTTATCTCCATATCCTGGAAAACATTCCAACTTACTCACTTGTTCACGTGGACACTTATGTTGACTTCAACTAATATGTACTTTTCTGTTGATGACTCACCGCTTGACCACTTGCGATATTTCTGTATCTCCAGAAGTTAGTACGTCCAATGAAGTGCCTTTTGAGATCTTTACTGTTTCGTTCGGGGACTACCTACGTTTTTTCGTACTTGGTACCACGATCAAATCATTTTTTGCTAATGGTATTGCTGATTTAAACGCTAGCGGCGTAATTTACAAGCATTCTGAAATTGTACATATGCCCTTAATGATGTACCTTCAGAATTTTTTTACGAGTAACCTGAACTTATCAAGTGCGAGCTTATGTGGACGTATCATTACGTCGGCTTGTATATTAAGGTCACATTATCTAAAATTAAGCCAGACAGTTAGTTTTGTTGATGTCTATATAAAAGAGTTACTAAATTTCTTGGTGTTTAGTGTTATTACAATAAATTTTATTTGGACCTTCAAGCAGCCCTAGTGTACGATTATTTTACTCTATGATTGACTTATTAATCAAAGTTTGATCCCTTGACAATGAGGTTTCGAAGGGAGTGTTTCAACACACCTCTGCCAGCGAATAGTGTTATTGATGAGTTTAATATCTCTGTCTGCTGTACTAGTTCCTGTAGTTTTTTAAAACTATTGCTCTGTTTAATAGCTTTATTAAAGGGGAATGATCTAATTTATTACTGCGGGCCCGTTTAACGCTACCTCCCAATCGACCCATTTACATCCATTTCTAATGATAGGACCCATCCTTTCATTACGTCATAGAGGAAGCAACCTTATAGGGTTTTTAAAACTCTTTCCGTGACCGGTCGTTACTGACGCCTTTAATTTACCCAATTTCTTAAATGAAACATTTATTATCAAGATTAACAGCAAAATTAACGAGCTGCTTACAGTTTAACTCTAGAGTGACGCCCTTCCACGATCAGTATCTTATACATTATGTTTCATCAATAATTTTATGTTAAATTGTTTAACTCTTCTATCATCGTTTATTTGTCAAGTCGCTCTAGTTTTTTTGTCTAATACCCGTTAATTGTTCATAGATTTTGATCATATTTTCATGTGTGATACATTGGGCTGGTAGTGAAGGCGTAAGTTGATCATCCTACCGTCATGTCATAAAATGCTTCACGATACACTGCACGTTGGTATAGGTACCAATGCAGTTAACATATGCACCATTGGGGTGCCGAATAAGTAGTACTAGGTTTTGTGAATTCCTTCTTGTTTAAGTTTATTGATATTTTTTTATATTTCAATACGACTTGAAACAAATTAATGTCGTATTTATTTCGATAATCAAGAACTGATGTACGACAAAGGAGATTTTTTAAATTTTAATTATTACTAGGAAATATTGGCTCTAACAACTAATAAATGCATAAGTCACTATAGTCATAATCTTTCGTAATTTATTTTTTGAAATTGGGGTCCATGTGAACTCAGAGAGTAAATTCTAAACGTACTTCCACAGTTAATTTGCCAACAATTTGTCTTCGCCCATTAACCTTTGTTTAAAGTTTAACGCTTCTTTTCTGTTCTACGGTTTTGGTTTTCTTCGTGTTGCAACAGTTCGTAATGTGTACACCTTTAGGCTCTCCAATGTTGACAATAATTTGATGGTTCCGTTCGTGTAATGCCTGTGTACTTTATTTATCCTTTTTACAGTCATAAATCCAGTTCACAGCATTCGAGAAATCTTTATAGTGATTGGTCGTTAAACTCCCTCGTAATTGTAGCCTACGTTGTGGGATTACCAATTGTTATTCTTCGTGTATACACTGTAATAATTACACCGAGACAAAACCTCGACGATTCGGGGGGAACAAAATTATTTTTGTGAAACAAATTTTATTTTGTTTTTATTTTTACCATGCATTTTTGTGTCTAAAATCTTAAAGAAATATTCATTCGATTATGACCTTCATAGTTTTCATTAGTACATTATTTTTTTTCTTACTGGTAATGTAGAAATAGAACATACGTGTAAATTTTAAGGCAAAATATTTATTTATTACAATTTGACATCTCAACTGTGACTAGAAAATTTGGAAGGGAATATGGATATCTACGGCGATTTGACAGGGCTTACGACCTGTCATTGGCTGGGTTAAGTGGCCACTAGATGTATTTGACACATTCCCATTTCACCTAGTATTTGATATCCTTATCTCAATGGATGACAAGAGAGTGTTCACATGTGAAGCGTTACGCGCCATTGTATGTATATGGGCAGATATGGATATCAAAATTTTCTAGGCGATATGGGAATGTTGTTATATACATCTAGTTGCACTTTTAACCCAGCCCAATGACAGGTCATTATAAGCCCTGTGAAAACGCCTAGATATCCATATTCCCTTCCAATTTCTCGTTCTCTGTTGAGTGATGTCAAATTGTAAGTATGAGCCTGTTAATTGGGTGTAATCAGTGTTTGGTCTACAAGTATTTGGACACACTCTAATTGTTGTTTATTTATTATATTTTAAATTTCACTTCTATTTTTTGTTTCTTACCAGTAAACTTACAGATTAACACATTTCAGGTAAGTCATTGGACATTTTTTTTTTTAACATGAATCCATTTTTAGATTCGGTTGATTCTCCCAAAAAACATCAGAATAATCCTTAAATTATCGAAAGAAAACACATTTATTTACTTGGCATGTGAATATTCGTTAATGGGCGCAATTTTGTTTCGCAAAAAATCAACGCTCAGTCGGTAATGAATGGGAACGTAAAATGGTTTTCGCCACTGATGTTGTCCGTTTAGCATCATGCGAAATTTCTCGAGCATGAAATCATTACTGCTTCTAAAATCAGTACTAATGTAAGACCTTAAATGTTTCATTCAACTTATTTTAAAACATATATTTTGAACTTCATCGTTAAGTCAATCTTAGTTAATACCCGAATTATTCTAAGATGGATTGGAATTATCTTGTTATGCGTAGCCAATTAGGTTAATTTTACAAAGATATATATTATATTTCTTCCGGTTCTGTCATGTCATGATATAGGACAATTTGTCTCAATGTCAAGTGTGATAAAGAGAAACAAAATTGATTGACAATGTATTAGATCGTATAGATAGAGACCAGTTGTCTTTATTTCAGAGCAAAATACAAATGGAACACAAAAATTTCGACAGCTTCCTTTGACCATTCTAGTAAATTTTATTAATTTCTTGAACATAGTTTATATTTATTTCATGATTGTGACTTTCAACATAGGATCATTCATCGATTATGACTTTTAGCCTTAGTATTCTTGGTGATTCTCCTGTAATGTCTTAGATTCTTCTAATTTGCATCATAACTTGTCTCATTACTCGTACGGGTGTTTAATGCGTGAGGTGTTTAATGCATGTCGCCAGTACCTCTTTCGGCATTCCTCATTTCACCTGTTCTTCGAGCTGCAGCTTCCGATGACCACCTTCTGTCGAGGGAATTGGGAAACCAGGGAATAATCCGCTATCCGCTCGTAAAACTAGTTCTTCCAGTACTTTACACCTACTGGGCCATTGTATATTCGAGTATTGCCTTTTACCATATCCTTTCTAACCAAATTGCCGATCCTAATGATCCTATGAATGAGATTTTTTGTATGCATAAGGACTTATGAAAAAATTTGCGCCTTTTAGTTGTTTTACGACGGACCATATATTGTCCAGTTTCTTGCTCGAAATGGCTGGGATCTATAATAAGTTGTCTACTGAGCAGCTTACATCCTCAACATGAGTACATATCCTCTTTTTTGTTTAATTTAACCACCTCAACCGGCCGGGAGGCCCAATCTACAGAGGGGAACTACGTCACTAATCACCATGGACTGAGAACAATCACTTTTTTAATTTTTGTTGGTTCTCACCGGGTAATCGGACCCGGAACCTCCGTATCGTGAGTCCACATTAAAAAAGGGCGGTTTTCTTTAAAAAAAGCCATTACGCTACGGAGGCGCCCATCCCCATCTCTACATATCGATGGCTTCTTTCTTATACTTAATACTACTATTCTACTTTTCCTTATCCGCAACCCAATGGTTGCATAGGGCCACTGCATTGGGACACCATAGTGCAGTGTTTATATCTTGATCATTTAATTACATGAAGGCTAATGATGATCAGGTCTTACGATTCAGTACCAGTCTAAATGGTATCACACATGAAATATTATTATGAAAATCTCATATAATAAAATATTTCATGTTCATTTCATTACTATACTTAGACAGTGAATAACAATAGTTAATAGTGATACTGTGTCCACATGAATTGTACTTTAATTGAATAATAACTCTGCTATTATTGATATCCCAACCGAGACAGAGAAACTCTGGAGACAAATGTGGATTATCTAGGCGTTTTACAGGGCTTATGAGTTGTCTTTATTCGGTGCAGGCTCACTCGAACTTAATTTACTTACTAACTCACTTATCACAACCAATGGTCAGGTCATAAGCACTGTCATTATGCCTAGATAACCCACATTCTGTGTCCAGGAATTTTCTCTGTCTCTGTTGGGATATCAATAATATCTGTATATAGCCCCAGCATGGGTAATTACAGTATTTTGTCTACAAATATTATGTACACATTCAAAATTTTGTTAGGAAAATAACTCATTTACTGCAGTTGCAAGGAGCATGCAATGATGTAGGAACGTTACTTAATTGTTTAATCGCTATCAATCATTATACTACCGTATTAAGCTATTATAAATTATTTTCACGAGCTTGCCTCCATGAAAATAGATAAATGCATATAATTAATTGCGTCCCAATCCTAATATTATTTTCATAATAAACTACCGATGAAATGATTTTATGTGGGTGCTTTTATTAGCATTCTCATGTTCTGACTTAAAGGCCCGTGGTACAAGGCTTTCATTTTTTTTCTCTCTTTTTAACGCCAATGAGTCCACTTTTATTTTCATAAAATATTAACAATGATGTATCTTTATTTTGGTTATATCGTGATTAGGTATGGTGTTTATCTTTATGCCAATTATACCCAATAACACTAAGCATATTGCCATTGTATCAATCGATTTTCTATGACACGCTTCATTTAACCGAGGCCATATCTTAGAATTGTATTTTCGTATTCCCTTTTTCTTCATTTTTTTTGTTTTTTAAATCGAATTAAAGAGTTTCTGTGCTCGGAAACGGTTGTACTTTGCAATCTGTTCTAGCAACGGTTTTTCTTTAAATTCTACATTCGCTCAAACCCATTGCAAAAAAGCTTTTGTTTTTCTTATTTTTATTTTAATCGATGCCCTTAATCGTTTTTTGGACTTGTGTATTTCGAGTAATATTAACTTATTCGGATTATACATTTTTTATAGTACATAATTTTTCATATTTTAATTTTTTAGTAAAGTCTCGACTTTTTTTGCAGTTGTGATTACAATTTTATTTTTCTTTAAATTCCTTTGTCCATTTTTACATTTAATCTTTTATTTTTACTCCATTAAAAAAATTATGTTATCATCTTTACTTAGATCCATTCATCAAAGTCAACAGATGTTTTTTATAAAGTATTATTTCACGATAGTGCCAATAGTGAATAATTAGATGCCCATAGATTTATCATGTAGAACCGAAAATTGGCAAAAAATCCAGGTTCGCCGACCCTAAGACTCGGTACTGAAATGTCTGTAGATCTTCGTCAAAGGAGTTTTTAATTCAAACGTGCCCTACCATTGGATTCAATCTTCCCCATTCTTCCATTCAACATCACGAACTCTAATCTTCCTTCTTTGTCTCCTGCTTCCCTACTCGTCTCTTGTCACGCTTTCCTTGTGCAGACTTACAATGGTTACGTGATTGTCATTTCATTTCCATTTTAGTAGAATTCCACCGGAAAAAATATAATTGGATAGATTCGTGAAACTGGTCGCATATGATACCTCTAGGCTTTTTTCTCCTCAAGCTATTTGTCTTCGTGCGGTGAATGATGATTGTTAACAATCATTAGGTCAAAGGTTCCACTTGGCCTTAGTCTACTTTCATAACTCACATCTCTACACTTCTTCCTAAAGTGATCTCGACCAGCGAATTAGCTGGTACTAAATTACTCATACTCGGGCTCCTCCTAACACAAATAATATTCTGGTGATTTAACGTTCTCTGTTACATGCCATTCATTAGTAGCCTACGGTCAAATAATATTAAGGCTATTTTTAGTATCACCAAAGGTGTGGGTGTGGGTGTGACTCAGGAGATCAAAAATGAAACGAAAGTTCATCGATACGCTGATTAATTTGGCTTCTCATTTTATGCAAATAATCAATCATAATTATTGAGATAAATAAATGAGAGGGTCGAACTGATTATTACCTTCTGAAATTCCTGCGCCAGCGAGTCTTAAATTATTAAGCCTTATATTTATCACAATCAGTGATTCGTGTTTTTTTATCATTCTCAACCAGTTTTTTTAGTTCCTCTGCGATTCCGTTAAGCTTACAAAAAAGACATCCGAATTGTCTTTTTTTTTACTAGTTCGGAGATCGATACTGGTGCTAATGAATATTTATGGCGTGTTCGTGATGCCGTCATTACCGCCAGCCCCTCATCAATCAGGAAGATGTCGATTACTGTTGGACTACCGCGGTTTCATGCTTTTCATTCTTTCAATCAAAGGAGACTCTCCTATTTCGAATCTCGATTTCTCGCTTTTGATTCTGGTCATGGTATTGTTGTAACGTGAGCAAGCTTAATAAGGAACCAATGATTCTAGACCTTTTTTAGGTTGCGCTCCAATTTATATTTCTAGCACCGTCAGTTAATTTATCTTTTTTATTATTATTATTATTATTATGGATAATTTATATAGCGCCGTTTTCGTATAAATATACCTCAAGGGCGCTTCAAATATTGAATTTTTCAATTTCTAATTCTCAATTTCTAAGTAGAAAATACCATTATCAAAATTAATCAAAAGATCTTGAGAAGATATAGGTCTTAAGTGTATTTCGAAACATCACTTCACTCTCACAGTTGCGCACTTCTGGTGGGAGAGCATTCCAAGCCACAGGGCCCGCAACCGCAAAAGCGCGCTCTCCAAATGCTGTGCGCTGATTACGGATCGGTACTAAAACCCTGCTTTTTTTAAGTTCTATAGACTATGACTTTATATTCGTAGTAAGTAATGCAATTTTTTCATTCATTTATAAAGACGCAATAATTAAAACAACACATGTTTTTCTTTCAATAAGTTATTGATTGATTAATTACCGAGATATCTTATTTGTTTTCTCACTTTATCAGAAAACATTTCACATATAGAATAATAATTATCAATGTGTTCTCCTTGCGAACCTTTTTCTGTTTTTATCTTACTGCCTATTCGATCTCTGTTCTCTGGCGCCAACATTTTTTCATTCATGTTTTAGTCATTACCTTCCAAGAGTTTTAATACCGGATCTTTAATACGTAATTTGAATGTAATTTAAAGTCCATCAATGGTGTTCTACTATAATCTTATATTCATAACTTCAGTTTTACACGCTACATTTATTCAAGCTGAATCTTGAATACTAATTCGGTATTGGCATATTTCGTGTTTGATGTAATCATGTTCCAATTATTATATGTGCTTACCCAAACATTTTTATACCAATAATTGTGCAACATCAATGTGAGAAATCTTGTACGCAAATTGCATAGAGTTCACGAGTCTAAATTGTTGGACGTAAAAAATGATGAATGTTCTGTCTAAATGCTCTTAAATTTTTGGATTCGTAACGTTTATCGTACTGGAGTCATTCTTTCTTCGTCTAGTTCCGCTCATCGTGACTTTGTTTTTGAGGTCAGCTGGGAGATCTTGAGCGAAATGGTTTCCGTTTTGTAGAATATTGTAATTCGGTGTAACTCGCCGAGTAACTGTTAATCTTCTGATCTGTGAATCTAATTTCTGTGCCGACAATGCAACTGGCACCTCCTTTATGTTTCGGTAACGTGAGTTGCACTTACCTTTTTGTGACAGGCAATGATCCATATTTCACGGGTCAGTAACGATTTGTGCAGAAAATTCGATTAACGTAACGTTAACGTATTGTCGAGGTTTTTGTTACCTAACTAGCGGATTTTCCAAATAACACGGTGTTTTTTGTGGTTCTAGTAAACCTTTTGTCGCGAAGAAAATTGCGTTAACTGCCAAATCGCATTAAATGTACTCGTGTATTATTATTTTTTTCATGTCTGCTCAGTTGTCAATGTCAAGTCAATGCTGTAAGCTGTAATATTACTTAACCGCTTTCTTTTGACGATTATGCGTGTTAATACCGCCTACCACTTTCTTCGTTATCTCACATAATTATCGTGCTTACGTATACAGTATATTCAAAGCAAATAATACTCTCAATGGGGTGGCGAGTATTTCAAATACCCTATTCTTCTTGAGAGAAAGGCATGGTCAAATCGTGTAACAGATGTTGTCATATGTTTACCGGTTTGGTTGCAATCCTGATTGAAACGTTGATAAGTAGATATTATTATTATCTTTTAACCGTTTCCCAAATGTTTTGATCTATACATATTTAAATTAATACTCGCAATCCCATGATTACAATAATAAAATTACAATAATATCAGTACGATTATAATTATCTTTCGAAAATAATTTATATAATTCTTAAACGAAATATGTAGGTTAGTTTATGAATGTCAACAGTTAAAAAAAAAACTATTTTATGTATTTTCTTCTATAAGAACCACTCTGTGCCCTGGAGAAATGGTCGCGTACATTCCACCGCGATTCCCTTTGTTTCCTATTTGCCTGACTTCCTGTTTTGTATTCAGCGCTTGAGGAAGATTCATTGCTAAAAAAGCCCATCGATCGCCGTGGGTACTAGAAGACATTTGCATATTACACAGGCTCCGCCAGAGTCACCAAACGTTCCATTCATTGCATTCTTCAGTACAGCTGCACATTTCTTGGCAAATTGGTATTTGCATCTTTGTATGTTAATGCGTGTTTAGGGCAACATTTTTATGCAATCCTCTTATTGTTTGAATGGAATTTCAGTTCACTCTGTAACACCAGTGCAGCAGTGTTGTGATTCAGTAATACTTTAGCTTTTTTGTACGGGTAACTCGTTTGATAAATGTTTTGAAATAAGTTTACATATTCCCGTTTCCGTTTCTCGGGAAATTAATACCCGACAATTCTATTTCTATAGTGGTTTTTAAACCCTTGTTTCCATGTTGACATCATCTGCGTCTGTTGAATTATTGTATCCGTTTGCCTTAAGGTCGCTTTTAGGCTTGAAAATACTGCTGCTAGTTAATTTACATGTAAATGGATAAATGTTCAAATGAAATAAATAGATTCTCGAAGGAGAGAAGATGTCCGCCTTGAGAGTCGTTGCAAGGGACACTTGAAAGCCTTTCTCAAACAGGTCATCTCTATCTCCCACACTCCTTTACAAGGAGATTGTACTTCACTTGTTCTATGCAAATTAGTATATAATTTAAAAGAAGTTTGCACTTCGTCGTTGAATTTGCTTTCTCACACCTTCAATGAGTCATTGCTCTTAAACACCTGTCTTATTCTTCTTGTTTTACTTATACTTAAACAATCGTATCTCTTGTTGATAACCTACCCGTTTTACCGTCAATTCCTTTTAAGAAATTCCCCCATAGGGCTCGAATACTAATTGATTCTAGCTTTCCTCATTATCCTTCGATTTCTATTTTTTATTTTTATTTGAAACATTGTATTAAGTCTGGTGGAATCTGAGGTGTTTTTTCATGTCTCCGCCTGCTGTTTCCGTGATTAAGCAAGCGTCTAGCGTCCCTTCAACTTGGTCTGGCAACCCGTGATGTATGTAATATATGCGGTACCGTTGCGCTAGAACTACGCATGAGCATGCCGGCGCATCTATACACCGATTCGTTCCGCAAGTATGGTTCGGCGCTCGCCCAAGAGGAGATTGCTTCCTGGACATACGAAGAAATAGGCGAACACGCGGAGCGTCACTTCCGGAATCGAACGAACCCGACCATTCCGTTTTTCTGTAAATCGCCGTCTTGTTAACTGCAATCAGATTAGTGGTTTGGTTTCCACGCCAGTGACGTAAACGTAAACGTACGCCCTGTAACTACTCGCACGATCGTTAAAAATATATATCCTCATTCCTCTTAAAGTGTGAGTTTAATCTACTAGTAGACATTCCACGCAAAGATCTAAAGTTTATCTAGCGTAAATAACTGTCAGTATTTAAACTACGTTTTCTTACTATCGTAATCATTGAATAATTCATTATGAATAACAGTGATCTGGCGAGTATTTTGTAAATTATCGTCCGTTCGAATGAAAGTGTGCAATAAGATTTTTCAACGTGTCAAGCAAACAGTTCTAGTTGAGCGGGCTCACAATGACTGGCATTGCCGTTCGTCTGCCGGCCATTCGATGCTTATCTCTGGCACACTGTCTCGGATATTTGCATTGTTCACCGTATTCTTCCCAGAAGTGGACAATAATTTACATGTTACTGTGTCAACGGAACAATCTGACCGCTCGCGGTGCAATGGGCCCTGATTCTGGTTCACAGGCTGATTATGCAGATTATCTGATTATCTGCCAGCTGATATCTTCCTCCGTCATTGCTCGGCCCGGCTACTTACAATACTCTACATTACTACTTATTGACACTCGATACCCGCTGGATAAGGTCGACATTTATTGAGAGCGCCAACTCTCACATTGCGCTAAGCGACACGAAAGTAATTCATATTTGATTATTTTGCGTTAAATACAACACCAAAGAAATTCAAACACATTATAACTTAATAATATTAATAAGACAGATTTTTGGCAAATTAAGAAAGGGCTTTTACGATGGTTTGGTCATGTGGAGCGAATGGATGATGAAAGAACGGCTAAAGAAGTTTAAATGCAAGTGTGCCTGGATGTAGAAGCAGAAGCAAGGCCGAGAAAGACATGGCATGACCAAGTACGACAAGTACTTGAAAGTGGACATGTGAAAAGTCGGAATAATCGGCGTATGTGCATGAGAAGATGTATGAATGTAGAGGAAGCAAAGGAAGTCTGTCAGGACAGAGTGGTATGGCGTTCTATCCTCTCTGCCTACCCCTACGGGGAAATGGCGTGATGGTTAGTTAGTTAGACAGATTTTTTTTTTATCGTATGCACTTGGTACCCAAATTCAATTGAGGTGTATTTTATTTCTTAGTTTAATATGTAGTTCTTATATTGTATAACAATCAATCTTACAGGTGAGGAATTATCAAGATTGTAAATCACCACTCCATAATGTTAACTAACTCAAGTAAAATTTATTTTTGCACGATTGCACGCTGGATGGGTTTTAAAATCTGCGTAAATTCAAATTCCCTTTTAAAACCGTGGACTCTTTGGTTAATAGCTATTTTCAATGTGATAATTTAACTGTTTCGCTACTCCAATCTTGACATTCGCGTTTTACGTTTCCAGTAAGTAGCAACGTAAAATTTTAATATTCCGTGAATTAAGCATTTTCAAACTGGTCTTGGTAGACACGAACATGTTTAATTATAAAATGTTTTTCTTGTTAATTCTACAAAGTTCGCGAACACTTGTTTAGATAGAGCGTTCAGAGATCCACCGATAAATAATTTTAATTCAAGGGTGGTCTTATTCACAAATTAATCCACTGCATGTGATTGCTTTTTATCTCTGCATGTGCCTTTGGTCCGTTTCTTTTTTATAAATTTTAAATTAAGTATGTAATGAACGTGTTGCGAATACCCATTTGAAACCTAATATCTTCTAATAAGTCTTCTGGCTTAATATTCTTTTGAATTTGCATCTAGGAATATGTACAATAGTAGAATATGTTCACTCTAATCTTCTGAAAATAATTCTTTTTTGAGACTATTTCATTTGGTTGGAGTATTTTTCAAAATTTCATTTTAACTTTTATAACCTTCATCATCACCATCATACCATGTCCGCTCCCTATGTGGAGCATATGGATTCCACATTGCCTCTAAGCCAAGCGACCGGTCACCAGTTCATCCTCCGAGTCAGGTCCACGTCCCGCAGCTCTGACAAATGAATATCATTACACTTGTTACGTTAATATATATATAACATTATTCGACTACTTATTGTCATGCTTTTTTATTTTTCCAAGCAAATGTTTAATAGGTACACATCTAATTTAACTTACCTTGAAATTTTACGCATTACAATAGAAATGTTTAACTAGAGCTTTATGTTGTTTTCTTTATATTTCTGTTATAAGTTTATCTTTTATTTCTTTTCAACATTTTTGTATTTTTACTGGAATTAACTCCAGATTATATACCTACCTTCATTATTATACTGTAAATCAACGTTTTAGCTTTTATTGCGTCATAAGTATTGTTTTTTTCCTATTAATCATGTTTGCTTTAGATGCAAAGTTGTTTTAATACTCATTAGTCCTGCGTGTTGCTCTATTTGCCAAGTTGCTGAATTTATTTCCTTCACTCTTCGGGAATCTCTCAATGCCTACCCTAAAGCTGTCAGCAGATCCGGTCCTCTATCTTCGCCTGCTGAAATAGACTACCCTTCCTATGTATTAACTCGCCTTTCTAATAAGACCTAATCAGTAAGCATTGAGATGTTGGGAGGCAGTCGTGCAGTGATAAATACAGACTCTTCGCTGGAAGCCTCCATTAAACGATTCATTTTGAAACAATTCAATCGCAATTTTCAAATTTCTTTGGTTGTTATGGAAGAACGCGCCTGAATTCACGTAGCTTATAATTTGAGTTTATTACTTAATCTCGGATGTATGTGTTTATAAGCTCCGTCGATTTTGTTTGTAATCAAAATTTATCTGCCGGCAAAGCTGTTTATCAAATTGAGTTGGGTGATGATGGGGTAGATTTTGAGTCCAAAGATCCCCGGATCGATTCCCGACTCCACCACGACTTAGCCGCATAGGTTTTATTTTAATTCATATCAACAAATTGAAAAAGTGCAAGTATCGTAAGATTACATAGATGTCTTTTTATATTAATTTGAATTTAATAGGCGCCGTTATAACAAGCTAATTAACCATGGTGCGTTATCCTCAAAGAGGTAGGCAGAAAGGATAGAACACCACGCTACTCCGTCCTAGCACATTTATTAATACTTCAGCGCCTACTTAAAAAAAACTGTTTCGACAGTGAGTTTAAAAGAATTACTTACACGTTTTTTTAGTGTTACCTACATATTGGCTAGTACATAGATGGCTAATGGGAATAAGTCCAACACCATCAGCGGCTGTTATAGAGTCTGGGGGACGAGTCGATTTTACGTATTTGAATGGTGTCAAACGAAGTTAATTAAGGCCAGGGTCTTCGCTCAAGTCAAAAGAAAATCACGATGCCCCTGCCCTATATTCCCATTAGTACATAGATGCTTCTATACACAGAAATCTTTTAATTTCATATAATTTGTATCAATTGGCAAACAATTTGAAAAATCAGATAATAGAGTTAATGTTACTATTTCTAGTTTAACTATCATTACAAACGGTTAGGTAGTAACCAATTTCATAATTTAAGAAAACTATAACACTTTAGAATACATTATTTAACGAATTTTCGTATAGTCATCTTTCTACGAATAGCCACCGGATTTTGTGCTTGATATATTTTTTTTCCAGTTAAACCAGTTATCTGTTAGTCCATTCTTTTTACTTATGTTTGTTGTTAAAATAACATTAACTTAATTTGACGACAAATTGATCCGGTTTCAGACCAAAATTGAATGACACGCACGTTGGACAATGAAACCGTAATTATCTGTGCAAAATGATAACTTGAAACGTTTTAACGTAATTTAGCATTTTGTGCTATTTTTTCTTCTAACGATTTGACCAAATAACTATGATTTGAGATAATAGGAATCCAAATCTAATGAATAGAAATTTTCAAGTCGGTGTCTTTTTAAAATTAGTTTTTGTGGTCTTATTATATCTCTTCCGAGCGTTTATTTTACTATTGACAGGCAACTATAGACCGAAAAATGCAACACTTCATGTTTTTTTTCTTTTTAATAGTAAAGCACATGTTCTGTAGCTCCGATATTTAGCGATATCGATGGTTATTGAGCCTATTTATGCAACGAGGATTATTCCAGTTGATTTTTTCCATGAAAAATATAAAATGTGATTTAAATTAAAACCTATTTGTTTTTTTTTCTTTGTTTGTCGCGACACAGAATTTCTCAATTTACATTACGACAATAAAATAGTCCTATGCATATTTGGGTTTTCTGTAGCTCCTGCACCCGATGACAAACTCCAATTAAGGAGTTTATCGGGCTGTATTTAAAGTTTCTTTTGTAAAGAAATTATGTATTTTTTGTAATATTTTTTTCATGAATAAAGACTGTTAAAAAAAAAAAAAGTTTTACGACAGCGCTTTCATAATATAAACTCTGCTTTAAACGTCTGAGTATGTTTATAAACTACAAAATGTTGAGCAAAAATAAAATATAACTGTGTTAAATTTATTAAAGTTTCTTCATAAATAAAGTCGATTATTATGAGAAATCTATTCGGTGGCGCATTAGGACATCCCTAATCGATACATAATCGAGCTGTCAAAAGTAAAATAAACGCTTGGAATTGGTATAATACGCTTTATTTTACACTATTTACTTATTTAACGAGTTTATAAACGGATCAATCTATCGTCGACCTACTCGTATTCCAATTCATCCCATTTCACGCGTCGTTCATATCACAACCCGGGGTGTATTACTTCTTCCTGTTTGCGAAATGTTTATTTTCTTGTCTTGTGGAGGAGCCAGCCTTCTCGTTGGTAATCCGTAGTCCCCTGAGGTGACGCTTTTGTTTATTTGATTTACCATTGTACTCAGTTCGTGCTCACCATCATTCTACTTGGAAATGTTTCTCCCAGTACCGTTTAGCCAGAGACAGAGCATAACCAATAACCATTCCATTTAGACATATTTACCATTCAGTGAGGTAACATTCACTCCACGTGCATCCGTCACTAACAATCTTGCGACACATCTTCATATGCACAATTCCTCCATGGCGATATGTACCATCTTCTAGTTCTAGACAAAAGTAACAATGAGAACATCATGTATTGGCCCATAAATAACGGAATGGGGCAGTCCATGTACAAGTCACACGCCTGTGAAGAGACATAGGATAAAAGACATCATGAAACGACAAGACCATAATGTCGCTTACTCAATTTAAGTTAAGTACTCTTTCATTTGTGCCAAAGAATTGTAGAGCATCAACTTTATTTTCGCGAGCATGTCTGTGTTTCAAATCCTCGGATATTTTCCCACGTCTATCAATCATATCTAGGCTGTCTTGTATTTTGATTTGGCTGTCAGTTAACTCTGTAATTATCTCTTTATTTGATACACATACTCCTTGCTCCTCAACACCAATCTCACCTCGTATTGCAGTAATGTCAGTTTAATGAGTTCAGTTGTATTGAAACTTTTGTGAAGATTTTTTTTTACTGCGGGCGTTTTCAAGCTTCACTCAAACACCTCATACGCAAAAAAGAGTAAACAATGCAGAAAAAAATGGTATTTTGCACCAGCTGCTCCACCTTGCATTTTCTTTCATAGTGTGAGTATCTGTACGTGTGTGACCTGCATCCGTATACAGGTATTTATCTCAGCCAGATTGCTGGTATGCAACCAGTATAAAGATTCTGCATTGATCTTGCAGACTGAGATGCGTCTTGCGGTATCTTACTACACTTAACTCTCTTACAATTGGCATCCACTGTGCAGGTTCTTCAGTATAGGGCGCAAAAGGCAGTTCTGCTAATGACATTCCAGTTGGTAACACGCGTTTTTAAACTAAACTACTGACTGGTAAAATATAAATGTGCATGTAACATTCTGGTATCGTGTATTTTGATAGATGACTCCAATCTTGTGTTTAACTAATTTAAAGAGTAGTTTCTTTAACCACCTACCTGATGTCTACAATATAACATCAGAATATACTTTCCGCATCCCGTTTAACCAGGCTTAGATTACTTCTGCAGCGATTAAATATACGTTTCGGCCCTACAGGATTCAAGGGAACAGTTCCCTGCACAAATAGCCCTCCGCTGTTCTCCCTCTCGCCCTTTCCTTGTGATTATACGTTGGAGATCACGTACGTACGTTTTTGAAACACACGAATCCTTTTTGCAACCGCAATTATTCAATAATAAATAAATGGAGATGGAAAGTATTCTGCGAAAATACAAATTGACTGCGGGAGGCCAACAACCTGCATGCTGTGTTGTTAAGTCATCTTAAAATAAACAGAGCAGATCTGTTGTTGCATATTTCTTTTCGTTTTCTTTGTAATATGGTTCGTTTGACACACGTGTTTTTATTTCATCTAACTAAATTGTATTTATTTCGTTTGTATCTTCAGGGAAAATCAGAACTTAACGCCGGCAACACTGCGACTCTGGTTATTCATTTCACACAATTAATTTATTTTGAGTTCAAGGGACTCGGTGTGAATGAATATAATATCTTTGTACCAAGAACGTTAAAATAAGTATGTTAATTGAATCTTCTGATTCTTTTTGTTGGTCATTAAAACGTACCCATAAAATAAAGCGGCTGCATTATCGTTAAAGACCGCGGATTAATAATACTTATCGCCGCCTTCGCTGAATTCTCAAATATCATTAGTAGAGCTAAGTACTGTGTTTAGTGCGGTTCCACATATCACGATTGAGTTGATGCTCGTGTATGTGATTTTCGTCGATCATAATATCCCCTAGGATTTCCATGTTCAGTGTTCAGCTTGGTAGAATGCGGTAATTAGGGCCGTTATCTTTCATAGGGTCATGAAGAACTTGATAAATCCATTCTAACATAGACGTGATTATGTATTTTCAATCTAACTTTACACTCCTTAGAAAATTGTATGGCTCGGGGAATATGTCAACGGGTACTTACGATGACTGATTGTCCAGCAATATGTGTTACTGAGGTATTTAACAGTCTGCTATGAGGATTCGAGGTCAATATAATAATCTCTTATGTCGCGACTCGTGTATCGTGTATGCCCTGAATATCGAGATATATCGGCTTGCATGTTGGTTGCGCGGGTGCAACTCGCTCGCTTATCCAAAGGTTGCTGGTTTAATTTTGAAAACCGGCTATAAGTGAATCCTGTTTTTGCATTACAGTATTATTAAGTCCATAGTACGTTAGCGTTTGTATAAATATTAGGTACCGTATTTGCCTTTAGTTGTTGCGTATCTGCCTGTGTATCTGGGCACATTCCCGAGCCCGTCATACCCTCGGCACCTGATGGCCCTCGCTGATGTTCCATCTGCCCGGCAATTACCCCGCGGATGGTCGATGTCGGAAGTGCTGTCCAGTTCACGGTCTGCCACCAAACAATGGCCGTTTCCGTCAACAATCTAGCTCCGGGATCTCCTCAGCCGCTCCGGGTAACGCCATGACCCGAGCCAATAAACAAACCCGACAACTCGAACCGCCAGATCGGATACGAGGCATTAGGACCAAGGTACTCGAGCACTTAGCGAGAGCTAGACAAGATTCCGTGGATTCCCGTCATTTACCAGCCGGAGAAATATTTGAATACTCTCAGTTTTGCTTTATGACATCTGATATCCGCACCGCGACGTTTCAGATTGTGTCGAGGTGGTTCGTTTGTATCTTTAGAATTATCAGTTTCGTAACCATCCGGAACTCTGACAGTACCAATAATCCTTGGGGCATTTAGGAATAAATCAAATAGTATTCTTGCGTACAATAGCGAATATATCACCAACAATTCTATTCATCTCGACCAACCCAAACCTACTTCGCCGCAACATCTCTATCTGTCTTGAGAAATAATACTAAAATACTCAACCCTCGGATTACCCGTTGAAGCAATAAAGGATTGTTTACTTTTGCCAACATCGAGGGTTTCCGATCTCCATTTAGATACCCCTTGCACTGTGATTATAGCTGCGTAATTTCCGATACATTTTTTCATCCTCCCTTTGCGTTTCATTTATTGCGAGTACCTAATAAGTCGAGAGCCACGACTCGGGGTTCTGAGGGAAGCGGTTGGGAAATTGGATCCATTACATAAAAGAGTATAAAAGAACCATTTATATGGCCTTTTAATGGAGGTACTTCGTACTGCTCCGCTCAATAAGTGCCAGGCGCCTGGATATAAATTTGAAGACTATAAACTTGTATTGGCTGCCCCAGGCGCGTGGTTCTGTGGTCTGTACACCGTATCACACTAATCCCATCTGATACATGGTTCGTATTTATTATTTTTTGCGTAATTATTTGAAGAGTTCATCGTGAGAACAGAATTATATTTACTGTGATCTGGTGCTACGCTCGATACAAAACGAAAAATAATAATAACATTATTAATTAATGGTACTTGTATTTTTAGCTATTTTATGAATTATGTTAACGTGGGTTGGTTCATCTACGCTATTTAATGGCTGTCATATTTTATTGTTTCCATTAAATTCGGCGTAACTATATTTAAATATAATAGGATGCTCGTTTTCTCGCTCGAGATAAATAATGATCTCTTTATTACGATTTCGTATGAGGCTGGTCGCTTTTATATTTTTTGTTGCCTTCGCAGCTTCTTGAATTTATTACACATTCGTCTTAGGATACGAAACATAGTTAACTTTTTTCTATGTATTTTTTACGTCGCTATTTCTACAATAACGCTTCAATCGAGCACCAAATTACAAGACCCTACTCTTAAAAAAAATAAATTGAAAATTAAGTGGTTTTTTTTTTCTATTGCTATCGTGATGTATGGTTTTTCACATACTACCTTCGTTGCTCCAAATTAAAGTAAAATTATTTTCAATACGTTTAAACAGAATTCTCGATTCGGTTTATATGTCTGAACACTTATGAAATAACATAAACACTGCAATCAAGTTCCCAAACTTTTTCTGCCGATTTGAGATTTCGTAAGTACAATGTTACTATAGCGTTTCACAGCTTAATAACCATATATTTCAATTTTTAAAAAATTACATACTTTGCATTTGAAAATGTACCGGTAGGTATTTTAACTTTTTTTTCAAATAAGGTAAGGATAAGAAAATATTTTACTAGTAAAAGAGTCATAATTTTGATTAAAAATCGTAGGTTAGCCTTTTGCACCAAATTCTCATATAAGAAATTTAAAAATGTCCTACAATTGATTCAATTTGTGATATAAATTTTCGAATTCCATTGCGTCAATTATTTTAACTTTAAAATGTTAACTCATCATGAAATTCCCCCCTTGTATCAAATTAAGTTATAAATTATTCCCGACTAATTAATTTATCTTCTTCGCTTTAATTACCAATGACTGCGGTCACATTTTAATTACCCAAGAACCAGACGAGCCCAAGCGCCAAAGTAAACCATCGAACTTGAGTCCTTTCGTCCTCAGGCGGTCGATCCGTATTAAGTTCGCCGTATATCCGAAGTGAACATACTATTGAACATTGAACGTTTTATTGAACAGTCATGTGTACAGGATGGGGCATGAAATAGGATATCTATCCTTGAAGGACGAACAGCAAAACCACTCGCGTTTTTCTTTTACCATCTCGTATCGATTATATATTATTAATTTAAACTTGATATCCGTAACCACTTATCAAATACTTTGTAAAGCATTCATATAACAACAAAAACATCATAAAATTGCAGATACTGAGGAGTTATACGCTTCCATCAGTTTTTTTTTTTGTAAAATGCAAATCATTATTTTTTGGCATTTTATTATTGATTTGAGCGAGCCATAATAATAATAGTAATAACGTTTTATCCAAACCGTGGTGGGTGCAAGCGAAGATTCAAATAAAAAATAATACAATTATAAAACAAACAAACTAAATTAACTAACAGACTTTTAAGATGATCAATCTTGTTTTTGGAGAATCCTTTAAAAAAATTGTTAAATAAAATTTTTAACACTATTCCATTACTAAAAAGGCTCTTTTTAATGTTCAAAGAAGGACTATTCTAATCTTGTTACTTAATCGCATCACCTCGGATATCGACATATTTCACGACAGTGGGTCTTCCGTTAGGAAAGCACTTTCTAACTTATAATTTTTCCTTCTATACTTTGTTATATCATTATACTACTATAACTATCTATTGTCATGTATGATTTATTATTATATTGTATTTAGAATTAATCGACTTTTTTCTGTAATGTTCTAAATAACTGAAATAAATAAAATAAATTCATATTGTGTTTTTCTGGGTTTTTTTGCCGTGTTTGTGGGCCTTGTGTTGCCGACGTGAAGCCAGTGATTCCGATGAAAATGGACACTGCAATGAGCTCCGAAACGTCGCGCGTCGGCAACACAAAGCCCACAACACGGCATAATAACCCAGGAAAACAAAATCTGCATTCTGAAGGCCGTAAAAACTTACGAAATTTTATTCCGTAAATGTTAGGATTTTCAGCCGAAATCTGTTTTTTTAGAGAAAAATGCATTGTGTTTTTCTAAACCCGAGTAAAAACTTTCGGCGTTATATTAAGTCAATCATAGCCATCAAAATCAATAAAAAAGTTTTTGATTGATCAAATTAAAGCAAATACCATAATTATAAGTTAACAAATAGTACATTTGAGGCATATAGAAACAAAGGTGGAAGTGTCCACCTGCAGTCGAAAATGAGTTAAATATGCAGTTTTTTTTTGGAAAGTTATTTTTTTTTTCCATAGAATATTGTTTTGTCAAAAAAAACGGCATTAATCCATTTAATTTTAGATTTAAAGTTTTGTTGTTGAAACAAAAACGGCAGTGTCCAATACAAAAACGGCAGAATTGCAAAACTAAACAAACGTTTTTTCGTGATTGTCAACAATTGAAGAAAGTGGACACTTCCGCCTTTGTTTTTATATGCCTCATTTGTTTGTAAATAATGGGCATAATAATTAGTCATTACAATGTAAATGATACGACTAAATAGCTAATCATTTACTGAACAACCGAACAATTTATTTTTTTTTTCGTTTCCAATTTGCTGACATCTATAATCTTCAATCCGTTAACATTGAGGAGTAATTTCATAAACATCACTTACATTAAATCAACTCGCTCCTTTTGGCATTCTTATTTTCCCCCTAGCAGGGAACAGACATCGAATACAAGAAAAAAAACCTTAGTCTAGTGCAGCGTCCTTTCATCATTTCCCTTTTGTTTTATGATGTCCATACATTGTCCTTACAAGTTAGTCGCATCCTTAAAGCGTAACATGTAACTCTAGATCCTATCCATCCTTCGGAGCGTAAAGCCGCTGACGTCATTATCTTGACAAACTAACTGACTTAGTAAATTACTAACTTTGCAGTTTTAGCGTGTAATGCTTTTACTAACTCTCACAACGTCAACTGAAGATGTAGAGGGTAGTAGGTACCGCTACCCGTACTTCGGTCAACTTTCCTAAGAGCATTGATAAAAGGTATATTAATAATAATATTCAATTCCAAATAATTGGCGTATAAAGGATATAAAAAAAATACGTCTCTTAGACAGAAATGTGGCGGTTGGTGTGACGACACTGAAACGTGGTATTTTAATTAATTAATTTTATAATTTAATTAATTTCATAATTTAATTAATTTTATTGTTAATTTTCTACGAATTAGGACTTATTGCAGTATCTGGTGCGATAATATGACTCCATCCGTCCTGTAAGTTATTATACACCGTGTAACAAAACTCGACTTTGACATTGTAAGGACACACAGAGGTGAGGCAACGGACACAGCAACCCTCGGTATCTACTGTCATCCGGCGAAGGCGTTTCGGCTGTCTAGGCCATATACTACGTATGCCTCCCGTGAGCCGCCACCATGCTTGCCTATTTTACAAGGCATCGGGTTCTCGGCATCCTGGTCGTCCACTGTTGACGATTCGTCGGCAGTTTGCGTCAGAGCTGCGGGACGTGGGCTTGACTTGGGAGGATGCACGGGAGCCGGCGACCGATCGCTTTGCCGGGAGGCAGTTTGTGGATTCCATATGCTCCACATAGGGAGCGGATATGGTATGATGATGATGATGATGAACAAAACTCGATGTACAAGCGAGAAACCAGTGAATCTACATCATATTTCGTAGAATCGATTTTGTAGAATCAAATTTGTTGATTTGTCCCATAGTTTTCGAGAAAATTGTTTTTTTTTCGACGAATTTTGCAAAATGTTATCAGTTATCATTCATTTC
The DNA here is from genome assembly GCA_022494985.1 of Micrasema minimum. NCBI lineage: Eukaryota > Metazoa > Arthropoda > Insecta > Trichoptera > Brachycentridae > Micrasema > Micrasema minimum. Next base: position 125,173 of record JAGVSP010000037.1, on the reverse strand, counting down.
GTCAAATGAATACTATCCATAAAGAACACAATATAAAACAACCGCATTTTAATAAGAATTCACGCAATTTTACTAAATCTGTCATACTTATGAAAGCTTAAATCAGAAAAAGAAAAAAAAACACTTTTTTCCATCTAGATTCAAAAGTTACAAGTTATACATTCGACTCCAAATATTATGTAGATTCACCAGTTTTCGGGTTGTACTACGAGTTTTGTTACTCCATGTATATATTTAAATTGGGGTTTTAATGTGAACGGTTAAATTCTCGCTAACCGATTCTTGTTTAAAATAAACAAATAAAACAGATCTAATAATTCTTACGTCAGTCATGTTGTAGTCTTGGTTCTAAGAAAAATCGCCTTCAGGTTTGTCGCTTGTCCGAGAGTCGGTATCTTCAAAGTTTCGAAAGCAAGCAACGTAAATCTAAAGCTGTTGTTTAACAATCAACTAGTTTTATTTAACTTGATAATGGCCGTAATTATCCAACTACATATTTTTCACTCGACGCGTTTAAGTTTATTTATTTTTACTGAAAACACTTAGTATTTTTACTAAAAATATTTGTATTTAATTTAAGAATGTACATTTAATTCGAAGTATCACATATGAAATATTTTTATGTGAAAAATCACATCAAGAGTCCGTCGAGAATCGATTCGTGTTCTCGTCTTTGGAAGTCCACAACGCGCTTACACTGCTCCTCGAGATGAAGAAAATCTTAAAACTGTTATTTCATTGATAATTTTAAGCTTTAAACTATTTTATTTGAAAAATTACTGTTAAATCTGTATCAACATTCTTACAATACGATATACATGGAGTAACAAAACTCGTAGTACAACCCGAAAACTGATGAATCTAAATCATATTTGCAGTAGAATGTGTAATATGGCTTTTTAATCTGAGCTTGAAAAAAAAATATTTTTTTCTTCTCATAAAAGCTTTCTTTAGCACTTCAGATTAAGTAAAATAGCACAATTTCTTAATAATAAGAATACTATTAATTTTACTAAATAAATTATATTTGATAACAATTTGCAAGAATTTACCAAGAAAAAAAAAAACAACTTAGTACTCAATTTTCTCGAAAACTATGGGTCAAATCCAAAAAATCAACTCTACAAAATCCACTCCAAATATGACGTAGATTCACTGGTTTCCCGCTTGTACATCGAGTTTTGTTACACCATGTTTAGTAAAATAGCAGCTATAAAATTAATTAAAAATATTTATTTTCAAAAACAGTATTTTTATTGCCGTTATATTTTTTTACATTTGTGATAGAGTTATTTCATGTTTGGAATGCAATAATGATAATGTGTAAGCTACAGCAATAACATTTGATGCATCAGGCATAATTTTATTGATTGTAGGCAATTTACGATAGTAAAAGTATTGTAAATACTTCGCTTAGAGTGCCATAAAACAACTCCATCTTATTTCATAAAATTGTGTAAACTTTACGCAATCTGACGTCACATTTTGGTTATTTTTTATTTATAATTTACGCTATGCGTTTTGTTAACCCTCAAGTACTCTGCGTAATACTGATCTTAACTAACCTGATTTTACCCTAATGTAACAAGATTCACTGCACTATTCTATGCACCATTTAGTGCGAATAAGGAAAAGTAGTATTAATAGTAGTGCTTTGCGTGAGTTGAAATTATAAGTAGGTACCTATCATATTTGTAAAAAAAACTAAATATTTATTTTCCATAATTTTTTCTCAGTGATTTATTTTATAAGATATCACTTTTGCATTTCTTTTTTTTATCTTGCTTGGCTACCTTGGGATCGCTTGGCTTGGAGGCAGTTTGTGGAATCCATATGCTCCACATAAAGAGCGGATTTTGTATAAGACGATGATAAATAATATTTTGCTTTTTTATTTTTAATATGCGTAAAAAAAAATCAACGAACAAATAAAGTTGCTGTTTTTAACGGTTACCGTATTTTTGCTTGGCAACTTGCATTAATTTTTTAATGAAAATAAGCTCATTTGAAACATGTAAAAAGCGTTTATTTTTTGCAGTATCTACGCATGAATATATCAGACTTCACGCTGTTTTCTCTATCTTCAATTATACATTTGTTTATAATATTTATTATTGCGGATTATCTTTTTACACATTATATCTTAAAGCTGTAAAGATAATATTCTTTACAATTTGCCATCTCAACAGAGACGAGAATTTGGAAGGGAATATGGATATCTAGGCGTTTACAGGGCTTATGACCTGTCATTGGCTGGATTAAGTGTCATTATTAGCCCGTAATGGGTGAAATCCAGTTTTTGTCTACAAGTATTTGGACACACTCAAAATGTTGTTTATAATATTCTTTTATTATTTTGATCGATTTTTAAACGTCTTTTATTTTTTTCACATCGTAGTAGTTTAGGGTTGAACAAGAGAGAAATATACAGTGTTGGCCATAAAAACCGGACCGCGCATCAGTAATTTATACATTCTTGTAACGAGTTCCAGAACTATTAAAATTTCACCATGTTATGATGTTAGATATTAACGCGTGTATTTCTTGAAGTTAGCCGAAGGGCCTCGGATGTGTACTTTTGAGAGGAATGTATCTAAATACATATGTTTACTGAGCGATTTTTCGGATAACTGATAATATCGCCCGTAATCCGAATAATCATAGTTTTTTTTCTATTGCAGTGACCAATTTTCGACTATCAAGAAATAACGAAACTGGATAAATACATATTATTACTTGCCTTATTTGAATATATTATTTTCTCGTGATGGATCCAACACGCAGCAATAGTGGGCAGACTTAACTTTAACTCCACTTTCATGCTTTAAAATCACTTTACATATATATGTATAGAACAGTGTCCTATGCGCCATCGGGAGCGGATAAGGGACATGATGATGATGACGACTTCAACAAGATTCATTTAACACATCACCTGCTAAATTACTTTTCGTATTTTCTTTTTTATAATATTTATGTTCTTTGCGACTATTTTTTTCTGTTTACGACCACAGTCTTAACTCTACGCAAAAGCGAGAACAAAATATTTTAGGTCCTTAAAAAATGTTTTAGTTTTTGTCACTCAACGAACAACAATGCATAGGTAAGTCAAAAATTTACAAATTTCACATTTTAATGTCTGATATATATTTTTTGAACGCGTTGAACTACGAATGAGATTTAAATTTATTGTCATCATCATCATCATACCGTATACGCCCCCTATGTGGAGCATATGGATACCACAAACTATTCATTGTAGTGAAACAAAATATTTATTCATAATACATCGCTTGTTAAATATGTCTAAATGCTACTTTCATTCAATAAATAAAATTAAAAAATCAGCTCATGCAAATTTTACATAAATTATTTTAGCGATATTGTAACTAGCGACGTTTTACTTTCAATATTTTTGTTCAGAATTTAAAAATGTATTGTATTAATAATGTATTCGTATGGTGCATATTTTGGACGAATTATATATTTAATGCAATACATTTTTTAATTCCAATTTTTAAGTCATTGGGCACAGAAAAGTTTATATTCTCGTATATGCATTTTTTAATGTGCCCTTGAATAAATTGGCTCATCATCCATATTAATTTATGAATAATTGTTGTTTTAATTCCCGCCACTACAATAGTGCAATGCGGTGACCTGTGTTCCGTTAACTTGAGATAAGGGATACTACTACTACTACTTTCCCCACCCAATTACTTTTCCGCACTCAATGGTGCATAGGGCACTGTATCGGTATACCAAGTGCAGAGATTGTTGATCTTTTCATTACATTATGGTAAGGTGATCAGTCATACTATTCAGTACCATTCCAAGGTATCACACATGAAATGTTAATATGAAAATCACATATAAATAATTATTACATGTTGACAGGAGAGTACGGGAATCGAACCCGCAACCTTATGCACTGTAGCCAAATGTGCTACCATTATGCTACGAGGCAGATAAGGGATAGGTCGGTATAACAATCCTTGAAATCAATTGAAATCACTTGAAACAGAGTTAATGGTGCCTTAAAGTCGGTAGTATCTAATAAGTGCTTATCAAAAGAGGCTAAATTGGCAGTGCATAATGGATTTCTGGTAACAACCCTTATGTATGGAAGCGAAGCGATTAAGTGCAGTTGAAATGCGATCTCTCAGGCGAACGTGTGGTAAAACTATGTATGATAGGTGCACTAATGTTGAAATTAAAGCAGAATGAAAGGCTGAGATAAGCATTATCGCCAAATTAAAAAGTCTTTTACGTTTGTTCGGTCATGTAGAGCGAATGGATGATGAAAGAACGGCTAAAAAAATACATGATGCGACTGTGCCTAGATACAGAAGTCGAGGAAGGCCAAGAAAGACATGGCATGATCAAGTAAAACTTGAAAGTGGGCATGTAAGAAGTCGGAATAATCGACGTGCGTGCATGAGAAGATATATGAATGTGGAGGAAGCAAGAGAAGTATGTCAGGACAGAGTGGTGTGGCGTTCTATCCTCTCTGCCTACCCTTTCGGGGAAATGGCGTGATGGTTAGTTAGAAATCAGTTTGAGCGACGAACAGGGCGAAATATTAGATTTGCCAATTTTTTCAGTGTTTATTTTCCAAAAAACAAAAATAAAACTAATTGTACTCGCTTAATAAATATCCCAAATGTAATTTAAAAACAAGATGCTGAATGCGTTATAATAGTTCCGAACGCTATTCAACCAAACACCAAACATAGATAATAATCTACTATCAGTCGGTCTTGCATCACATTGCACTGAATATTTCTCATTTCTTCTTTAACGGTCGTGTCAATCATTTTGAAACGTGTTGAGATAAATAGATTGTTAGCATTTTATGATGGGTAATTTCAAAAGTTTCGTAATCATTTAACAAACGAATTTTACCTTTTTTTATTACTAATCCCGCCAAAGGTATTATTTTAGAGATGTATCATTACACCAGAATACATGCATATGTTCCCAAATCCAATGTCATAAATAACCGTATTTTATTTATTGTGTATTATGATTCGTTTACCAAACTAGATCTTTTACGTTTAGTGTCTGCGTGCGCTGAAAAATTATAATGATCATTGAATTCTCAGAACTAGCTTCGAATTCAATTTTACGTTATGTTTTTTGTACAATTAAATCAAATGAATTCATTTCGTAAGACTTCTTCATAGTTGCGTGTACGCCTTTTATATCTGATCTGGAGATTTTAATTTAAGTGTTTTTTCCCTTATAGCTTATATTTTCATACCTACACTGCATTCATTTTAGAATGTAAATATTGCTTGTCAATTTATTGTTCAAAAGAGCGTTCGCCAATTTTAGTAAGCTTACAACACTCATAATTCTTCGAAGGATTTTTTATTAAATGGTACGAGCTTCTAATTTCTTTTTCTATAAAGTAATGCACTATTTTACTGCAGCCAATCAACGACCAATTACAGTGCAAACTCATCTATACGACGAATGCACGCGCTGGCAAACAAGTATGCTAAAAATATTGATGTTTTTAACACTAATCTAGTTCATTTTAGGGAGCAGTGTCTGGATGAAGTAATTTTTCATATATGTAATTATTTACTGTGTAACTTAAAAAAAAAAAAATGTTAAAGCCCTACGGGCGTTGAAACAATATAAAAAAATATAAAAAAATACCTGTCCTGTCTATTGATGTTTGTAGCGATTATGAATTTTTTTTCTATCTTGGTATGGTAAGAATGTCATCTTTTGATATCTTACATTCATATTTTCTATAAGCCACGGAGAAATGGTAAATCACTTCGGACCTGACTTTGATGTCTTCAACCAAGTAGGATAATTTGCAAAACCTTGCATGTCCTACTACGAAGCTAATGCCATGAATTATTCAAACATTGTCATCGATCTTAAATATTACAACGTACATTTATCAAATAAATGTACTAACGTGCATATTGCCCATATTATTGTTACTAGGAAAGCAGTTAATTGAGAAGGTTGGTATATATTGTATTTTGCTGGTGCGGAGTAGTCGCGACTACTTGAAAAATTATTGATTGTTGCAGCTGGCAAATGTTTTGAATTATTCAATGCATTGTACCATTAATCTTTAGTATGTCTCTAAGGCCTTCGCAATTGTACATGCATCTAATAAATTGAGTTTGATGGTAATCACAGTAAATATTGATGGAAAATACCAGGAGATGAAATCAGAAAAGGAGGAGAATTGTGAACGCTGAGCGGAGCAAGCTCGGGGTAGTCAATAGTCAAGAACGATTGTTCCCTACGGGTTATGTAATTCATCACGCGAGACCTGTGTTACTTCTGACACGCAAACATTGCCAACAATAGAACCTATTGAGGAATACCGACAGTTTGCCAGCAAAATCGGTGATGATTTTCTTGGCAGTTAGATGCGGCAAATATAGCAGAAGAACCACACGGAGACATGACAAATATGCTCGGCACTGAACCTACTAATATTTTATGTTTTCCTGGTACCTTCGTGGGTATAAATTAAAAATATTTGTGTCTAAAAACGTATTTTACGAATGTTTTACCTTGAAATTCAATGTAACATTATTATTTTATTTATATATTTATTATTAAAACCTTTTTAAATAAGAGCACGGAATAACAAAATTTTATTTTATTTCAACATGTTCTTCACTTAGGAAGTGCTTGAGCCATAATGTTCAATGCACTAATACCAGTTGATACCGAAACGTCCGCAAAATGCAAAATGACGTAGTGATAAACTAAAAGCACCCGCAAGTATTGTGATAATGAATACACTCGGCAGTTACATGCAAGATTTACAACCTAATTTTATATTTTAATCACCTACTTTATTGACAAGGTAAAACTTATTGTGAAATCAGACGCAAAATTATCCACGGTACGTGATAAATTCGTCTATCTAATTTAGTTGCATTATATTTTAAATTGACCGTATTGAAATTCCGAATCCATTTATAAGATTGAGTATGTCTGTAGTCGCTGCAGTATCCTATGATATATTACGGCTGAGTCCTGTAATAGTGTACGCAGCATACTAGAGCTCTAGTCCTGTATGCAAAATATCCTCCTAATGGCATGTGACCATTGAATTCTCCCAACTCAGCCGGCCGCGGGTGGCCTGATATATTTAATAAGCTGCACACTGTTACTGTACTGTAAACCGTTGGAGAAGTCATCGGTGCTAACTCCAAGTACCGAACAATTTCCCATTATTCAATTCACATGTTGCAAAAGCTGCATTGTGATTTTTCCCAATGATTACGCCTAAGAGCGAACATAAGAATGCGATTAGATACAAACTGTTATTCAATACTGTACTTCGAACCTAATACTTAACTAAAACTCATCAAAATGGTTGGTAAAACATGTGTACTTACTTGGGACCGGTTCTGGGAATGTCCACTTTTCTTTTTAGAGCATTGTCACTGTAATTGAATATCTTACTTTATTTTTAGCAGCTTTTTGTCGCCATTTAGATTGTTAAGAGTCGTGAAGAAGAAAATCGATTCTACATACAGGTATATGTGTCCTCCCCATCCGTCTCCCGGCGCTAGATAATTGAAAAAGTGATTTTCCGCCGATACAAAAGTGCCACAATGCAGCTTTGTGTCGAACATCGCCTCGACTGATTACCCTTTTTGTTTGGGATCAGAAAAAAACAAATCGCATGGAGGATGTATGTGCCATTGAAATCCCTGCGATTCTTAACACTTTTGTAAAAAACACGAGAGATAAATGAATTAACAAACAATATCTCTTGTTTTTGTTGGTATCGATTCTAGTCACGTGGGTACCTACGCGGTACCTGCGCTGTGCACAGTACGCACATTTCTCTAAATTTCCAACCCTTTGTACGAGTCCTGATATAATCTTTTTCTTTAATAAGAGTCATCACTTATTCCGTATCTCATTTGCCCCTTATTTACAACCTCGTTCTATTTGCTTTATTTGTATCCTAGTGGCATAATTCATGTTGATTGGATTGGGTCCCTTTGGATTTACATTCGAGATGCGGGATCCTAGGTTTTTATGTTTATTTTGCTAAATAATTACTTTGGATACAGCGGATCCTTGGTGCGCGAATTCTCGAAATGTCAACAAATGTTAAGCTTTCGATATGCAAGTTTTCGAAGTATCACTTGAAAGGAAGAATGATTCTTTTGTGCAGTGCGGTAAGCTTGATCGTATTTCTCGGCGTGAATTTTTACTCCATATAAATCAAACTTCAGCCGTGTATTCATGACCTTTGTATGAGCCTTATTGTTTTCCCCGTGCTATTATTCACTTTGGTACCTCGCCTAGTGTTCTGTCCGCTAGTTATTCATCTTCCGTTCGTTCTATATTCACGTTAACATCTCTCTACACCGCATTCTATTTCTCTTGAACTGTGACTCTTGCACACGCATATATGGATGGTAAATGGAGATAATGTTTCACTCTGTCTATAAATATCGCGCGTGCATTTTTCGAAGAATTAATTACCGCGACTTATCTACCAATCGAAGTAAAACATTTATTTTGTATTTAAATTTCTCTGTAAATAAAACAATCAACAATTGCTTTGAAGATATCTAAGTAAACTAGTTCTGCCCCTATCGCTCTTTAAAGTCTCCGGCATGTTCCCTATTATTATTCTTGCGCTGTAAGAGTGAAATGGTAAATTGTCGCAGATCTAGTCTTGTAGAATAACCACTAAGATGCTCGCCATACCAAGTAGGCGCCGGACACAACACAGCATCTCAATGAGGTACCACAGGGATCGCATTCTTGACCCCATACAGTGCCCCACTAATTAGTCTACGATAACAACTACTTGCAACTTACCATTTCCGACCGTGTCTTTTTTTGTGTTGATAAATTAGTACTTCAAATGAAATCTTCATTTATTACACAAAAAGACAATTTTTAAATTAATGTATGTCCTTACTTAGACGTGATTATCATTTTATATTGGAATTCCTAGTTGGTCGCGGGGTTCTAAGTTTTTCTACTACAGCACCTTGTACATCTTATCTCTTCAATAATCTCTCTCACGAGCCATTACAAACAATATCGTGCTTTGGGTTATCAATATTCCTGCCCTTCCTTATAGATTATTTTCAATACATAAATCCATGCGGTTAATTAAATGAAATCTAGCATGGACTCTATAAGGAACAATCGGTTATTTTTATATTATAAAATTATCTTAATAGGACTCTTGTATTGCAATGTTTAACAATAATAACTGAACGCAAGCATACTCATTCACAGGAACCTGGTTTTCTTCTCAAATTTGCTCGAAATGCATTTACCTGAAACAAAAGAAAAATTTCATTAGTAAATTTATAATTTTCTACAAACCCTGCCTAAACCGAAAACACACAATTTTAACTTTCCTGTCTTGCTAACTAGTCTCTTTTTCAAGTCCTGTCATATTAATTAATGTTCCATTTCAATTCCTCTTATTCTCGTTGCGACATTTTACCCACCTGTTCGTTTCTTGGCTTGATCTTACTCAACTAGTTTTTTTCCACCGCTCATCACGGGTATTAAAACTCTATCTTATAGACCATCGATCTAAACGCTATTGCTTTTATTCTGCACACTCTCGTCACTTTCGTTTACCTTTACTTAGTTACTAATCATAGCTTGAGCAAATGACGATTAATTTAATTAGCAGTGAGAATCTCCTTTTTTTTTCTTTTGATTGGAAGATGATATATATCAGAACATGTATAAATATCGTTTATCTAACGCTATCGTCCTGAATTCCCATGGCACTGGCGTATTTAAAATTTAATTAGCTAGTAAGCGGGAAGAGGTGTTTTAAAAATTATCCATGCTAATGTTTTCGCTCGCGGTGTTTATCAACATAATCAACTTTTGAAATATTTTTTGCCAGGTTCTTAAATTCTTTTTCTCTTTAAATAAATTATGTTTATTTTTAAATTAATTCTTTATCTTGAGTTATGTCGAAACACACGTCGTTTCTTTCGGGTTTTGATCAGTCTAATTATAAGGCAAATCGCCATTTTAATTATGAGAAACTCCGAATTTATTACTAACCACAATATCCATGTGAGCTTTGTAATGGATCCACCTTTGGAAGGATCAATGACACCGGTTACCAGCACCCATGGTATTATTCGAGGTCGGTTAGGAATGGGTATGTCATGGTGCCCGCATTGTATCCTGCCATATTTCTATACCTGGTACCTATTAGCAACGATTCTTCCGCTACCTGAAGTGGCAATTGGCTGCATTATGTTTTGCGGACGCGCTTGATCGATTCTTATAAAGTTATCATCATAAAAGATAAAAAAATCTCGTTGGACATGTTTATTAGTTCAGTTTCTGTCTGCTTTAGAAATGATTCATATTTACCGATTTACATATTTTTTGAGAAATGGCTGGGATACAAAAACAGTTTTCACGGAATGTTAGTCACGTAAACGGAGTCGATTTAAGACACCTTTGATGGGTTTATAACATACTAAAAATAGAATATTTTCACTGGTTTTTTCCACGAACATGATATTTAATTACCTACTTTCCGATGTTTTTTTTCTCTCCATGTTAATGTACTCTATTTTCAGTGGTTTTATACTGTTTTCGGCGTTATCCGTAAGCCAGTCTTTTATGCTGTATAATAAATAATCATATTTATAACTTGTACGTTTACTATATAATTATGGTTTGCTTTACGCTGTCGCGACAGGAAAAAAGATTCAATCGACTCCAGACGTGCAATTTTGCTTTCGTCTTTGGATTTGCGTATCAAATTGAATATTATCTCGTATAGCGCATCTTCGTGATTTAATGTTTGACGGATCGCGAGAACAAGGTTTATTTAAAGGACCTGTTTCTTACCAGTCGTTATTTTCAATTTATATCGAATGATCCTCCAGAGAACCGAGCTATTTTTCATTTCTCTATATCTATTTCTTTAACCTACTATTTCTTGACTTTTTTTCAAATTACTTTATACATATATTATAGTAACGACTTTCGATTTTGCGTTTTCATAAATATACGTACAATCGTCACACTGCCGATAAGCTAAATGCGTTGTAGTATGCGGGTAGGTCACTCCATTATTGATTTTTAAATTTTACTATCTACAATTTGTACGCAGTGGTTTGTTGGTTTGCAATAATTTTATAATATTATGACTTCATTCGTTGTTTTTTTTAAATAATTTAATTATAAGAGCCTTATTAGAAGATTTAGTTCGATCATCGCGAAAATTGATCCATATTATTTACTTAAGTTTGATTGGTGCCTTAAAATCGATAGTGGCAAATAAGAACTTATCGAAAGAAGCAAAATTGGCAGTACACAACGGAGTTCTGGTACCAACCCTTATGTATGGTAGTGAAGCGTGGTGTTGGAAAAAGAAGGGTGAAAATAGACTAAAGGCTGTTGAAATGCGATATCTCAGGCGAATGTGTGGTAAGACTATGTATGATAGGTGTACAAATGTCGAAATTAAAGCAGAGTGCTAGGCTGAGGTAAGCATTATCGAAAAAAATAAGAAAGGGCTTTTACGATGGTTTGGTCATGTGGAGCGAATGGATGATGAAAGAACGGCTAATAAAATATGTGATGCAACGGTGCCTGGATGTAGGAGCCTAGGAAGGCCGAAAAAGACATGGCATGACCAAGTACGACAAGTACTTTAAAGTCGGAATAATCGGCGTATGTGCATGAGAAGATGTATGAATGTAGAGGAAGCAAAGGAAGTATGTCAGGACAGAGTGGTATGGCGTTCTATCCCCTCTGCCTACCCCTACGGAGAAATGGTGTGATGGTTAGTTAGTTAGTTAAGTTTGAATCAGCCTTATTTTGTTTTCATCGCTATTTGACTGTAACCAGTTGAGCAAGTCAGAAATATTGAAATGAAATTAGAATTCCGTAAAACAATTGCTTATATTATCTCTTCAATAAGCCTTCATAATAATAGATACTCTTCGATTCGTTCGTTTTCCGTATAGAATACTAGTATGCGTGTAGGATGAAGGATAATTTACTTTAATCTACGACTGTATCTAGATTGTTGTACTTTAAATCAGATCCAAGATTTCTTAGTCATTACGTGTTGTTAAAGTCAATATCCCTCATAAATACAGCCTCGGTCATACGTGTAATGTATAACTAATGAATTATTCTCGCCTTCCGGACCGTACGAGTATGTATATAGCGTCTGTGGTTATTTATTACTTAACACACAGCCGAAGAGGTGTTTGGAAATTAACGAACCTTTCCAAAACCCATTCCCTGCGTCTTGGAACATAAATGGCGCCAATTCAGTGGTACAAATAACCGCAACAAAGAGCCAAAGCCGACAGTAAATTCCAGAAACAAAACGGTTCATTTTGAAACGGGATCATCTCGTATTTACTTGCATGTGATGACTTTTCACTTCTTGGATTGAGAAGAAGCGTGTTTGTATTGTTTCGTTAGAAGCTGATTTTTATGATAGGGAATAATGAGCCTCCTTTGCGGAACCCAGTAAAAGCTAAATTTCTCACCGGATCTTGTTTGTGCATTGTACTAATTAGTAAACAACACTAAACACGTCTATCAGAGATTTTGTGTCAGCTGTTTCACCTTGTAATTGATGTTTCCCAACTGTTTTACTGTTTGAGAAGATGTTGGGATTAGATATTATTAGTTTGTAATTAGAAATGTTTTGTAAAGCTATTTTTAATATCTTAACAGTTCTAAAATGCTTTTTGTGCTCTCCGCTGTTATTTTGTAATGATGTTGAATTTATTTATTAACTATAGAATATATTATATTTGAATAATTTAAGTGCCAAAAACAAGGTGCTCTTAAAACGCAATACAGCTCAAATAACTATAATTTGTGAATCGTATTTTTTCCTTTTTTTAAAAAAAATATTTTCAAAAGAAAAATTTTTGTTTACAAAGAAATACATAAAATCAAATACACATTAAAAATAAAAATAAAAAATCCCACCAAGGCATAGCCTGTTTGTAGGTATACTGTGAAAGTCAATGTGAATGTGTTCAAACTCTTTCAAGCAGCATGCACGAGGCAAAAGAGAAAAAGATAATTTAAAAAATACAAGATATTGATATATTTATATAAGAAGAAGAAGAATGCGTATTTATTTCAAATAACAGAACTTTTTTAACCAAAAGTTAAAGGTTATAGGCTCATTTTATGGAATAGTTGGTAGCGAATTCTTCTATATTGTTTTTCGATTTAGAACTGTCTCGAATCCTTTGATAAAAAGAGGAAAACGCAGATAGCGCGTATCGCCACATCGCTGACAGGACACGGGCTACCACTTGCATCATGGAGAGTTTACACTGACAGACTTTTAAGGTTTCACTTTCGTTGTAATCTTATTTCAAGTTTCAACAGGGTTTTTTTTATTTAACGTCTTTCGTATTAAGAAGCAAAGTTCCAATCATACAGACGTACTTTCTTTGCCGCTTTTATTCAAAATCCCTTAAACTTTCTCCGATTATAATTAGATAATACATTTTAAGATATATTTAGAAAAAAAAAAATTATTTAAAATATTCAAAACAGTGTTTTTAAACAATAGATAAGTGATAAATAAACAGATTCATTTCGAAAATTAATGGATTTTCGGCGTGTATTGATAGAAACGTCCATTTATAGCAATTATAACTACAACCTTTTCCTCTTAATTAATAAAACAGTTTTTAATAATCCAAAATTTAAGAAAAATCAACTTTAAAATCAACTTAAAACTCCATAAAAATAATTCATATACTTAATGTATATATCCATAGTTGTAAAAAAATAATCAACCTAACAAAAAATGCCTTATTATTAAACATTTAAGTGTAAACTGAACAAAAAATTCAGCCAAAAACCCTAACTAAACCTTTCCTTTGGTTTTTACTGAAAAAAAACTTTGTTTACTGAAAAAGTACGATTAAAACCATTTTTTTAATTAATTGCCTTTCGTGCTCAATTTTAAGCAAGAAAAAAAGCTGTAATTCTTTCCCTGCAAACTTGACTCCATAGACAGTGGCAAGTATGCTTTGTGCAATATGTGGTCTGTACCCAGTGTAAAGACGCTCACCAAGAGATGCTCCTATCTGATCTGAATTCCTCGCACGACTACTCCAAGTACTCACTCACCTATTACCAAAGGTCATGCCTGCTTTGATGCGGATGGAATTGTGGGTAATCTGTTACATAGTCGGATCGGGAATCAATCCTACTTGCTACCCTTAATTATTTATCATTGGATCTGTCAGAATCTCATTATCCTACCCAACGAGCGCAAGTCTTGATCGTTGCACTTGCATGTAAGCTGAATAGGTAGATTTGCAAATGGCTAACTAACTAACTAACCATCACGGATAGAACGGCCTTCCTCGACTTCTACATCCAGGCACAGTCGCATCATGTATTTTTTTAGCCGTTCTTTCATCATCCATTCGCTCTCCATGACCGAACCATCGTAAAAGACCTTTCTTAATTTTGTCGATAATGCTTATCTCAGCCTTACATTCTGCTCTAATTTCAACATTAGTGCACCTATCATACATAGTTTTACCACACATTCGCCTGAGAGATCGCATTTCAACAGCATTCAGTCTACTTTTATCAAATTTCTTTTTTCGTCAAATGGCTCATTTGACAAAAAAAAATTGCAGTCTGTGACGAACGGTCCACGCGATTGGTAGCTGCAAGACGAGTTGTGATCCAGTCTCTTTTTCTTCAGCGCAATTTCTTGCAAAAACAGCCTTATAAAAATTATTTCATTATAAAAATAGTAATTGAAAACGCATTTAAAAAAAATATATATATTTATTTATTTACTGGTATTTGTACTATTGTCTTGTACAACATGTTACCAGTCTGAAGATGCCTGTAACAGGGTGAAAGCGCTTACTGGCCAAATAAATAAAAGTGGAAGTGGAAGTAGTTTTATTTATTAGTATGGCATATTAAAATAATTCAATCATAGAATACCACCAAGTAACGTCAATCAAAATTATTTATTCATACATTGAAACAATTGCAGTCTGAACAGTTAAAATTTATCATGACCCGACTTGCTAGATATAAATCCGTTTTAAGTCGTGACATTTACGTTTGTTAATTATTAATCATTATAATTAATAGTTACTATTATTTATTATTTTTATTAATTATGTTGCCTGTACGAATTCTGAATGAAATAATGAAACTGCTCATCGAATTTTGCAGACGATTTGAACGTAGCCCCCTATTGAAATATTTGGATACTGTTTATCATAGAAACGCAAAAAAAAAAATTTTTATGATTAAAAATTAATTTCGCACTGAAATTAAAAGTTGCATGTCGAACTCCTGCTAAAAATCCACGTGCGTTGAATCGGACAAATACCGGATACTTGACTGTTGATTTGTGATCGGAAATTATTGGGATCACAGGTTTCCAGACCGCTCATATTAAATTTGTAGGAACGCAGTCACCCTCGACCGCTCGTGGCCAGCCTACCTACGGTTTCGTAACGGCCGCGGTTCCACTCTTGCCCGCGCGTTTTTCTATTACTCAAACGGTCATTGAACGTTTCCGTCATCTGCCAGAAAGTGTAAAGAAGCATTTCTTATGTTTACACCCGCTGATTCAGCATTGTGCCTTGATGTGGCAATACATAAATTATGGCCAGCAATTATTGGATCCACGCGATCTCAATAATCTTTGGTTATCGTTTCTTTCTTTCCGAAAATTCAATTCACAATCATTTTAGCACCACCTATCCTATTTTTCTATTCAATCAATATTCACCGATTCCGTGAATGCTTCATGACAAAAAATATACTTTTTATCACTCTTTGTGAATTTAAACAGCGAATTTACTGCTGTACGATTTTTTTTAAATAATAGGTTTTTTATACTTTACAAAATTGTATGTTGTAAAACACTTATTTTATGATTTTTTTACGTGTCAGGAATGTGACTTCTGTGTTAGTCAACACGAGATTCCAGGAGAATATAAACGTGCGTAATATATGCCTTTATACGTAAGTGGTCCCGATAAAGTTAATTAAATAAACATATCAAAGATCTAGTGCCACCTAGGAGAGCAAGACTGGCGAGGAGATAGTTAGTGCTGGTAACCTGGTACCCGGTATGGAAAGCGATGTATCCTGGCACTGTGTTTACCAACATCATTGTCGATGGTATCAGGGCAGCAGAATGTACCGCTGGTGGAGGAGATAGCCGCGGTGTAACCGGCGCTAGGTCACTGGGGTTATGAGAATCGTTAGATCGGAATATCTACCTCTGCTTTCGATGTTCTGGGGTAGTAAAGGATATGCAATTGCCTCATTGCTCAAATTCGTACATTTGTTTTGTTTTGCGCTCGCTTTCTCCCTAATCGTGAATTCGTTCTGTGCAATTGTTGCTAGTTCCGTGGGAACTTCCCATTCATCGTCCGAATGACGTTTTTCTCTTTTCATCTAACTATTTATCCATGGTCGTATCATATTTATTACTATTGGATGGATTGCTCCCCCTATTCGTAGTATTGCGGACTTACATTCTGAATACCGTTTGTAAACTAGATGTTGCTTTCCGTTACTTAGAACAACACGTTATTCAAGTATTATAATACCATTTGCTTTTGATACGTTGTATTTTTCTTTGGTATTATTTTATACTTTTCTCAATTGTGTCCTGTCATAAATGTTGGCTGTTTTTCAACCAACACGTCTTTATAAAATGCTATTTTTCATATTTGAATCTAAGCTTAGAAAAAGCTCCTTTGAAAAAGGAATTGAATAAAACCTCAAAAAATCTTTTGATTTCACATAAAAATAAAAATTTGACTACCTCAGCGAAAGTATTTCATAAATCCAATAATTTGTTTTTGTCGGCAATAAAAAAAATATGGGTATGTACCAAGATATACGAGCTTACTACGTGTAAACTGGAATACAAGCCTAAATAAAATCACCGCAACTCATCAATAAATACATTATCACATTGTATATAACGTTATAATTAGTTCTTGAACTATTGAAACTTTATCTTATTTACCTGCTCCATTTTCATATCACGTTATTTTATATTTCACAGCAAATCAACTATTTTATTGCATGTGAAAATCAATACATATTTGCACAAATCCATCACGTGTGATTAACAGTATTTTTTCGCAGTCCATATGCGAATAAATATTATTAGTAGGATAATCAATAAGTGCACAGGGCGTATAATTTGGTTACGGTTATTTGGTTCAGTAATAATTCGCTTGTATTTCATACCTGAGAACGGTATTAGTTCGCAGCGAATACAAGTAGCTAGTTAGGGCCTGTGATATTAGCTAGCTATATTTTACCGTTCTTGTATGCACGGCAAGTGCATCGCGGCCGGTCAGCGCTGCATCTACCGTTAATCAGGTAGTTATATTGATACGGATTTAAATTGCGATTCTGTTATCAGCAAGTGAGGAGCGCATGCGCTTTTGCTAATTGTAAATCTACGCGTAAATAGCACCCATCAGAAGATACTGTTAGCAAATAATAAGGGTGTTCAATCATTCCATGTCTGAACTAACGCAACGTGGGCGTTTTCCTTCCGAGCACATGATTGCGTAAAAAATGATGCGGAATGGATTTTCTTTTTTTTTTTCTTTCTCAAAACATGTCGCTTCACTTTCGATTACTCACAAGACACATTGAAACCAAAATGCACCTACTACTGTACCTGCTTTAACTAGTTACTTATAATAGTTCAAGGGAAATATATGTAAGTACTTAATATGATTCTGCACCTATGTATATTATTATCATCTTATACATATATGCATATTTTATGTCCCTATCAAATACAAGATTGCGTACAGAAGTGACTTGATTTTTTTTATGTTGTCCTTTTTTTAATGTACCTAAATATTGACAGATATCTCTCGATAACCTAGTTCATAAAATACATTTGATTTTAAAAAAACACGGGTATTCAAATCAGTGAATCCGTGCTGGTTTAAAGGTACAATATGTAAATTAAATCATTATTGTAATGTAGCAACAAACAATGTTATTTTCCAAGTATACAGCAAAAAATACAAATATTTGGACCTACTCGTAGGTATGAAGGTACTTAGAAAAAAAAAAAAAAGTATAATATTGTTTTTTAAACGAATAAATGAAAACCATAGACCTCTACACCTAGACTCTATATCTATGTAATGGAATAAACGCTTGAACGTAGTTTTTTATTCTCGTCTTTGGACAGACTGAATTACAGACTTACTTATTCCTTTTCCATGGAAATATCTCTTATCAACTACCCAAATAGGTATATGTAATGTTTAATTAAGGGGATTTCCAACAAAATTTCAGTCCAATGTTAATAATTTTTAGCATTTTTGTCACATTTGTTTACCTAGTAAAGTGTAGAAACGCATCGTTTGTTTAAAGCGAAATTTTCCAGATACTTCAACTTTCTATCTAACTAAATATTGTGACTTAAAGAGGCCAACAATGGTCGTATTCCACGAAGTGGAGTGAAGAGTTTTGCATATTAAATTGCTAATGGAAGAAAGTGTAATTTGATAAAGATATACAATCGTCAGTTAGGTATCTACATAAGGAATCCAATTACGAATGAGCTTTTACTTACTATAAAAACGGTATCAGTTTTCGAAATACAAATTACTTAGATAATTTTAATCAACTTTCTTAGCAACCTGTATTGGACCCGTTTTTCAACAAAATAAGAAAAAATTATTTAATCATTTGTCGCAGGTACCTAATAGTGCTAAAAAAAACGCGATTTTGTGTTTATCGATTATGAAAATCAAATTAGTAAATTACTAGTTTGTATTTAAATGTCTACCTTTATTAATTGAATACATTATGTAGTATTATGTGTTCAAAGTATTAAATTAATACTTAAAATATGTTTAGGACTCGGATTTCATTTCATGTCTTTTCCCCCTGGCTATATTCCTAAATATCATGCCATTTTTCTAAAGGGGTAGGCAATGTCAAGGGTACAAAATACATTTGTAACAGATTGTAAATATTTTTGCAGTATTTTAAGCGTTAATTATTATATATTCTTAAAAGTTGTAAAAAATACTGTCACGTCCGTAAACGGATATGAAAATAATTGTAAATGTTGTAAATTATCATTATTATGTCATCAATATTCGCATTAACTTTATCATGTAAATTAATTCATAGAGTTTATAATGTTATATCGCCATAGTAAGTACGTTGGTTCAAGTCCTGGTTTAATGATTTAATGGGGAGTCGATGATGAGATGATTTTTTGGATCGCCTCTGGTCATGCGTAGGATTATGAAGTACAAAACGCAGGTTCGATTCACATCTAAAACCAACCCCCATAGTTTTATTCGGGTACGACCCTTTTCATTTTTATCGCAATAGTTTCGATGCAAAATACTTAATTGAATTTGGTTTCTCTTCATAATATATCGTATCTGATACTGGCACTGAAGCACAAAACTAATGACCATATAAAAAAAAATATTTATCATATTACCACAATATCATTTTACACAGAAACCCTTGGAATCTACTTTCATCCGGCGAAGGCGTTTCGGCTGGCTAGGCCCATATACTACGTTATGCCTTCCGAGAGCCTTAACCATGCTTGCCTATTTTACAAGGCATCAGGTTCTCGGCGTCCTGGTCGTCCACTGTTGACAATTCGTCGGTAGTTTGCGTCAGAGCCGCGGGACGTGGACTTGGCTTGGGAGGATGCACGGGAGCTGGCGGCTGATCGCTTGGCCTGGAGGCAGGTTGTGGAATCCATATGCTCCAAATAGCGAGCGGATATGGTATGACAATGATGATGATCATTTTACCAATGCTGTGCCCTATGTACCATTACGTGTGAATAAAGGGAAAAGAAGGAACTTTATTGAAAATTGGCAATATTTTAAGTGCGCATAAATACTCAAATCATTATTAAGGACCGTTATATCAAAGTTGTACACCCAACAAATAATATTATAGTAGGAACTTTTTTAATTATAATTTTTTTTTTTATTATAAAAACGGTTCTTAACTTGTCATATGGTCAGGTTTTATCACGCTTTGATCAGCAATAAGATAATACGATACTTTTTCAGAAATGTAAATGGTTCTACTGAAAACTTGGAATTGTTTGAGAAATGTCTTGAGATGGTCATCCTACCAAAATAGATGTTAAATATTAAATATTTTTTTAGTACATACAAGAAAAAAAAAAAGAAAAAATATTGTGAATGAATACCTCAGCACGGGCAAAAAATGTAAATTATACTTTATAAAAAATATTTAAAAATTGGAGAAATGGTCCAGAATTTGTAATCATTTAAACAATGAATCATTCAGCTAAAAATACATATTTCTCTAACCCCTTTAACATTTATTACTTATTTTCTGTCCAAAATGACGTTATCCCTATGCTGAAAAATTCATTTATGTCATATTATATTTTTAATATGCCATCGCCATATACCTAATGTATATCTCTTTTGTTTTGCTCGTTCTTCATCTATCTGACATATCCACGATTAAATATAAATTCCCTTATTCACTTTTCTTATAATGGCCCTTGGTTTCCAGGCCTCGGATTAATGTAATGAAAGCCTTAATCACGCCAAGACGTCGGGTTATATTTCATCTGGTCGCCGGAATGGCCTTGTGCGACTATGGACACCTTACCCCACGATTATTATTACCATTTATAGCCTGGTTTTATAATATGCTAATCAACACCGTAATGGTGGTTTGTTCTCCTGCGAGATAGAAAGAACGCGATTTTATAATTTATTGAGAATTTTAATAAAAATATTATTTTTGTTTTTTACGAAAATTAATAGTATAATCCATCAAATCTTAATTTTATATTACAAACTGAAAAGTTTGCTCCAAATAGCTTACACACCTGGTCCAAATCGAAACATTCACAGACCAATTAGATAACATTGCTTTTATAATGCTGTATTTATCAGTTTTTATTATTATGGATAATTTATATTGCGCCGTTTTCGTATAAATATACCTCAAGTGCGCTTTATTATAATACTTGGTGTACCAATGCATGCACCATTGGATGCGGATAAGGGAAAGTAGTTGTAGCAGTAGTGACTTTATGTTTCCATGTCGCCTTTTACAGCAATATGGACGACATTCAAAAATGTATATTTCAGAATACAAAATTAACAAAAACTTCGCACAACCTAACTTCAGAAAAAATATCGATAAATTTCTAAATAACTGTCTATTATGCGTATATTAAGAAATTTAAACATTCATTAAGTGAAAATCATTCCAAAGTCTTTCTGATTCATTAAATTATCGCAATGTTTGAAAAATATACCTATTGTACTGTAGTTTTTCGTTTTATTTATCAATCGTGCTTCAATCTAATGACTAAAAATTCCCCATTGTGTTTCTAAATACTTTCAGAGCAAAGAACGAAAATTCCGTTTTCACCGAGAACGTTTTTTTTTCAATGTCACTGCCAAATCTTTAGCAATTAAAATTTTGATTCAACAGTTCGGGAATCGCATTGTGGGACAGGATTCCCGACTTTAATGGCACTAAAATTATACGCAACCACTTGAAAAACCAACTTTAAGACGGACCTAATCGCCCTGACCGAATTCACCAACTTCGAATGCCTACGTTTTTATTTTCGGTTACAAAAGACACCATGTTTAAAAAAAGATGGTAATATCGCCAGCATTTTCAGTATGTCCAAATCCTTGTTGATAAAATTCTGCATATTACGTTTTAATTTCATGATGATGGTAATTTAATTTTCGATGACAATTCTAGTTTCGTATTTCCTTACATGTGTTTAATTTTTATTAATATTTTATTTCGAAGATAAATTACTACTACTACTTTTCCTTATCTGCACGCAATGGTGCATAGGGTACTGCATTGGTATAACAAGTGCAGTGTTAATAATAATTCTATAAAAAATATCGCTAGTATCAAAATATAAAAAGTTTGTTCACATAAGTTGTGAGTAGGTACGTTTTGTTGAAATAAAAGAATTTGTGTTAAAAAATAATCATTTTTTTTAAATGTGAGTTGTTTTGTGAATTATATCAAATAAAGTTGGATTACGAGTACGTAATTTAGGACTAGCGCAACTTCAGTGAACATGGACGATTTTACAATATTATTGATTTGGAGCAGATTTTTTAAAAACTACAAAATAATATGCTCTTAAAATTCATTTAAAAATTATATACCATTTTTTATTTTTTTAAATCTACTCATGAGTTTTGTTAAATGAATTAGTTAGATGATTTGGTGCACCAATACAGTGCCCCTATGCACCATTGGGGTGCAGAAAAAAGAGAGTAGTAGTAGTAAAAAATAATAACATACACTAAAATTTTGTGGCACCCTGTTTTCTAAATTAGAGCTTTTTGAGCCGTGGTCAGCACGTCTGCAGCTTTCTTTTGGCGGTACTGTGCCGCCATCGCGCGGTTGAATGCGAAAGCTCTGAATAAAATTTATTCAGCAAGCACGCCCATTAAACCAGATAAACTCTAAGCTCAAAGCTCCACAATAAATTATCCGCCAAGTGAAGGCGCGGAGTCCCTTGTACTTCGCTCTAACACTTGCTACTTGTTAACCGTGTATCATAATTACTTGTGAAATGTGTATTCAATAATACTTAGAACGTGTGCTTTCATAAATTATGTTTATAATTTGATAAATGCATGCTTTTTTTAGTTAAATGGCTAGAAATTTACTGTATGTTCGTTCAAAATACTTCTTATTTTTCATTCATTATACCATATCCGCTCCCTATGTGGAGCATATGGGAATCCACAAACTGCCTCCAGGCCAAGCGGTCGGCCGCCAGCTCCCGCGCATCCTCCCAAGTCAAGTCCACGTCCCCGCAGCTCTGACGCAGACTGCCGACGAATTGTCAACAGTGGACGACCGGGACGCCGAGAACCTGATGCCTTGTAAAATAGGCAAGCATGGTTAAGGCTCTCGGGAGGTATACGCAGTATATGGCCCAGCCAGCCGAAACGCCTTCGCCGGATGACAGTAGATACCAAGGGTTGCTGTGTCCGTTGCCTCACCTCTGTGTTCCTTACAAAGTCAAACCACCGCACACCTAAAATACTTCTTAACAAAGTAAAAATAAACTAATACTACTACTTTCCTTATTCGCTCCCAATGGTGCATAAGGCACTGCATTGGTACACCAAATGCAGTGTATCTCGATCATTTTAGTACACGAAGTTAAAATGATCTGTCTTACGCTTTCAAAACCATTCCAAGGTATTATATCGCACGTACAATTTTTTTTTTCAAAATTAAAAAACAACTGCGCAGATAAAGCCAACGATGATTATCGTAGGAAAACGTAGGCCATTTTCTTGATTTTAATTTTAAAATACCTTTTCATAGAGGTTATAAAAATGTCTAAAAATAATTTATGTATAATTATGATAGTTGCAAAAAATTGTTTCAAATGACGCTCATATGTATGCAACATTGAATCCATTCCGGCATCGCATGATTTCAAATTCCTTTTATCTTTTTAAAATTCGTATCAGTGTATTCATCTGCCCGGGTAAATGATTTTCCTCATAAAACAAAAATCATTAAAAAAACTTTCGCTTACATTTTATATTCGAAATGCGTCGCTCATTAAATCGATCGAGATTAGGGTTTCCGAACGTAAAAACTAATATATAATTTTACCCTTAAACGTACACTGACCTAAAATGCATCATTATTATCCTCACCGACATGATCCGATGTAACAAAAAAAATATGCAAATTTGTATAAAATTATAAAGGAAAGCAAATTATATGAAACGCTTTTAATATTGAAGATTTATGGGTTTTCCCACACAAATATAATGTTTCAATACCCTTTGAAATGCAGTATGTGTGTACACAGGTATTTTAGTGGTACCTCGAAATTGCAAGCGTTTATCTGAACATGCAATTATATGCACATTTTCAAGGCATGCAACCTTTTTTTCGATCGCTATCCCTTGCGCATCGACAGACATGAGGATAAAATATTTTTCAACGCGTGGTGATGTTTGAAACCCGCGATTTTAGTTTGTCGCTTTGGAATTTGATAAATGGCTGTCGAAAGCGTTTTTGAAGGGTTTTTGTTTTTAGTATCTGATAAGAATTTTAATTAGTCGGTATTCTCGTGCATGCTTTAAGAAATATAATTATATTTAGATCGCGTTAAGGTACTTTTTTAGCTTAGTGCTGTTTGTATTTTTTATTTTCATTTTACCTACATTTTTAACATCAGGCACGATAGCCAAATGCGCTACCAATATGCTACGAGGCGAACTACTTTTCCATAATTATTTTTCAATGCATTATCACTGTACCTACTCACGACATAAAGCGGATACTTTCGCAATAATTGTGATCCTGATTCGAATAGGAAGGCAAAATGACCAGACAAAATGTTTATTTTTAATTTTACCAAAAAAAAATGATTTTTTTATGGTTTTCAAAATTACTTCTCTAAAAAATAACCATTTTATTACCTTCTGGATGTAAATACATGGTATAAAAAACTCGATGTACAAGCGGGAAACCAGTGAATCTGCGTCATATTTGGGGTCGATTTTGGATATTTTTTATTTATTTCACCCATAGTTTTCGAAAATGTCAAGCACGAAGTTGTTTTTTTTTTTCTAGAAATTTCTGCAAATTGTTATCAAATATAATTTATTTAATCAAATTAATAGAATCCATAAATAATTTTACCTTATCTGAGGCACTAATGAAAGCTTTTATGAGAAAAAAAAATTTAATTTTTAAAGCTCAAATTAAAAAGTCGTGTTACACATTCGACTCCAAATATGATGTAAATTCACCAGTTTTCGGGTTGTACCTACTACGAGTTTTGTTATACCATGTATGGTATGAATTATACACGATTGGATATTAAATCTATTTAAAAGTGTGATACTTGGATACCTTGGACTGGCGCTGAAGCGTAAGACTGATTATCTTGGCTTCGTGTAATGAAATATCTATATTATTAATTTGTTTCGCTTTCTTAACTAACATTTTTTACTATATGAATCCTCACTGGTCTAAATCCACGGTGTACACTACACGTGGTGTACGAATGCTGTTCCCTATGCATCATTGGGTGTGGATAATGGAAAGTAGTAGTAATATATAATAAATTATTGTGTAGAAAGAAGTATTCTTTCTAAAACCAGTAGACAAAAAAAATTGCATCGTAAAACGCTTTTCAAAAATTGAATTCCTTCATCATCGTCATCTCTTTTCAGCACCTAATGGTGCATAGGGCAATGCTTCGGTACACAAAGTGAAGTATTTTCAAATTATCTATTCCACGAACGCATGATGATCAGTCTAAATTTTCATTATAAAATGCATACCTTACGACTTGAAAACAAAAAATGAAATTTCAGGTAGCTGAACTTTATTGCATGTCTACCAAATCCCATTCGCAGAATTTATTTAACAATGCCATTAGTTTGTTATTTCGTACATTTAATATGGTACTACGTACGCCTTACTGTTTCGCCTACCCACATAATTAAATGCATTGTATTACACTTTACAAAAATGAACCACGATATATTCATCATTCTTAATTTTAAGTTTTTTTTTTTTTCTTGTGAAAAGGAACCAATTGCGTTTCTGTCTTATACTATTATATTTTCCAATGGTGCAAAAAGTAACTGCATTGGTGCATCAAGTGCATTGAAACGGTGGAAATCGCATTTTTATAGTTTTTTACTTAATGAAACGCTTAAATTAATTTTAACGTATTTTACATATATGAATTATTTACATTATTTTTGTAACTACGTACTGGTTGAAAATTATTTAAATAAATAAATATATATCTGTGGTTTTAGTTTGGTGAGCCTGATTCTTATCTTCTATGTTCCCGCCAATGAAAAATTATGCTCCTACTTTGTACCGATTAAAAAAAACTAATTAAAATGTATTTTTCAACCCTTATTTTTTTTTTTACAACTAAAATACCCTAACATTAATTTTATATTTTCCCTTTATTTAAAAATATTCCGTTTAAAATGCGTCCTGTTAATACATCCTTATTAACTATGCGTAGATTTTATTTTTCAGAAGTAATTTTCCTTTAAATATACATACCGTAATCACAGCAACTGCACTTTTTTCCAAATAATCAGCTTCCACAAAATGTTTTCTAATGTCTTTATAATGTTTCAAAAGACCGGCAAAACCAACAAGAATTCAATGAAAAAACTATCCACGGCTTTTCTACCACCGATTCGAGTTTTCACAAGGGGTTGAAATGCCAGGTATGTCCGTGAGTGTTACCTTCAAGAAGACCAATGTACAACCTTCGCGTACCACGGTCGTCGCGACACTGAACTTGAACATTCCCCGTTGGCCGGTTATAACATAGTGCGCAACCTTAACCTTGCATCCGCGGGAGGACGAGCAACTCCGAAGGACGGGGAAAAGAGAAAGAGGCATGAAAAGATACTGGGAAAGAGCGAAACAGGTGAAGAGCCGAAGACCTCGTACGAATGAGCGAACCATCAACGTCAAGTTTTGTATCGAGCAAGTTACCAATTAGTAGCAAGGTGTCTGCAGTTCGCTGCACTGGGCATGACATCTTTGAAGGCTGTTGCTTTCCTTTCTCTATGCTTATGCGTCATTATTTCGCGATTTTCTTCTTCGTGGAGTTTTTCTTGCAGTTTGCGTTCAGTATTTTCACCGGGGTCTTTCCTTTGCCTTTTCATTGTTTCGAGTGTTTGGTTTTGGTCTGGTTGTTTTTACTACGTTTCTCTTGTTTGCCTGTTTTGGGGGCGTGAGTTTGTTGCTTGGTGGAGCTGATATTCGCATGTAAGCGGTGACAGTCCGTTTGTTCTCCATAGTGCGGCTTGGTCAGACGTTGAACTCGCTTGCGTAATGGACGGGGAAGATGATTAATACGATTTAAATGAATCGCGCTCGTGTCGAGTGTGTTTATCATCTGTGTCTAGTACTCCCTCGTAATTCGACGTGCAATCCCTTTCTCAAGGGAGGGAATTAGCCTAGCCACGCCAATGTATCGTTGATTATAGTATTTTTTACAATAATTACGTGGATTACTGCGCTCTTACCTGTAATCCTAACTATTTTACATCCCTACACGGTGTACACATCACTTACATAAACTTATCTAGGAGGTTGTGCTTTAAATGCATTTTATTATTATTTGTTTCGAGTAATTGCGTAGGCTATATTTACATAAAACCTATCTGAAGTAGAAATTCTTCTTTATGTAGCAAATTTGCACTGTTAAACATAGTATGTGAATTTTTTTTTTTTTTAAAAATTGAAATGGGAAAATTTTTATCCTTCATTGAATTCTACCGCATTCGCACGTCTGATCATAACACTGTTTGCAACAGTATGTAAGTAAGCAAGTGAAAAGTAAAGAATTTTCGCAATTTTACTGTGGCAAAGTATGATTTTTTCTTAAACTCTTCAATTGCGAATACTCGCAGCAGCTGGCAGTTGGTCGCTTGGATTGGAAACAAATTGTGGATTGCATATGCTCCACATGAGGAGCGGATACAGAACAATAATCATAATTATTTGTGTTAATTTTCACATCTCCGGATTTTAAAAATGAGCAATTTGACCATTTTTAATATACATAAAGTACGATTTTAACTTAGCATTTAACTTTAAAATTAGAGCTTTATTAGAGATACTTTAAAGTTTTGCGTCTGTCACAGATTTACAATCAAGATTCACAGCTTAATGCGTTCAAATAAAAATGCATAGATAAAGTATGAATAACATTTTTTATAGTATTTAAAAGTGATCTGTTCATTATTTGCGTCGTGCCTTCATTACAGGTTACTGCACATCGCAAGTTTTTTTTAATAAATAAAAAGATTTAACAATTCAAATGTTTTTTGTGCATTTTAGAAAAGTTTCGTCGCAGAAGTTAACTAGTGGTCTTGAATTTTCGTCGTGTTCTTGAAAACATTATAAAAGTTCATTTGCGTGTAAAACTGGAACTCCTCATCAAATTATTCACGGTAAAACACCTTGTATATCACTGGAATTCCCCATTAAACGTATTCACGGTAAAACACCCTGTATGTCACTGGAATTCCTCATTAAATGCATTCACCGTAAAACACCCTGTATATCTTCGTTACTTCATAACTTGGCGCGGGCTTCTCTTAATTGAAGAAACGTCTTTATAGTTTAAATGCAGCGTACCCCACTTAAATTGTTTTATGGTTCCTTGATATCTGTTATTTACTTTGATTGCTCCAAGCAATCAATATACCTATATGTTGGCGCATACACGTTGCTTTAATCACTCTCAAGATTGTAAACTTTATAGCGACATTTCGTATTTTGATCAATTAGTTTTATTCCGAGACGTATTACAACACCTTATTCTTGCTATAATTGTATGGCGAAGTGTAAATTCCTTATCAGGAATATGATTTTATCTCAATATTACATTTCTATTTAATCTAGAATACCAGAAATCAATCCTGTGTGTCTTGGAAGTATAAATTAGTATTATATAAACATGAATATGTTAGGTCACATAAAAATGCAAATTTGGGTGGGGTTTTTTTATTTAAAAGTTCTTAGGATTATTGATGTATGTAAAGATTGTTACCGATTTCGAAGTCATTTCAATTTTTTAAAGCATTTATTTTATGCAATTATAAGCGCAGATAAAATTCAGTATATTTATGACTAACTTTAGATTAGATACTTCTACTGATTTTACAATTTTGGCAACACTACTCAACTGTCAAATAGTCGATATTCGAAATTTTTAAATTTCGACCTAGGTTTTTGTTCATAATCATCCCCCATGATCTCATACTGCAAACTTATCCGGATACATATTTCTAACTTGATAGAAAGGGAAATTTGTGTCTATTTATCGTCTGCATTTCTGTTTGCATGTGTTTGCGTGCAACTTGCACGCCAAGCCTGATCACAAAATTTGGTAATTCAAAATGGCTGATCCACATGCCTTCCCATCTGTCAGTTGTTCAGCCGAGGCCTATTGTATTCTTGTGACGTGTGAAGCAGCTTCATGGCATCTGCTGATGCAATCTTTTCCTACCATTGTTGCTAGATCCATTTCTCTCACACACGACTCCTGGGGTGATAATCTTCTGGAATCTCCATGCACATTAATTGTGAATGTTCATTATGCAATTATTGTGGAACGTTTCCAGCATCGGAGGCTTTAAAAATGTAATGAAATTGCCGACATTGACCTTTGGAGTAGAATGACTTTTACGATATCGTATTTATCTCAGACGTTTCCGGGTTTTCCGTTTTTTCTTTAATACATTTCTCTGTATTTAAACAAATAATTAACATTTATCTGCGTATCTCTGGCAATGTGAGTTATAAATGTTACTTGCTTCATTTCGTTAATACTTTTCGTTTATTTTCGGGACCATAAACTGAATTTTTAATGACTTTTCAAAATTACTTTTTATGGTCGCTAATTGATTCCAAACAACTTATACTCTTTATGATTTAAGGTATTTTTATTCAATTTCAGCCCAAACATATTAATTTACCTACCCCATATAATGAATGAACGGTAAAATAATACTTAGCTTCGTGACTAAAATTGTTCAAAGTTATTCCAAATTCAACTGTATTTCAAAAATAATATTCCTCTTTTTATAGTCATATTATCTAGGGGACAGAAAACTGTACAGTTTCTTGTGCAGTTTGCAAACTGTCCCGTATAAAACGAAAACGGCTGTCCTGATTTTTTTTATGTAAACGTTTAAATAGATTATTAGTAAATTTATTAATTGTTTTAAAAACGACGTAAAAAACAAATATTTTATTTACATTAAAAGCTATAATAACAAATCTTGTGTACATACACGATAATTAGCTTTGGAAGGCGCTTAAAAACATACACATATTTAAGCGTGTTTTTTGACAGACTTTACACTTTTCTGAACAAGAAACTTCACAAGAAATTGTGTAGTTTTCTGTACCGTATAAAGTGCGCTTTCCACGAAGCAATGTAGTTTTTTTTATTTGAATAAGTTAAATGACCACCCTCAAAAATCACCTCAATAATACAATATTATACCTTCTATACATTTTTCTGGTACATGCAAAACTCTTAGATCATAAATAAATTATAGATCTGTTATCTTCTTAACTAACACAAAAGCATTTAGCACATAATATATTTTTATGTTTAGATTCTTATGTTTTTTATAAAACCTTCGTGTTTTTGTTACTTAGTAATAATTTGCTTAATTTATTAGGTAGGTGCTTTTGAAATAACGGTGACTTAACGAATATCCAAGCGGTTACATTATTTCCCATGTCATATCAACTTGACTAACGAAAGATAACTTTAAGGTCCATTTATTTATTCCCCATGAAGTACAAACAAAAGTTCAACATGCTTATTGTAATTATGTACTTTTGTCTTACTTAACTCTGAGAAAAAATGAAATGGTTATATTATAAAGAAATCTCTTTATAAGCTGGATTACTCTAACTGGACGGGAAAATTTAAGGCATTTCATTGAATTAAAAAATTTTTACTAAAAAAAAGAAAAATTTGAGTTTTTATGATATCCGCCTCGTGGCATAGCGGATGGTGTGTTTTAATATGGTATTTTAATATGATTTTTCACATAAAAATATTTCAATGTGATACCTTGGACTGGCGCAGAACCGTAAGACTGATTATCTGGCCTTCACGTAACAAATTATCAAAGATTCATTGGACATATGCACCATTGGGTGCGCGGATAAGGGGAAGTAGTAGTAGCAGACATAAATATATATGCAAATTCTTCAGTTTTGGGCTGCTTTTAAATAGTCGGAAATAACTGTGCCAGAAAGCAGTTGAATAGTTGTTTCTACTAAATCACGCGCTTATCTTTTTTTGAGATGTATAAATGAACATTCGAATGAAGTTTTCCTACATGTGTCGCAATTGTGACGCGTATGTGATAGTAATTGGTAAAATCTCTTTAATAATATACCGATTACCGCCATATACGCGTCACAAATGCGATGTAGATGTCATATTAGAAAGGTGAGCCCGGGAAAAATTGGTGTGACGTTTTATCCTCTCCGTCAACCCATACCGAGAAATGCCGTGATGGTTAGATAACTAGTTACTTAACATATCGTTTATGTTTATTCTGTAATGCCACAATAATATTTATTCTACTTTTTTACTTTTTGTACATCTGTACAAAAAAGAAAAAGTATCTCATCTTCGATTTTTTTACGATTTTTTTTTTAAACTTATCGTTTTATAGACTGAAAAGGATTTCAGAAGAATCTTGACATAAGAGCTGGTGTCTTTTCTAAATTCGCAACGGTAGAAAGGGGAATAGAAAAGTGTGGGTGGACGGGAGTCGAACCCAAGAATAAGTGTGCTCGGAACTTACATAGTTCATACCATACTCATACTTTACCGACTAACTAACTAACTAACTAACCATCACGCCATTTCTCCAAAGGGGTAGGCAGAAAGGATAAAACGCCACACCACTCTGTCCTGGCACACTTCCCTTGCTTCCTCCACATTCATTCATTCATATTCATAAAATAAATTAAAAAGAGAATTAATCGTTATTAAAAACATTGGATCCTGAAACCATTGTCACCTATTTAAAATGCTATTGACACCAATTAAGCTATTATAATTACTGTGCTCAAGACTCAAGAAATTACAACATAAAAATGTCATACTCATATATACCATTTTTGTTAGTGATCATTTCCCCTTAAGTTTGTGCAAATTAATTTTGTTTAAATTGCAAAATTTATTAATGTTCCAAAAAAAAAAAAAAAAAACATTAAATCTGTTGCTCTCCTCGGCACGGGGTCCCCCAGTGAGGAATGCATTTAAGATGAAAACTGTAATAAACTATAAATAAAAAAATAAATGTTAAGCAAAATCAAGTTGACATCAAAATTATAATTTACAGAACCACTGCCAAAATTCGTAAAAATAATGAATGCATTTTATAATTTGGCTAGGTTAACCCTTAACCATCACATTAAGAGCAAGATAGTGACACCTATCATCGCATTATTACTAACACTCTCACGCAACATTTACTACAACATGGAAATGCGGTTTCTATTAGACAAACAAGACCTGTTTATTCCTAACATTAGAATGTTTTCTGACTTAATTATACGACTTAACCGTATTTTTTTGCATCGCTTGGCATTAACTCCAAACAAATTTCTTCACATTGAAGATTCCGTGAGATCTTATTTTGTTTTAAACAAATAATTACCTAATTGAATAACACTTTACATCTCAGCAGAGACGAGAAGTTTGGAAGGCAAAATGGACATCTATGTAGACGTTTACAAGACTTATGACCTGTCATTGGCTGTGTTAAGTGGCCACATTAAGTATTACAACATTTTCCTTTCCTTCCAGAATTTGATCCGTATCTGCCAATTATCAGACCCTGCATATATACATAAAAATGGCGCGATGATGAAATGGATTTCACATGGGAATACTCTGTCATTCATTGATAAAAATGCTAAGCATTTTAACGAGACTTCTATGACTGTAAGATTCTAAATCACCTACTAGGAAACGCCTGAAGATGACTCTTCCATTTTATATATTTGGTTATGACTTTTTCAACCTAATTTTTTATAAACAATATTTTGAGTTTGTTGGTTGAAAACCGGATTTTACCCATTACGAACTTGAAATGGGCGACAATAAAAAAAAAGATTTTTTGAGGTGGTGATTTTTATCTTAGGTACGAAAAAAACATTATTATGTCCGTAATTAATTTTTAAAATTTTGTTATTCACGATTTCCCGCCAAAACAGGTGATTATATGGTAGGATGCCCCTACTAATATTTAAACCAAGTTTTGATGAAGTAGCGCCTAAAATAGAAAAACTTACATAGCTCTGATTCTACGCATCAAGTATATATTCAGTACGACCCTTTTTGTGCGCTTAGGAGACGGGTGCTTTTAAAGCATCTGTTTGCGGTCAATCCGTTTTTTTAAGCTCCGTTTTTAAATATTTTTTACGAGGAATCTTTTGAATTTTTATTTTTTTATTTTTCACAGATAAATTTTGAATATTCATTACTATTCACACAAAAAAATACGTTTTAAAATGTAGAATATTTTCCCTTTTTAATAACAATAGTGAAATAATATTACATGTCTTCAAGTTTTTGAACTCATTGAATATTCCTAGGCTGGAAGTACCCAACCCGCTAAGGAAGAGCCGCTCAAACCACCCGCTTTTCAGTTTTTTACCTTACTTTTCCTTAACTTTTGATTTTTAACTTATACCACTTATCCAAAGCATAAGCAGTTCTTATACTTAGCTTAAAGCTAACTAGCTCTATAGGGTTTACTGTGCAAACTTCAGAAAACTGTACAGTTTCTTTTGCAGTTTGCAAACTGTCCCGTATAAAGCGAAAACTGTAAGAAATATTGAATGGTCTGCGCGACGTTCTCGGCTGACGTGACAGTTAATGCTTTTTTTTAAATGTAAACGTTTAAAATAAGTATTGATATACAGAATGCTTTTTTAAAAACGTTAAAAACAATATAACTTACAGTCGCCCTTAAAAAATATACATGATTAGCGTTTCTTTTAATATCAGATATTATTCATATCCCAACATAGACAGAGAAACTCTGGAAACGAATGTGGAGTTTCTCTGTCTCTGAGGGATATCAATAATATCTGATATCAGCCCAGCATGGGTATAATCCAGTAATTTGTCTACAAGTATTTGTATACGTTAAACATGTTGTTTCTTTTGGTAGACTGCACAGTTTTCTAAACAAGAAACTGTACAGTTTTTGGTTCTGTATAAAGTCCGCACTATAGGTACGTAATATATCATAAATATTATATAAATTAATTACAGATCTAACTTTAATTTTGACTATCGTAATTATTTCATACCATTAAAACGAACGCTAAATAATTATTTCTGGTCATAAAAATATCATTATTATTATATGGTGGCATTTAGTAGACATTTAGAATATTTATTATTACGATAATTTGAAAGATTATATTATTATGAATCCTGTACCGTTATAATTACATACGGTGGCCTCCATAGCGTAATGGTTAAGACGCTGGACTCACGATACGGAGGTTCCGGTTTCGATACCCAGTAAGAACAAGAAAAAAACAAAAAAATTGACATGTCTGGGTGTTAATGATCTTGCTCCCGTCTGCTGGGGTGGCTAATATATATGTATGTAATGATTCTTTTACTAGGCGTCAATCGATTAAGTTGATTTTTTTTTTAAATATAAATTTATTTATTTAAATGCCACCATCATAACGCCTGCATCACACCTGTTCTCCTCTATGGCTGCGAATCATGGCACCTAACCAGGGCCCAAAATAGCAGACTTCTGAGTTTTGAGAATAAGTGTCTTAGAAGAACATTAGGTGTGTGACATTAGGTCATTAGAAGGACATTAAGATCAATTAGGTGTTTGATTTTGTAAGAAACACAGAGGTGAGGGGCAACGCAGCACAGCAACCCTCGGTATCTACTGTCATCCGGCGAAGGCGTTTCGGCTGGTCTAGGTTACTACGTATGCCTCCTAAGAGCCTTAACCATGCTTGCCTATTTTACAAGGCATCAGGTTCTCGGCGTCCTGGTCGTCCACTGTAGACAATTCGCCGACAGTTTGCGTTGGAGCTGCGGGACTTGGACTTTACTTGGGAGGATGCACGGGAACTGGTGGCCGATCGCTTGGCCTGGAGGCAGTTTGTGGATCCATATGCTCAACATAGGGAGCAGATATGGTATGATGTTGATTATGATACATTTAATCTACATATTTATTTTATCGAAATTTTAATCAATTTTACAGGTTTCCATTTAAAACCTATTCACATTTTAAATTACATATACATAAGTTATTTTATTAGTAGGTAGTACGATTTAACTTTATATTTAACTAGAAACAGTAATACAGTAATTAAAAGTTATGTTTCTCTGTTATATTATGCCCTGAACTATTTTAATTACTGTACAACTATTAGACATACAAAACTACCCATTGTTTTTTTTGTTTCATTTCTTTCTAGGTACAAATGTACAGTTTTGTGATTACTTTTGTCCGGAATTTGATAATTATTATAATTACGATATCTTCTTTCTTGTTAACATTAAGATAACAGGAAAAGTACAGCATTTTTTTATTCAGCTGTTTTTGTTTGTATTGACACTAACGCAGGCTTAGTGAGAACGTAGCTTCAATGAGATATTTTTTAAATACTGTATTATTTTTTCAATCACCCCGACAGACCATAAGGTCCCAATACCAAAGGGAAACAATATCACTACCATTTTTTTATTTTGTGATCTCACTGGAAAACGATCTGTATCGTGAGTTTAACATCTCTGTCAGAGGCTGTCAAACTATGTTTATATAGATATAACAAGGACATATCTTAATTTTATTAAGTAATAATGTAGGTACTCTTTGCATAATTCAATAAGATTTTAGGCTCTTTAGTAAGTCTATTAGGAAATTTTATTTTGATTGTTATTGAGGATTTACCAAAAAATTAGGTAGTATTATGTGTAATATTTCAGCTATTTCACATGTGTAGCGTCGCACCATTTCACTGCATGTATACATCATCATCATCATACCATATCCACTCCCGATGTGGAGCATATGGATTCCACAAACCGCCTCCATGCCAAGCGGGCCGCCTACTCCCGTGCATCCTCCCACGGCAAGTCCACGCTACGTTAAAGTAAAAGAAACATTTCAGCTCTTATACTTTTATCTATTTATTACATTTCACATTTAATATAATCACAATAATGGGATGGCGACTCAATCAGTAGAGACCCATGCCAATGATCTGGCCCCGACTCACTAGATAGTCCGTGTCGAGTCAAGGCATTGTCGTATTATACATAACACATTGTAGTACTAAACACAATTGAATATTTCCATAATTAGTATAATAGAACCAAGTTTGGATTCATATACTCAAATATTTCAATTTCGGGCTGCTTTCTAACAGTCGGAAGTAATTATGCCAGAAAGCAGGAAACAAGTGCTGGAGTGGGATTCGAACCTAGAAATTCTAATCCGGAGTCCCCGAATCTACCACTAGACCACACCCCGGGTCGAATTAAAAAGCTTAAGTATTTTAATTGGAAGTCAGTTAAAACAAAATATCTGAATAACTTTTTATAAAGAAGAGTATGAAAATTTGTACACCAAGTGCAGTGAACTTTTTATCATTATTTCTTACAATAGGTAATGCATTTCGCTTGCCATTAATGAGGTCGCGGATTCGATTCCCTACGTTGTCGATATGAAACATTTATTTGATTGTGGTTCTACACATAAAAATATTTCAAATACTATACCTAAAACTGTTGCTGATGCGTTAAGCGCACTTTATACGGAACAGAAAACTGTACAGTTTCTTGTTCATAAAACTGTACAGTCTGTCAAAAGACACGCTAAATGTGTGTATTTTTTAAGCGCGATCGTATGTTTGCACACAAGAAATTGTGAAAACTATCGAAACGGGACCTCTGATTTGAAGAAATATTTTTATAATAAGTATTTTGAATGACACCTTTTCTACTTGCATCGATATAATATATGGTTTTGCTGTTACTGTAATAATTCACTTTATTGTTCCTTTAGGTTTTATGTTTTCATTGGATTGGTTCTGTTTTTTGTATATATTGTGTTTATTTTGTGATCTAAGCGATGTCAGTGTGTATTAGAATAAAATTAATATGTGTTTTTTATTTGTCTCCAAATGAGTTTATTGTAAAAACTCCTAGGTAGCATTGGATTGAAAAAAAAGAATATAGCTTATAATGTAAATATGTTATTGCTTTTTTACGTTTTTAAAAGCATTCAATATATCGATATCCACTTAAATGTTTACTTGAAAAACATCAATTGTCAGGTCAGCCGAACGTCGCGCGGACCATTCAATATTCCACACAGTTTTCGCTTTATACGGGACAGTTTGCAAACTGCACAAGAAACTGTACAGTTTTCTGTCCCGTATAAAGTGGACTTAAAACTGATCATCTTTATAATATAGCAATGAGTGTTTATGGTTCGCTGGGCGAGGAATAGACTAATTGGGTTCCAAGTTACGCCATATTGAGCGCATGCAGAGATAATTCTGGACTAGAAATGAGGTGGAACCACCTGGTACTAGTGCGAAGTAATGACCGACACGTACTAACTACATACATAGTTAATAAGGCCCACTTTGTAAATCAGATTTAAAATTTAAATGTTGTTTCTTTAGTTCGCTCTTCCTTATAATCAATGATTAACTTGGAAGTTCAAATGTGATCTCTCAGGCGAATGTGTGGTAAGACTAAGTATGATAGGTGTACAAATGTCAAAATTAGAGCAGAGTACAATGCTGAGATAAGCATTACCGACCAAATTAAGAAAGGTCTTTTACGATGGTGCGGTCATGTAGAGCGAATGGATGGCAAAAGAACGGCCAAAAAAATGTATCATGCGACTGTGCCTGGATGTAGAAATCGAAGAAGGCCGAGAAAGACACGGCATGATCAAGTAAAACAAGTGTGCTTGAAAGTGGGCATGTAAGATGTCGGAATAATCGACGTGCGAGCATGAGAAGATGTATGAATATGGAGGAAGCAAGAGAAGTGTGCCAGGACAGAGTGGTGTGGCGTTCTATCCTCTCTGCCTACCCCTTCGGGGAAATGGCGTGATGGTTAGTTAGTTAGTTAACTTGGAAATCTATTTTCAGGATAGCAGTTTTAATGTTCTACCTTAATTTATCGAATAGGCTTTAAAGATCCGGTTGCACCAAAGAAAATTTATGTTTAAAGTCTGGGCTTAATTCAAATAATAGTTCCCTTTATATCGAAATGGGGTTCTTCCCGATAGCATGAATATCCTTGAAAACGCTATAAATATTTAAAGTATATTTTTACAATTCCAACGATATAAAACACAATGATAAAAAATGTTGTTTTCATTTATAAATTTATGTTTTAAAAACACGAAATTACGAGTGACTTTTAACGCCCGTTATTGGTTAATGACGTCATATCCGTTTACCGTGGAAGGCGGGAAATTCATTCCGTAGTGAACGCCTATATTGCTGTGACATCACACCGCATGCGCGCTAAATGGAGGATTTTGCGAGCGATTTTGAAAAAGCGCTATTTCAAACCGCGCTAGAAAATTCATATGACGTAAAAAAATTAAAAAAAAATCCCCTTGATATTGTAATTTTTCAATCAATTTTTTTTAATAAAAAATAGAAAATCTGAAAGAACTCAATTGGTTGCAAAATGAACAATATTTGAATTCACCTTGACTCTAACATTGAATTTTCTCGGTCAACCGCTTCGAACAAGGGTTTACTAAAAGGGGCGCTTGCACACAAATTTTCCAAAACTATACGCTTCCTAGGGTTAATTTCAAAACACCACTTAACAAATTCCTTCGTCCAAAGACCCAGCACTTAGGCTAATACACGAAACGTGTGACGTAGTTGTCTAGTGATGACGTAGATGCCTATTGGTAACGTAGTGAGTAACTAAACACACGGTAGTATTTTTCAAGTATGGAATGTCACCTCTCTGAAATTCGTGTTCAGAGAAACTTAACGGAGTATTGGAATATTGTGCATATTTTACAATTCCAATGGTACTAATGTAGTGCCTTATGCACTACTAGGTAAGGGAAAGTAGCATTTTTCACAAACAACGCTTTTTTGTACCATTCCGTAGCTTGAATTTAAGAAAAACGTTTAAAACTTCATAAACGTTTTGCTATTTTACAACTTAAAGATTAGATTAATTTTAATTTCAAATCTTCCATTATTGTCAAGCAGGAGAACCGTAAATGACCTTTTGCTTGTTTTTAAATTTTTAAATATAAAATAGATTGCTCTGAACTGTTGAGTTAGATAAATTTTCGTATTCCGCATAGACCAACTGGACAAAAAAAAATGTTTTCAAAGTCGTCATCATAACCAAAATTTTTGCTTCGTCATTAGCACAAATTTATTCATTAAATTCGCCAGTTACCCGCATACAACGGCTTGTAAATCAGTATAGCGACGACTTAGATTCTCATACTTCGCCGCTGATCGTCAAGTCCTGCGTCTTAAAAAATAAATGATTTGTCCATAATTATCGTGATGCTTTTATATGTGTATGTATATTTTTTTATTTATATTTAAATGTATATTCTTTTTTTAATTTTTCAAAGTGATATTTTCTTTTATGTATTTTTCTTCTCTTTTTTTAAACAAATTGCTTCACAGTTATTTATAAATATGTATACTATGTAAAAAAATATTTTTTTTTTAATGTTGTAAAAGCCATAACGGCGTTTATAAATAAATAGTTATGGTCGTTGAAAAAAATGTATGCTGAAAAATATGTCTTCAGAAACATTCTGCATACTTATTCTAAATAAAATTAGTATCGATGTATGTAAGTATATTTTGGTCTATATATTTCTCTATCGTGTTTGAACTCCAGGTGAATTAAATAATTTCCAGTAATTAAATTCCGCTGGCGTATTATTGCATTATCATTGTAGCGATGGCAGCCGTGAAGAATTTGTAGGACTTATCCACAAATGTAAAAAATTCAATGAATTGATCCGCGAGTTCACAAAAACTTGGGCCGTTATACGTTATACTGCACAAAACATAGTCTGGTCGTTTTGTGACTTTTTACTGCTTGGACGCGTTCAAGTCTCCCCACGTCAATAAAACGTTTCCGTTACACTTTGTCCACCAGATACCGGGTGGCCGGCACACAACTATCTTAGTAATAAAAATAATCATACCAGTTTACTACTTTTTTCTCTTCAGCACCTGATGGTGCATAGGGGACTGAGGGGGGATAACGAACCCACCATCCACCCGCAGCTGTTGTTATAGAGTCCTGGGGGACTCTCTTTCAGCTGCACATAGAGGAAAAATATTCTATTATTTCATCTACTCGTTCAATTTATTCAGAAAAATAGCATAGGGGACACTATCGGTACACCAGTCTTAATCAGTCTCAGTAATCAGTCTTACGCTTCAGTGGAGCTTTTGACTTGTCATCGGCTGGGTTGAGTGGCCACTAGACATAGGTAGTTACTGTTGATAAATGGTTTGCACTTGGTTCGTAATAGATTTTTTATCAATAACCTCATCACGTGTTTTGCGAGCGAAGAATTCATAAATTAAAAAAAAAAAAATTGTTGATTGATTCGGCATTCACTTTGTAACACTTCATAATGAATTATGATTAAATAAAACGATGTTATGTGTTTACTATTGGTTTATTCTATAGAAATAGAATAAAATAGAAATAGAATTGTGTCTAGATTCTTAAGTATTGCAATTTCATTTTTTCTGATTTTTTCTGTATAAGATCTGTATTCTAATTTAGTGTCTTTTCACCAGTCGATGGGAGAACTTTACTCCCGAAACCAGGTAGTGTAGGTCAATTCTATTTCTATAGAACAAACCAATAGTAACACATAACATCGTTTTTATTTAATCATTAAAAAAAAGTAAATTATACCTACCTCAAGGATAGTTTTAGTTCGATTAATCGAGAGCATTGGATATTTATTGTTTGTGGTGATTTTTTTTTTTTCTCAATAATATCGGTTTTTCGGTTCAAACACTCCTCGGATGGACGCAGGCCTGACGTGGGAGGAGGCGAGAGAGCTGGCTGACGATAGGGTCTCCTGGAGTGATCTAGTGATGTCCACATGCTCCACATAGGGGCAAATGCGGTGAAAGAAGAAGAAAAGATCCTCACCTATTGCAATTTTTGCAATGGTTGCAATAGTTAAGTTACAATTTTGTAGATACATTTTTGTGTTTTTGACTCATCACACGAAGACATCACGATATTACAAATTTAACAACGATGCTTTAATTCGACAGGGAAATTTCCTGAAAAAAACTTCCATTTTGTGAGTATTTGCCCTTCCTATAATTAACTCTTGTTCCATTATCTCAAACAAGTTTATTCATAAGTTGCATTTGAACTCAATTATTGATTTTGTAACCAAAATTACCCGCCAAACCTCTTGGAAGGCTTCTGGGCACTAATTATGTATGAAAATGGCTCGAGATAATTAAATTTAATATGCGTTATTTTGCTAAGGTATTTTTCAAAGGCCTTCCGAGTTCGTTTTTTAATTTTGTAAAACAATCTTGATGATGTTTGCATTATATTTCGTATAATTATTTCTTATTTTAATTTAATACCTACCGAATAATTTTGCTATTACGAACGCATCACATATTTTTAAATCATTTATCAGTTATTTGCATAAATTTCATTTATAAGTGTACTTATCATTTTTTTTTGTCAATCTTATTTTCAAGTAGCTGCATTACGATCTCACCGAGTATTGAACCCGGAACCTGCGTATGCGTAACATGGTTCTTAGCTTAATTAATTTGAATTTCTCGGTAAATAATTTTAGCCACCGGGTATGTGGGTGCACAGAGAGAAATGAAAGAGTGCACATTTATTACACAGAAGTTACATGAAAGGAAATACAATGAAAATTAAACTTAACTTAACTAATTAAACTAAGATTGACATGAATTATGAAAATGGAAAAGTGTGAAATGAATTTAGATTCCCCCCACAATTTGGCGGCAAGAAATTTGTACAAAAGCGACGTGTAGTCACGATGAAGGTTAAAATGTCTCTCATCATTGTTCGATAGCGTTCGGCAGAGTTTGGTAGATCTTGCTTCGTTCCGCGTCGCCCGCGTGACGTATTTCTTAGTTTCGTTTTTTTCAATATAGTTTCGTTTTTTCAGTTTTAGTTGATGGCTCCAGTAGTTACACGATTAGATTAAATATTTTCTAATAATTTGTGTTATTATTTCATAATCATGTCCTAATTACTACAATAACTGTTTTAAATTTTGTAACAAAGTTTTAAATTTTAAAATCCAACTATGATATTTTTATAAACACAGAATACTTTCTCCTACTGTTTTTACAAGGAAGGTATTACGATTTTTTGTATTTTTACTCTAATTCAATTGCATTTAAAAGTTATTTTATATCATACTTCCTATATCTTGGAGAAAAGGGAGACGTTTTTTTCATTTTTAACTGTAGCTCTTTTTATAACAAACATGATTTTTATTACAATAATAGTTGTAACTTCTTTAATATTTTTATTGTGTCCTCTTTAGATGACCCGGTTATTTAATTTTATTATCACACCAAGATATTGCTTTATGCATTAAAATATGTAGCATTAATTGCATTGGTGTTGTATTTTTTCTTTTATTATTATTTACTGTATGCGTATTATCTCTTGTTGGTGAATATATTCACAATTTTGTATTTATGCAACTTAAATACAAATATATTTTAACACATCACTATAAAATGCTGTTTACTAATTTTTATGTATGTTCAAAAAATGTTTTTAATAAGACAATGCATTTTAAATGCTCGATCAATGATTTCTTCTTTTAAAAGAATTAGGTACTGAAGCTAGAAAAACAAACGTGTTTTTCCTATACGTGACCAATTTGGCGGTGCAGACAAAAAGTGTACCCAATTTTATTTATTTATTTTACCATAAAAAAATATAAGCTGATTCTC
Source organism: Micrasema minimum (assembly GCA_022494985.1). Classification (NCBI taxonomy): domain Eukaryota; kingdom Metazoa; phylum Arthropoda; class Insecta; order Trichoptera; family Brachycentridae; genus Micrasema; species Micrasema minimum. The sequence goes on along the minus strand of JAGVSP010000037.1, from coordinate 82,519 downwards.
TAATTCCCTAGAATTTAATGTGGTCTTTATTTCACTTTGAGTTTTCCTTAAAGAAATTAAAAAAAATAAGGCTTTCCCCTTTTTTGGGAATTTTAGGATATTTAAAAAAACGGTTTGTGAATTTCGTATGGTTTGTAATTTACCTTTAATATGATAAGTTTCAAATCGTTATTGTGATTTTTCTATCTTTCTTTTGATGTGTCAAATAAATTTGAGAGATTCCGTGCGGGACCATGAATAAAATTCTACAATCACATTCCATGTAACTTTAAGTTCCTTTTTTCTAATACAATTAATGTTTTTTCAACATACCATCCCTTGGCTACTGAATGCCGATACAGAAGATACCATTCCATGAAAAAACCCCATTAACTTATGGTATTGTAAAGAAATGATATATTAGGACACCACGAGATGTTTGTACTGTAATGCTATTTAGGAATTCCTAAACATTATATTTTTTGCGTTATTCCTTTTAATTTATTCGAAATATAAAAATAACATCTAACGTCATAAATGAACAGACAATTGATATTAAAATAATTATTCGTTGATACCTTGCAATTTTTTTTGTAACCATATTCTCAATTTGTTGTGTTCTTATTTCAGAGATAAAATTATATTAATTCATTCTTTATTCCTCACCAAATGATGCACATGGCACTGCATGCGCGGATCTGGCGGCCGGCTTGGAGGCAGTTTGTGGAATCCATATGCTCTACAAACTACTTCCAAGCTACATAGAAAGCGGATATGGAATGATTATAATGATAGAAAGAGGGGTAGAATTACTTATATCCCTATCACTGTAAGTTTGGGCCAGCTCTTTGAGCAGGTTGGGGTGTATACGTTTATAAAAAACTTAGAGCCGAGACAGTGATAGGGGCAATGAAAGCATTTGGTCGCGTATCTAACCTTCTTTTCTTCCGCTTTTTCCAGTTAAAACTGATTCTATTGAATTTCGCGGATTAAGCCGGAATTATATTAGAGCCACGCCGCGTGTCGCCACGCTTCCCCCACCACCGATCCCCAGGCCGATCGGTCGATCGGTCGGCGACACGCGGGACATGTCTAATATAATCAGTTTCATACTAAATGTATGAAATCGATTCCAAACCCACGCGTCGCGACACGCGGCGTGGCTCTAATATAATTCCGACTTTAGCCCTAAAACATCGGTAGAGTTGTGCTGGACTGAAAAAAGACTGAATTGTCTTTAAAACATTGTGTATAGTAATAAGTCACATTAGTAACTTTAATTTATTGGTCTCATACCTTACCTTATCTGTACCGAAATTAATGTTTATAATTTAACTTATTAGTTACTGTCCTAATAATATATCATTCTCGCTTACCATCCGTTCACAATCCTAATAAATTATTATGAAATAAATTACTGATATTGAAATTATGCTTTTTGTCATATTGTTTTTGATTAACTGCATCGACATTTTTAAAAATACTGAAATTTATTTAGTATTTTTATTATCTCCATATGGGGTAGGATAAATTACATGGAAAATATTTAAAACCTCATTTATCCTTGTTAAGAGGCATCAACATATTTTTTTATTATTGTCGTTTTTGTAAAAAAAAAAACAGATACACTACTACTACTACTTGCCTTTTTCGCTCCCAATGGTGCATAGGGCACTGCATTGGTACACCAAGTGCAGTAATAAAATGCTTAATTTTACATCTACTTAACCTTATTCATTAATATTTTTCTCCCGACCAGTTTCGAAACAATACGTGTTTATCAAGGAATAGTTCTGAATCCTTTATCAAATGAGAAAAAGATTCAAATATTATTGATATCCCAACCGAGACAGAGAAACTCTGGAAATGAATGTGGATTATCATAAGCCATGGATTATCATAGATCAAGTCATAAGCCCTGTTATCGCCTAGATAATTTACATTTGTTTCTAGAGTTTCTGTCTCTGTTGGGATATCAATAATATTTGATATTAGCCAAGCATGGGTATAATCCAGTAATTTGTCTTCAAGTGTTTGTACACATTCAAAATGTTGATAAAAATAATAATTAATTATTTTTAGTAGTTGCAAGCAAAGATATTATTAAAATAATTTCTAGGAAAAAACTACAAAGCGAGTGCTTCTAACATACATTTTATATTCGACGTGTTTTATCTTAACTCTTCAAAAATACGAACTGCATATCATGCAACTGTTGTAAAGTTAATTAATTAGTTATACACCCTCGTAATAAATAAGTTAATACATAGTTAGGACATTTTGCATCCTCTGCTCGTACGCCATGACGACAGACGAGTTGAATACACCTTCCACGATCTTTTGTCTTAGAGGAAACATTCATATTCTTACTATTTTATGAAATTCATACATGATACCGCTTCATGGGCAAAAGTGCGGTGACCATCATTGCGATTAGAAGTTAATCATCATCATCATCATCATCATCATCATACCGTATCAATAATATCATATCATACTAAGCCAAGCGATCGGCCGTTAGTTTTCGCGCATTCTCCCACGGCAGGTCCACGTCCCGCAGCTCTGACGCAAACTGCCGACGGATTGTCAACAACGATCGTCCAGGACGCCAAGAACGTGAAGTTAAAGTCAATGAAAATGGATTTTTTAAAATAAATTTTGTTGATAGATTGGTTCCTTTAAATTTGTATGCATTATTAGTAAAAGATTTGTCCGCTTAGTGGTGCAGTGGTTAGCGCGTTGGGCTGTTGTGCAAGATACCGGGGGTTCGTCAATACGATATATTTTTTTCAATGTGACATTCTTTACTTTAAAATATTTCATATGTGATACCTTGGACTGGCGCAAAAACGTAAGATTGATCATCTTGCCTTTATGTAATACATTATCAAGGTTTACTGTACGGCGTACGAATACATGCCCCATAAACAATTGGTTGCGGATAAGGGAAAATAGTAGTAAATAAATAATTATAATCGGTGTTTTACGTTTTTCGATTGGTCAATTAATATGGAAAATTAGCTCAATAATATTTTTTCTTGAACGAAAAAAAAACACACTATAACTACACAAAAAGAAATCAACGTTTGATATTGAGGAAAGTTTTTTGAATGGATAGTGCACCTAGAAAAGAATTATTAATAAATCCTTAATAATTCATTAAAAATACTGTTTAAAAATGGGTTGCGGTTTAAATAATATCGAAATCAAATAATTCGAATTATTTGTTATTCTTCTTCGCCTTATTTATTTATTCAGAGGTTTTTTAATATAAATTCACCGCAGAATTCTTTTATTATTTTTATATTATTATTAAAATTTGGTCGCCTCAGTTGAGGGTGTAACTTATGAACTACAGCGATCATATTTTTCTATGTTTTCTTATTTATTTCAACTCCAGCATAAAGCTTCGTAAATCTGTTTTTGTCTTGTTGTCTATGTGAATTATCTGTTTATTTTCTGAATTCATTATCATCTAACTTACACAAGGTTAACAGTCCACAACCTTTAACTCATATTCATTTGCATAATTATAGTGTACAAATATTAAATTTCATTTGTGTGATTCATATGACATCGACTGTCTAAATTTATATTGTTTAGGTTTTTCATTAATTTATCATTTTTATTTTAAATATTTTGTTTTTTCCTTGTTTTGACTATGAGCAAAGTTAGAAAATTCAAAACAATTTATTTGAACTATTTTCAACAGCATGAAATAGATTCTTTCTTACTTTCGTTCCTAAAAAATAATATTATGCAAAGCATGCATATTTTTTTAAATTATTTAAATTAGCCGGTTCAATATTTAGTCGCAAACGTAAATTTACATATGTAATTAACGTCATTGTTATTTTTAGGATATATAGCCAAAAAAATCCAAAAAAAAATCGCGTTCATAATATGACCCCGCTCTTCCCTATTATAATGAGTTTTCCGGGATTATTTATTTTAATTTGTTTATAATTATTGTTACTGTAAGTATAAGTACCTATACTTAATATAACTGTAAAATACCTTTTATTTTCTCACGAAAATTAGGCTTTAAGAATCAACCAAATATTAGAACCAGCATTGCGTAATTTGGTACCGAAGACCTTTATTTAATCCTCTTAGGTTCACTATAGTCAAATTAAAAATATAAAAAATGGTACAATTAAAGATAAGTATGTAAATTGTTATATCACATACAGTGTTAAACTTTAGAATAATTCCCTGGCTTGTTAATTAATTACGAATTTGATCGTGTAAATTTCAAGATATAAAATATAACGATTTAAATAAGCCCTTATGATTTGTTTTCCGGAATTAATTTTTAGTTTTACAAAAGGTATTTGTTTTCATAGCTGAGAATTTTCTTAAAATATTTATTTTTTAACATTACCTTCTGATTGTGATTGTGATTTACGATATTTAAGGCAAGAAAGAAATTAGTTATTATAAGGGAACGGTAAATTCCATTCTGTTTTATTTATTATTAAATTAGTATAGGTATGTAAATTAATACCGAACTGTTAACTTAACATGAAAAATGTTTAAGCAATATTTTTATTTCAATAATTTGGAAGTTTCTATTAAGAGTTTTATTGTAGTACATTGTGGTCCATTCTGAATTATTTTAATCTTAAATTATGATTAAATAAAACGATGTTATGTGTTACTATTGGTTTATTCTATAGAAATAGAATTTAACTACATTACCTGGTTTCGGGAGTAACGTTCTCCCATCGACTGGTGAAAAGACACTAAATTAGAATACTATTTCTATAGAATAAACCAATAGTAACACATAACATCGTTTTATTTAATCATAATTCATTATGAAGTGTTACAAAGTGAATGCCGAATCGATCAACAAAATAGTTTTATCTTAATTTAAATCAATTTTTTACGCGCAACACGAGGCAGTTAACCCGTTTTAATTCAATTTTAATTAATCTGAAATAAAATCAGTTGCATGTGATCAATAAAAATATTGAGATATTTATATACAATAAAAATATACGATCTATTTTGAGCTTAAAGTTTGATAAAATCGCTAACATATTTTATGGTCTTACACCTTTTACTACACGAATCACTACTGTATTAATTCCAATAACATTTCCATAATGAAATATTTGCATTTTCTAAGTTCATGCTATGAGTTTTGCATATCGAAATCATTAGCTATCTCCTTAATCTAGCATATACGATCTTTGTTGAAACCTTTTAGTGGATTTACAGAGAGGAAAATAAGTTACGAACAATTTCAGTTTCTAACTATTTAGATAACAGAGATATGAAACAAACAATTATTACATTTGCCTACTTATAGGCTCTAGAATACTTATACTCTGGTATCGATAAGGATTGCTTATATTTAAATAATATTACAGTAACTTTGTGAACATTTTCTAACATAAATATTTTATTTATGTTAGAAAATATTCACAATGTGGATAAAATTATTCATTTAAATTATCTCAATAATTAAGGAACTCTGCAGAATTTTTTTTTCAAATTCATGATTAAGTGTGAACAGAAAAAAGCTTATTATATATGAAACAGTAATTATTACAATCATTATTTGATTGAAGCAGGTTAAAGAATTTGTATATTTGGAAAGTATGTTTACGAGAGACGGAAATGTGGATAAGGACATTGAGAGAAGGGTTAGTACCGGAAACAGAGTTAGTGGTGCCTTAAAATCGAAAGTGGAAAATAAGAACTTATCGAAAGAAGCAAAATTGGCAGCACACAACGGAGTTCTGGTACCAACCCTTATGTATGGTAGTGAAGCGTGGTGTTGGAAAAAGAAGGATGAAAGTAGACTGAATGCTGTTGAAATGCGATCTCTCAGGCGAATGTGTGGTAAGACTATGTATGATAGGTGTACTAATGTCGAAATTAGAGCAGAGTGCAAGGCTGAGATAAGCATTATCAACAAAATTAAGAAAGGGCTTTTACGTGGTTTGGTCATGTGGAGCGAATGAGAGATGAAAGAACGGCTAAAAGAAGTTTAAATGCAAGTGTGCCTGGATGTAGAAGCTGCGGAAGGCCGACAAAGACATGGCATGACCAAGTACGTCAAGTACTTGTGAAAAGTCGGAATAATCGGCGTATGTGCATGAGAAGATGTATGAATGTATGGAAGCAAAGGAAGTCTGTCAGGACATAGTGGTATGGCGGTCTATCCTCTCTGCCTACCCCTACGGGGAAATGGCGTGATGGTTCGTTAGTTAGTTATTATATGATCAAAAAGAGTATGTGTTGTATAAATGTGTGAGAGTGAGTTTATCGGCGAGATTGATGATGTATGTAACTTATCTAAATTAAAACATTTTGATCTTATTGCGTAGTGTTTATTAATGACATTATAATTGTTTTAATGTTTAAAATTTATACTAAACGTTTACGTTATTGCAGTACCAACACATACTTAGCTTAATCCTCCACCACCTTAATTTTATGCCCCTTTTTATGCACAATTAACTTAATATTTTAACGATATACGAATGAGTTATCGTTCATACTCCTAATAACAACACATTTTGTAAATATTGACATTTTAAATTTGATTTGGTAATTATGTTTATAGGATCCTATTTTGCCATTTTCTAGGCTCTATTATCACCTCTCCTCACGCAAAACATTATTTTTATCTTAATATTCCAAAGTGTTTTAGTTATTTACATTTTGCGTAACTCTAATCACACATTACTCGAACAGTTTTATCTTCCATTTCTATAATTACACATCCATTAAAAATACACTGCAAATAATGAAAGAAAAGAATTCAGCCAACGTATAAGGCGTTAGGAATATAAGTATTTCCTAAAATAGAAAAACAGCAATCCAAAAGAATCCATAAAACAATAATTAGTATTCGAGAATATTTATGAAGTGATTTACGGATGCGTACCACACTAAAGTTAATAGTCTACTTTTTATGTTATTATAAATTGTAATTCAGTCAAATACATGCAGATACTAAGAATTTCAGTAATAATTTTATGTATGTATGTATAAATAGTAATCTCTTTTATAATTTTATTAGTTTTTCTAAAAATATTGTCAAGTTAGCGAATATATTAACTATACCGAACCACTAAAATGTATTTCTTTCGACATTGGAAGGTTTTTTATTTTCGGGTTTTTTTGACAGAAATAAAAAAGGCAATTATTGTTTCTAACTAAAAATCTGTAGTTAACCAGCCGTACCTACACTTATATTTTGGATTTTAATTGTGCTCATAAATACCTAAAATATAGTTTTTTTGTCGAAATTTTTGCTATTAACTACGATGTTTTTTGTACGTAAATTTTTTTACTCGTCCTATTCTCAATATATAACTCGGTCAGAGTCTTTATTACAGAAATGAAGTAATTTGCTAATAAATACTTAACTTCAATATCAATGCATAGATGGAGCTATTAACGCGCTGTTGAATGATTCTCGATTCGTAACATATATACAAAATTAAAAATGTTACCTGGTGTGGATATTCGCTAATAAGCGGAACGGGGAATGTTGTAGTTCATAAAGTGGCCACTTAACCCAGCCAATGACAGGTAATATGCCCTGTAAACGCTCGAACATCCATATTCCCTGAATTTGAAAGAATTCTACCTCGTCTCATAATAAAATGAAATATATATTTTAATGTTTTCTACGTTTACAAATCTGGTTATATATATTTTTTTCAAAATCTCTATCGTTGAAATACACTTCTTATTCTTTCTTCGCTTATTTTTTAAATAAATTGTGAAGCTTGTTATTACAAACACGGCGCTTCTTTAAACCACTGCGCTTCCTCACCCAGCAGGTCTAATTAAGTTCATGATACAAACCGAGACTTGATTAATCATTAAAAAAGATGTTGTATTTACCAGTGTAAATAAGATCTATGATTAAAGCCAGCAAAAGTGTTTTAAAACAAAACGTTGCATTGAAAAATGCTGCGACTGAAGTAATTTATTTAAAAACTGGTTCGGATTCCAACGGAAATGCATTAATAAAGCCATCTAGATTTAATAATTTAATTTTAATTCGTTATGTTTCGATATTGTGACCGCATAATGTTCCGTGACAATATTTAACCCAAAATAAACGTATTGTTTTACCGTTCGTTTATAGTTTATACAGCCTTATCATTATAATATCAATTTATCGGTCAGTATCGTAAAATTTCGCCAAAACCTTTCGACAGTTAGCCAGGTCCTACTTTAAGCGCAGGAAAATATACGTGATCTTGTTATGTGCTGGTCGGAAAACAATTATTGTTCGCTGACATAGAAAAGCGAGCAGAATTAAATAGCAACATAATGACATACAATCATTCAACTTTTTAGATTTGAATAAGCCAATGGATTAGCCTTTTTTTATTGTAACAAGCATATTATATAAATTAACCTAAAATTCAAATCATGAGCTAATAGGGTTATTCCCGATAGCATGAATATCCTTGAAAACGTTATAAATATTTAAAGTATATTTTTACAATTCCAACGATATAAAACACCATGAGCAAAAATTTTGTTTTCATTTATAAATTTATGTTTTAAAAACACGAAAATACGAATGATTTTTAACGCCCGTTATTGGCTAATGACGTCATACCCGTCTACCGTGAAAGGAGTGAAATTCATTCCGTAGTGAGCGCCTATATTGCTGTGACGTCAATCTGCACGCGCGCCAAATGGAGGATTTTGCGAGCGATTTGAAAAAGTGTTATTTCAAACCGCGCGAATTCATATGACATCGTATTTTTTTTTTTTTTTAAATCCCTTGATATTGTAATTTTTCAATCAGTTTTTTTAAACAAAAAATAAAAAATCGGGAAGAACCCAATTCCTAGAACGTTATCCGATGATCCGATGTTGTATGCAGTTCACACACAAAAACTTTAGAATGTTTAGCAAATCTGTAATTTTTTTTTAAAATAAAAAAAGTTGATTTCTGGACAAATCTTCTCATCAATTTATTTGTGGTGTTACAGATACGTCTGCGGTTTGATGAGGATGTTTTTATTTGATAGCTTGTTTATGGCTAATTTATAGTAATGAAGTACATATTTGAGTTCAAGCGAAATGCACTTTTCAACTCGGATCATTCACAACTGACGTTTATCGCTTTTAGACTCTCAATAACACTTACGTATTATATTTGTCATAAAATTTTGTTAGTGTTCTTCGTATTCTACTTCGTATTCTTCTTCGTATTCTACTCAATTTATCAGCATTCACTTTTGTTTTTTTTAATTACGTTTTTTTTGTTGTTGTATTGTTGTTGTCTGTTGTTGTTTTTTTTTGTTAGTTTTGTTGTCCGCGATTGTATTTTTTTACGTTTGCTTTTCCTCTAATCGCTTTATCCTCAATAAATAATTTACCATAATGGCACATATTGAAATAAAATTTCATGAATATGGGCGCTTTTTTAAAATTGATTAGAAAAAACAATTGAATGATTTAAAAAATATATTTTAATAAAGAGAGCATCATTTATTTTTATATGAGTTTAGCTTATTCGCATTTTCACTTTACAGTTATTAAGTGCAAACCTTCAAAGGAAATGTAAAACATTAAAACTTTAGAACCTCATCTCACTGTAATACGTTAAACAAGCAATCGTAAATGAAATAAGGGTCTCTGAATTTATTAGTTTCGTTTTAATAAAAACGTCAAATTATAAATATTTAATGAAATTTTCAAGTTCTCGAGCTTTTATACTGCCCCAAAGCGGAGCAGCTTTCGCGAAGGGAAAAATACCAGTTGAATCGTAAAAACTGTCGTAATTTCGTTTTGAATTACTTATTCATTTTTATCCTGGTGTAAAAAGTAAATAATAATTTTAAACTTTAATTCAGTTCATAAATAGATAAATTTTTTTATTTTTGTACTAGGTACTTATGATTAGTATTTAAATTTTATCATCTTAAATTTCAATGCTTAGATTTTGTTTCGTGTTTGAATTATTTTTTCGTTATTTGGATTATCCCGTTTTCGTTGTCGCCCTGTCGTACTTTGATATTTGGGCCATTTGTCCAATTATAGCACTACTTGTATTGAGATGCTGAAGTGAATTTAGCTCCTGAGAAAGATAGCGCTAAGTAGCTGTAAAGTTATTACTGCGTTTGCCCAAATACTCCCTCACTCGGCGTCTGTACTTGTCATTTGTGACTGTGTGGGTTCCTAACACTATGACACGAAACTATCACGTAGTTGTATGTGCTGAAAATGTGCGATAGTGCAGTTGGACTGACTTGTAAAAGTATGGGTGCCGTCAATTGTTTCCGCATTTTTTTAACACGAAACTGCTCAATGGATTTTTAATGGTTCAGACAAACTCCCATGCGTTATGGGACTCTGACCTGTCTTAACAACTTCTTCGCCTTGCTAAATAAGCCAGCTAACAGTTTGAAATAGAGGCTTCTTACATCAAGCAAAAAGGTGCAATTAGCTGGTACGTACTAACTATAGAAAAAAATCGTATTTATGGCGAGCCTCCAATAACTTTAATAAAATATCTAAAACATTGAATATAGATTTATTTGAAAATAACCATGGTGATGTGCGGCGTTTGCTTTCCGAGTGAAATCACACTTTGTTGAGTTAGCATTTTTTTCCTTTCTTTTCTAACTTTTAACTCACTTTTATGTACATTTAATTTATTTGTAGTAATCTTACGACGAGAATATTTTTCTTTCTTTTTTACCTATTTTTGTTACCACCTGTGAAAACCTCTAATTTGTCTACTCTGTTTTCTTTTAATGTTTATTATAATGATTATTTGACTGTTGGTTTTACCAACAAAAAACTTATACATCGACGGAATGTGTTGGCAGAAATGATAGTTTGGCATACCACTATATCCTGTCACACTCTTTTTGCTTCCTCCACATTCTATCTCCCATCACTATTTACTAATATAATTTTAATATTATGCGCTTTTTAATTTAATATAATTTCTGCAAATCAAATAAGATTGTATTGATTTCTGCGTTCGTTGAAGCGGAAATGACTATGATTTTAATCTGTTCCTTGATTTGTGCATTTCATAGATAGTAAATTTAAATCATTTTAGTGCTTTGAATAGTAACTTTATTAAATATAACTATCTAAATATCCACAAGTTCTTACAGCTCTGGGTTCTGTTATTTACACTTTATTTATAACATGAGATTAATCTTAGTTATGGTTTAACTTAAATACCAAATAACTCAATCTAATTTTTAGTAACTTGATTTACACATTATTTCAAACCTCTTTGTATGTTTGTATATTTTCCGTTTTCAGTGAGCTTTAGTAGAACCGCGCATCTTATACGTGTCGTTTAAATATATATCAATATATAAAAGTGCAACTTCTATATGTCAAAATTGAAATCAACGGCCTGCATTTTGTATTATTTTTATTTAAAGCATAACTTTTTTCGTGAAAAATAGGTGTCCTCTTATGCTTGAAGAGGAACTTGCATATTTTCCATTAAAATATTTCGGGATGCGTGGCCATATTATTTCCCTTGGTATCTATCTACTGTCATCCGGCGAAGGCGTTTCGGCTGGCTAGGCCATATACTTCGTATGCCTCCCGAGAGCCTTAACCATGCTTGCCTATTTTACAAGGCATCAGGTTCTCGGCGTCCTGGTCGTCCACTGTTGACAATTCGTCGGCAGTTTGCTTCAGAGCTGCGGGACGTGGACTTGACTTGGGAGGATGCACGGGAGCTAGCGGCCGATCGCTTGGCCTGGAGCCAGTTTGTGGATTCCATATGCTCCACATAGGGAGCGGATATTGTATGATGATGATGATGATGATGGCCATATTATTAAAAGAACTCTGCAGGTTTACGATGTTTTTTTTTATATTTTTTAAACTAGACACAAAACTGATGATTGATTAACTGAAGAATGTTAGAAAGAAGAGTACTTAAAATTAGGGATAGGACAGGGGTCACCAATACATCTTCATTTGCATTGGTGATATTATCTACCCAGGTTTTTATAGATCCGTCAACACACAACTACGAGACTAGATTCATCTTGAATTGTCATTTGCGGAAACTCGCTGTAAGCAAAAAAGTTGTCAGTTATCACTAACTTGTTGACCTGATGAAGAGTTTACGGTATTCCTTGGAAACGTTTTTGTTGGAGCTATTATAGAATTATGTGCGTTTTTATCGCGTTTCACACTATGTACAATATAATCGATCGTGATGGAATGGACGCTAAAGTATTTGTCACGAATCTAGAGCCTAATAGTTCACATAATTGGTTTTCACCCAAAACTTTGCGTTAGTATTCAGAGACTGCTCATTTTTTTTATCTTCGTATAAAAAAGAATCAAGGTACATATATTGCACTTGGTGAACCAATGCAGTACTTAATGTATCATTAAGTGCGGATAAGGGAAAGAAAGATAGAGATTAATAGACTTTACGTACTTCCTAATTCACGGATCTAAAAAAATATTAGAGGATTCGGCCATAGCACGTGGTTCTCAAAATAGCCTTTATTAAAAGCTGGTAGATTTCCAACACAAGAGCATTTTAGTTTTGGGAAGAATTTTCAAAGGAAATATTTTTTTACATATAAATAAAGATAATTAAACAATTTTAAGACAACATTTTGGGTGTGTTCAAATACTTGTACACAAATCTGGATTTATCCCAAGACGGGAGTAGGTATATATTTTTTTATTTTATATCCCTACGGAGATGAGGTAGAATTTTTTCAATTAGAGTCTTAATTACAAAAATAAAGTAATTTGCCAATAAAATTACTTAACTTTAATATCAATGCATAGATGGAGCTTTCAACTCGCGGTGGATGATTCTCGATTTCGTAACATATATAAAAAAAATTAAAAAATGTGACCTGGTGTGGATATTCGCTAATAAGCGGAATGGGTAATGTTGTAGTACATAAAGTGATCACTTAACCCAGCCAATGAAAGAATGTAAGCCCTGTAAACGCTCCAATATCCTTATTCCTGGATTTAAAAAAAAAAATTACCTCATCTCTGTAGGGATATAAAATTAAAAGATTTTATCCCGGAATACTGTTATATGAATTCTGCACACATTTACAAAATCTTGTATGATTTGCGTGTTTTATCAAAATCCTTTGATGAAATTCGTGGTTTTACAAAATCTTATCGTTGAATTTTTGCATTTTTAACAAAATTTACCGTAGGATTCCCTTGTTTCACAAAATTTTACTGTACGATTTCTGAGTTTACACAAAATTTTACCATGATTTCCGTGGTAATGAAAAATCACACGTCTTAGGATTTTCGTACATTCGCACGATCTTACCGTAGGATTTTTATTGTTGTACAAAATCTTACTGTACGATTTCTAAGTTTCCACGTAATTTTACCATGATTACCGTGTTTTAACAAAATCACATCGTAGGATTTCCGTATTTCAACAGAATCCTGTCGTTTAATATTCTTGTATTATTATATAAATATATCGCTCATGAAATAAATGGCTTAACGTCATATATGACATTTACACTAAAGGAATTATTTTAAAATTTATGCTTTGTTAAAAAAATGCATTTTCCAATGTCTTTTTCATATGAAGGTTGGTCTCAAAAATTAGACTTCTTACTGTCTTAAATGCATCATGCGGTATAGCACAATAAGTTCTAAATTTATTAACGTTTTGTTTTTTACATTATTGTGTTTTGCCACTATATTATTGGTAACATAAAGTTACATTCATTATCGCGCCTAAGTCCCTTCAAGTGTACGTGGGGTTATTCATACTAATTGCCTGTTACCCTCCAACCTCTCTAATCGATCTAAGTCATTCAACCACCACTTCAAAACCTAAACTGCTCAGCTTTTCGATTTGTAAACGAATCATCAACATCGTCGTCGTTCCATATCCGCTGTGTCATGTATTCCACAAACTGCCTGCCGCCAGTATCCGTGGATCCTCCCAGGTCAGGGCTTCGTCCTGTAGTTCTATACTCTCTGTTCTCTCTCCCTGCCTTCAGGGAAATGGCGTGATGATTATTTGTACAGTTTTGCTTTTTCTTATTTACGTTTACTTAAGCATAAATCCTTGAATCCATGCTTGCCTATTTTACAAGGCATCAGGTTCTCGGCGTCCTGGACGTCCACTGTGCACGGGAACTGGCGGCCGATCGCTTGGCTTAAAGGCTGTTGCAAATCCATATGCTCCACATAGGGAGCGGATATGGTATGATGATAAAATTATGACTAGCTGTTTTAAATATTTATTGAGACAGCATTTCCTGTTGGTGTCATAATCTTGCTTATCAACCTTTTCTTCAGGAAGTCTGATCACCCAACACTTGTAATAATGTCATTAATAATGTTGGTAAGTAATAATTGTGAATATAAGGTTCAATAAAAAAGGGATTTAAATTTTTCCTTTTGAATATTTGATGGTCTGCGGATACTGGTATGAATTTTGCTGTTTGGCTTGTAAATTTACATGATTCTTTTTACTGTCGTAGCGTTAAGTTTCTTGTTTTATAAATAAATGAAAATCTCATCTGTTAAATGAATTGTGCATATTGTTTAAATATATTTTTTTTTAGATTTGCTAATAAATTTCTAGGAGAAAATATGGCTGGCTTTTACTAAATGTATGGTTCAAAAATGAAATTGCCACCTGTACCATTGCTACATTGTTTTTATAGTTTTTGTTTTCTCAAACGGCTTGCAACTGAAATATTGTAATTCAACATTTTCCAAATTTTCAGTTACAAGTAATTTCACATGTTTTAAGCTAAATTTCATTATAATTTTCATTCTAGGAGCTCAAATTTTCAGTTACAAGTTATTTTTCACTTATTTTAAAGCTAAATTTCATTATAATTTTCATTCTAGGAGCTTAAATTTTCAGTTTACAAGTAATTTCACATATTTTAAGCTAAATTTCATTACAATTTTCATTCTAGGAGCTTAAATTTTCAGTTACAAGTAATTTCACATGTTTTAAGCTAAATTTCATTATAATTTTCATACTAGGAGCTTAAGTTAAACAGTATTTTTAACTTAAGGTGATTTTTCTCAAAAACGGGGCTATAAGTTAGCCGATCATTATTATTTTTAAAAAAACTTGATTTAAGTAAACAGAAAGTGCTTTAGCTGGAAGCGGTATGCGCTTGTCAACATTAATCTGGCAACTCCACTTATAATTTAAAAACTCTTTTAAAAATAAATTAACCTTAATTTTTTTAATTTCCTACAGTTTTTGTAGCGGACCTTACTTGAGTATGAATATGGGTTTTTGCTGCGTCACTTTAAACCTCATTATGGCGCCAGATCTCCGATCAAGCTGTCACTCGACTTCTGCAGAAAGCTTGAAGATTTACGCTTCTCCATAAATCCCTATATTATTAGAAGTATTATTCTGCATTTAGCGAGGTTTGCGCAATTTGACGCGTGCGTTTGTCGCTCGAAGGTAATCAGATATTAATGCACTAAAATTGTTGGATCATCAAAATAGAAAGATATACTTACATTACATACGTAAACTAATGCCCGCTGTATACGGGACAGTTTCTGGTTCAGAAAACTACACAGTTTCTTGTTCAGAAAACTGTGCAGTCTGTCAAACTTCTGTCAAAAGACACGCTAAATATGTGTATTTTTAAAACGCGATTGTAAGTTATTATCGTATGTTTGCTCTCAGGAAATTGTATATTTAGCTAATAATGTAAATATGTTATTGTTTTTTTACGTATTTAAAAGCATACAATAAACCAATGTCTACTTAAACGTTAACATAAAAAACATTAACTGTCATGTCAGCTTAAATCTGACATAAGCACGCAGTTTTTGAACAGTTTTCGTTGTATACGGGACCGTTTTCAGACTGCATAGAAAATATAATACACATTCTTTTAATCCTTTTTTGGATTCGTGTTTCCTCCTTGAATTACGCCTAAAATATTTTGAATTTGGTTTTAATTAATTATTTGGAGTTCAGATTTGCATCAGTTTATAAATTTATTTTTAGCTTTATCAAATAACGGAGAATTCACTTCTTCGACTCCCAATCTTGGGACATTTAGTTAACCCTCGCCTTGCCGTGATGTAACCCGCGTTGCAAAATCCCACTAAATAATAAATATATCTCAGTAAATAATCAAAATATAACAGCGGCATTTTCGGTAATCATCAATCAAACCCTTTTTACACAGAAAAAAAATACATAGTAGAATTGTAGGTAATTTTACTTAAAAATATTTTTACCTGCATGTTTAAGACATTTCATACGAACATCGTGTATTTTGCAGTAAAGAGAGGACATTTAAAAAAAATTTAATGCGTTTTCAGCCTTAAAAAAATGAAAATGAGTTTCATGGCAGACAGAGATACTAACTACACACTGATAATAAAAAAAAATATATATGAAAAATACAATTGTAAAAGTTATGAATCAACATTTTGTATGGGTAACCCGAGGTCACATCACCGGATGCCGTGGATCGTTTCAAACACAGTACTTTAAGGGTTAAAATAATTATTGTTTTTTAAATATTAAACAATGTACGTACATAAGTATTGAGGTCTTTTTTAAGAGCATCGCCTTATTAACATCTTTAGTGAATGAAAGAAAAAATAATTGTATATACGTCTTTTACTGCCACATAAAAAAAAACTGTAGGTATTTTAATGTATGATAAGAAATCTCAGTTGGTACCAAGATTTTTAAGATCGTGGGATATATTTTTAAAATAATATTTTTACTGACTTATTTTAATCACCGAGATGTCCCTTGCCGCGCAGCAAAAAAGGCAATAATATACAGGGTGTAACAAAACTCGATATACAAGTGGGAAACCAGTGAATCTACATGATATTTGGAGTCGATTTTATGGTTTTTTTTTTTTGTGACCCATAGTTTTCGAAAAAATTGAGTTCGAAGTTGATTTTTTTAGATAATGTTTGGCAAACTGTTATCAAATATCATGTTTTTAGTCACGTTGATACTATCCATAAATAAAACAAAAACAAAAACAGCATTTTAATATGAATTAACAGCAATTATACTAACCCACATTGTAGATATTATATTTTTTGCACTGTCCTTCTGCACCTACTCCTTTATACAAAGAGTTAGGCAATTGTATTATCTTCATGTTGGCACGATTGACTGTGTACTAGGCGTAATAGAAAAAAACTGAAACTTCGATACCGCTGACTTTTAAAACAAGGCAGTACTTGATCATGCTATGTCTTTCTCGGCCTTCCTCGACTTCCATCCAGACAAACTCGCATCGGTAATCTTTTTAGACGTTCTTTCATAATTCATTCGCTCCACATGTCCGAACCAATGTAAAAGACCTTTCTTAATTTTGACGATAATACATGCATTCTGCTCTAATTTCGACATTAAGGCACCTATCATGCTTGGTTTTTCCACACATTCGCCTGAGAAATCGAATTTCAACAGCATTCAATATACTTTCGTGTTTTTTTTCCAACCCCATGCTTCGCTTCCATACATGGGTTGGTACCAAGACTCCATTGCGAACTGCCAATTTAGCCTCTTGAGATAAACACTTATTTGCTACGATAGACTTAAAGGAACCATTAGCTCTGCTACCGGCACTAGCCCTCTTTTCAATATCCTTGTCCATATTTCCATCTCTAGTAAATATATTACATATTTCCTTAAATTGTGTTTATTACTGTCTAGAGCTCTTAGGAATGGTATTAACTAAGATTCGCACAGTCGAAAAACATTTCTAATTTTTTTGTTATAAGTATGTCCATATGGGACTTCAGTTAGATTTTAATCCACCTTGAAACAAGCTATTTAAATTACGTTTAATGTTAAATGTCTTCTGCATTTCATATGTTAGACCACCTTATTATCAGTTGATGTTGATATATTAATCATTGAGTCTTTCCAGACAACTCACTACAGCTTTAAACTAAAAACAAAATAATAGTTGAACGTTTAAGAGTAATGGCGGTCACGTGACCCCGGCTGCTCGACCAGAAACGTGTTTGTATTGTCTTATTTATTTGATATGTTTTATCTTATCTTTATCTATTTGACAAATAAGGCGATATAAACATAAATGTTCAAATTTACCGATAACTATCATATACACGTCGTAGCTACGATGCTCACCTATACACGGAGTAACAAAACTTATAGTACAATCCAAAAACTGAGAAATTTACGTTAAATTTAGAGTCGAATGTGTAATATGAATTTTGAATCTGAGTTTTAAAAAAAAATCCTCATGTCAAAGTTTTCATATGTCATCATCATACCCTTTCCGCTCCCTCTGTGGAGCATATAGATTCCACAATCTACCTCCTGGCCTAGCGATCGGTCGCCAGCTCCCGTGCATCTTCCCAAGTCACGGCCACGTCCCGCAGCTCTGACGCAAACTGCCGGCGAATTGTCAACAGTGGACGTCTAGGACGCAACCATATGAACCGAAGATTAACTGAATTAGCCCAATTTTTTTAATGAAAACCGGTTGATAGTATTAATTTGACTAAATAAATCATATTTGAGAACAATTTGTAACTTTTTACCGTATTTTTTTTAAACTATCGATATATTTTGTACGTCACTAACGTGAAATATATCCGCAAATGTTAATCAAATATAATATTATTATTTTCACATTATTATTGAAAACAGTAACTGGACGACATCTGTGAATTACAGTTGTAGGATAATATATTACAAGATAATATTCCATACAACAATACGCCGTAGTGTGTGGATTGTATTGCAATTAGTGGTGCGAACAATTATTTTGATAATCGAATAATCGGTTGATCTGCTGATATTCGGTTATTTAAAATTAAATACTATATTTGTATAATATTTTATGTATTTTTATAATATATTTGGAAACATAAACAAATAAACCAAAAAATATAAATGGTTCACCAAAAATATTCCATTGATCGAAGCAACGAGTAATAAATACTCGATAAATCTATAAAAAAGATAGATGAGTCTTTAGTGATGATCGATTAGTAATAATTCGATGATTTCTGATAATATTTATTGACTAATAATCGTTTCGAATTATTCGATATAACAGACTGTAGCCTTATTGTATTTTTCTGCTTTTTCTTTTTAAAGTTTTAAAATCGTTAAAATAGCATAGCTGATAGTCCACCAGTAGCTCGATCACAGATCACTATCGACGCGGTAATAAGCGACGTGATAACGATTTCTTACCATGGATGTTTAACGTTTTCGCGATCACAATGAAACACGCGTTAAAAGTTATCAATCGGGATTATTAAACGAGCGCATCAAGTCGCGAGCCATTTCCCGAGATATATCTTTTTCGCACATATCTTCTTTCAATCTTTCTCGAGTGCCGTATTGCATTTAGCCGGCGTTCGGCAAGCCAAATATTGAGAAAAGCAGTCGACATAATAAACAATCCGACACGCGCGTTGACTTTCTTGATTTGACGTTTGACGTTTAGCCGCAATATTTATTATCATCTATGGTGCTCGGCAACGCGAACGTGGTATGAACGTATGTTCATTGTGATCGGGCAAATGGTTAGCGTTAGCACGTGGTTAGCACGTTTTTAACTACGTCGATAGTTATCTGTGATTGAGCTCCAGGACTCTTAAACAGCTGCGGGTGGAGCCACCTTTCCTCTCAGGTTTAATAAAATAATTCGGTTATCTGAATAATCGAATAGTTCGATTATGATAAAATCGGTTATGCTCATTGCTATATCTGTATGCAAAATGCGGCCCTTCGTACGCGTACGTCGGACGTGCTAATACTCAGATTTATTTTCGCCTCTAAACAATATTCCACTGGAGAATGTCCATAAATTATAACGATGTCTTTCCCTTTAGACTTGTATGAAGTAATATCCGCTACAGTTGTATGTTAATATGACTTGCAGATTCAAATGCAGCTAGACACTCTTGTGCGTAAAAAAGTAGATTAGCCGATTTTTGATGGCGTGGTCAGCGCTTGGTGGTTGTTCCTCGAACTAAAATTAAATACTGGGTAAATACAAGAACTCGGTGCCTACTACTACTTCTTACCCTTATCTGCACCCAGTGGTGGATAGAGCACTTCACTTGTACCCAAGTGCATTGTGCGTGCACCGTTTGTTTTGCGAAAATTCATTTAAATATTTACCTAAATCTTTTTTTTTTCCTTTTTTTTTTTTTTAAATAATCATAACTTAAAAATAATGCCGTCCCGATAAACCGCAATTTTTGCAGTTTGTCATTGGGTGCCATTAACAAAAATTATAAATTTATCATAGAAATATATAAAAAAACATAAAGTTACAGAAAAATTACTCAATTTACAAATATTAAAAAAATAAACTAACTAACCATCACGCCATTTCCCCGTAGGGGTAGGCAGAGAGGATAGAACGCCATACCACTCTGTCCTGACAGCTTCCTTTGCTTCCTCTACATTCATACATCTTTTCATGCACATACGCCGATTATTCCGACTTTTCACATGACCACTTTCAAGTACTTGACGTACTTGGTCATGCCATGTCTTAAAAGTTTACAAAATATAAAAATACAAAAAAGATAGAGATGCGAGAAATATATACATTGCTTAAACCATTGCATCCAATTATGGTGAATCAATATAAAGTAGTTCTGTCTTCCAACCAATCTTTCAGTATAAAAATAATTTTATTCACGTTAATACTTGATTTAATTCAACCCTAAAAATGGTATTTTAGTATTACACACACTCGTAAATGCAACAAATGTAGCATCTACAAACTATAATAGACTATTGCACAGTCATATAATGTAAATTTTTATTAAACTTTTGATAATTGCTCTCAGTAGGTATATCTAAAATGTATTTTTTCTTCCAATATTTGTTACATTTCAAAAATCATAAAAAACGTTTTTATTTGAAATACCGACTCTTTCAGTTTATGTAAAATATGATTAACCGCCCTTCGAAAAATCTGGTCGGCGTTGACCGTATATTTATATTAACTATCACTTTTAACTCATTTTCAAACTTTTTCGAAATGTAACGACTTTAGAAAAGGATTCATAAAAATATGGATCTTTGTTTACAAATCTTTTTGTTTATACGAAAAACTGTAATATTTAGAGGATTTGAATAAATTAACCCATAGTTTTCGAGAAAATTTTAGGAGAAATTTTTTCTATCAATTTTGGGCAATTGTTACCAAATATCATTTAAAAAATACTGGATCTTTGAACAAATACTTGTACAATTATCATACCATTTGGGCTGATATCATATTATGTATTCATACTCTGGAAACGGTGGGTTACAAAACTTATGTACAAGCAGGAAACCAGTGACAACATATACATCTATATCAGACAACCATATATCTATATCATATTTGGAGAGTCGATTTTGTAGAAAGTAAATCGTTTTTCGATTTGGAGTTTTCTTGACATCATGCCCTGTATAAATGAATGTTAATTCGTTGGCCAAATAGTTTTGTTTTCCTAAAAAATCTACGAAATTTCGTTTAAGATCCAAATTAAGATTCACCAGTTTTCTTGTACTACAACATCATGTATTTGACGTTGGCCAATAGTTTTGTTCTCCTAAAAAATCTACGAAATGTTGTTTAAAAAACTGAAGTAGATTAAAGAGAAAAATATTGAAGTAGATAAATATAATATTTCCATTGAAATATTATTTATTACCTGAATCTAAGTAAAGAGATTGATCCATTTGTTTCTATGCGTCTTATATTTCTGTATTGTTCTTGCATATTATTAATATTAGCATTTTCGTTTGTAAACATAACTATGCCCTAGAATTTATGCAAGTTGCACTTGAATAGTGCAACTAAATATGTGCTAGAAAATTCTTGACCTTTTTTGCTACCTCGCAATACTAAAATAAAACTTAAATGGCCTCGTTTATTGAAAATTGCACTAAAAAGTTATATTCGTTGGTCATCTGGAGATTTTCTCAAATTTACTTTTTTATTGAGCGACAGTAGTTATAAAAAAATATTAATATTTCATGTGTGATACCTTTGACTGGCTCTGAAGCGCAAGACTGATCATCTTACCTTCGTGTAATTAAATGATCAAGATACACTGCACTTGGTGTACCGATGCAGTGCCCTATGCACCATTGGATGCGGATAAGGGAAAGTAGTAATAGTATTTCAGTAGTGGTATACTGGAGGAATTCAATGCTTTTAGCATTTACAGAATGTGAAAAGGTATATTAACAAAATGACACTCGTGACTCAATTTCGCAAAAAATGTAAAACCAGCATTTCAGCTTTAAGATTGTTAAATTGTAGATTTGGAATCGAATTAAATGTCCCTTTTTGTACTTAATGTTTTAATCTGTTGTCTTTAAATATAGCCAAGATGAAAATAACGGAAGTTTTAAAATGTAGGCATTTTTTTGGTTTTGTCGATCATAAGATAAATAAAGGGATCCCGCCGTCCTGGCAGACCGTCGATGACCATCCTACGGATGTTTTCGGCGGAGCTGAAGGATGCGGGCCTGACGTGGGAGGAGGCGAGAGAGCTGGCTGGTGACAGGGTCTCCTGGAGGGATCTAGTGATGTCCACATGCTCCACATAGGAGCAAACGGGGCGAAAGAAGAAGAAAATTCATCCATAATGACCAATACATTTATTTTTTATCATGTTGTTAATAATGTATTTTTAAATAGATACTTTTTTTCAATTTTTTCATGGTCTGTCTGGGTTATTTTGGTTGCATTATCAATCATCGGATTGCCCTAATGCATTTTTTAAAAACCCCACTTATAACTGAAAGGATAAATGTGCGTAAACACTTCAGGAACTTTTTTTGGCACCAGCAGTAATAAAATTTTGTGATAAAAAATGCGTTTACGTATTTTTCGTTTTCTTAGAACATCGATGATTATAATAAGTGATAAAATTTAAGGCCTGAATCTTGAACGTCCGAATAGAATGGGTCACCCTGTACATTATGTATATATTTATTAAGTAATACGTCATTCTTCCAGGGCTCTAGTCTCTTCATTACACCTCGGAGGTCCCTGTAAATTAGAAGACTCCGTGGTATGCGGAACTATTACATTTTATTCCCCGCCAAATGGACTTCCACACCACCTATGTACTGCAAACGTGTGTTTTGTGATGTGCAGATGTTGTGAACCATTTAAATTAAATACTGTAGTTAGACCCAGAAAACGTTTGAATTATGCAGAAGCATCTAGGTGTTTCCACTACGAAAAAAGAACTACATGAAAGGCCCTGGATTGGCGTCGAACATACTAGAAATTTCGATGTACCGTATACAGAATATTCTAATATATTTCTTCCTTCCTATAAAAACGCCGTCGGCTGTCACCTCCTGGCAGTCCTTTTCAAGACCGTTTGCGCTTGGCTTGGAGGCAGTTTGTAGAATCCATATTCTCTACATAAGGAGCGGATATGGAATGATGATCATTTTTATCCGTAACTTTTCTAAACTAACTAACTAACTAACCATCACGCCATTTCCCCGAAGGGGTAGGCAGAGAGGATAGAACGCCACACCACTCTGTCCTGGCATACTTCTCTTGCTTCCTCCACATTCATACATCTTCTCATACACGCACGTCGATTATTCCGACTTCTTACATGCCCACTTTCAAGCACTTGTTTTACTTGATCATGCCATGTCTTTTTCGGCCTTCCTCGACTTCTACATCCAGGCACAGTCGCATCATATATTTTTTTTAGCCGTTCTTTCATCATCCATTCGCTCTACATGACCGAACCAACGTAGAAGACCTTTCTTAATTTTGTCGATAATGCTTATCTCAGCCTTGCATTCTGCTCTTATTAACTTAACTTAACTTCCGTAACTTTTCTAATTTTTTGAAATATATTTTATTCATTTCAACCTCTTCTCTCAAACACATTTTCAGCATTTCAATACAAGTTTGATTGTTATTGAGAATAGGGACCCCCTAGCGAGGTAACGGTAGTCTGATAGTCTACTTCCTCCTCTGGTCCAGTACGGAAAGTCCATCATCCCGGGTGTGATGAGATGCCAAGTCCAAAAAGGCCGTAAATCAAAAACCACCGTAAAACGACCACCAGTGCTATTCTTGCGCCACGGCTTAAATCCAAACAGGAAGGTGTTATTAACAGTCCTATAAATGTCATGTCTTATATTTTTGTTTTGAACTCTAAAAAATAAAAAAAAACTTGGGTTATATATTATAGCACAAATTATAAATACTGTATTGGGTGTAGAATATTTTCAAAATAATAATCAATATTATGAAGTATCGGCATTTTTACTTACCCCTATTCGAATTTAAATCAATTTGTATTATGATAATTATATTAAGTACGTAGATATTTTACTGGCAATTTTAAAAAATTACTTTTAATACCGCTAGCCTTGGAATGTTTTATTTCAACTAGTATTTCTGTGCAACAAGCGACCTTACTTATATATTATTTTTTTAATTCATTTACATCTGTGTTTACATAAAATATCTTCTACTTGGATACGACAGTAAAATATTTTGACAGATTTATCGATATTGTAGTTCTTATTTCTTGTGTAGAGTTTTGTATCTGACAGTTAATCTTTAACTTAACTGTGTTTCCTTTCTCGACATTATAAAATTTCTCAATCTAAGTAATTGCACTCTTAATGTCTTAATGTATTTTTTATAAAATTTATGGTCGTACACATTAAAATACCGATATCTTTTTACAATGCTCGACCTATTGTTAAACATTGCCAGGAGGTAAAATTCGTAAAAACGTGTGCCAAAGTGTACTACTGTAACATTTGGAATTAATTTGCATAATTCTTTGATTGTATGATAATGTATTTTCGTAAATATTTTTCAATTGTTTTACAGCAAGTTCTGTATCTTGATAAATGTGATTCGACCCACTATACCAGTACTTTTTTTATTGTATATTATTTTAAGCTCAAAATGAGCAGCTTAATTTTTTTCGTTGATAAAAAAATCTTTCATTACCCATTACGAATCAGTTTCCAAGCTGGAAATAATGTTTTACTTGCAAATATCGGCTTATTTATATAAAAAATATCGTCTGCAACTTTTACTGTTAGAAAAAAGTCGTAGATCCTTTTTGAAAATTTTAAATTCCGTTGTATTATTACGTATCTCAATGGATCTGCCGCATTAAATTTGTAATAGGTATCTAGTAGGCTCTTTTTTCGTCCCGTGTCATGCGATTAAGAATACAAATGAATGTATTTTTATTGATTTGCTAAATACATGGAATCTTTTCCTACCACTTTTAAACTAGCTCATGATCTCCATTTTAGGAGTTTTGAGCGCTTAGATATACGTGTATTTTTCGTATTCAAACGTAAGTTAAATTAACATTTTACAAATTGCTTTAATTTCGGAAGGGTTAAATGGAATCTGGTGTTAGATATTCCCGTAATGTTAAGCGATCTATCTCATTGAATAAGTGGTCATATGTGTTTTCGATTACAATCAAACTCATGTATTTATGTTTTTCCACTTTCCCACGGAAACAATACCGTGTCACTGGCGCCAATTTGAATTAAATCTTTTTAATGAATCTTCTTTAATGGAGCAATCGGATATTTGATTCCATCTTCTGTTTCACGGCAGCGTGTTTGGATTTATTTATAACTGGTCGCGAGAACTATATTCTCTTGCAGTTTTATTCTTTCGCACTTCTCATAATGGATGAGAGTCTTGATCTTTGCACCATATTGTCTCGTCTCACGTGTAATTCGATGTAATCACACAAGACACAGATTAATTAACCGCCTAACTGTAATTAACGATTCACTAGTGTGTCATTTGTGGCATTACATTAACTGTAACTTGCCCCTAAAGTTTGAAGAAGTTTGTTAAAAAACAACTAACCTTGTAATAAGAGTTAGAAAATTGGGTTTAGCGGTAATTGCAAAGAAAGATGGATGTACTAAGCCCGTTTTATATGGATTAAGTACTTAAACAAGATCTTATTCTAATTATTCAGAAATTATTGTGTCATATGATACGCAAACTGTATAAAATAGTGTGTCGAAAAATAACATAAATAAATAAATCATATTTATGTACTTACCTAACTTTATGAATTAGTGTTGGTGAAATGCAATATATAATAGTTAACTACAGTCCGTTTCTAATTGCTTAATTAAAATAGCGCCCTTTTAGCTAAAGATCGCTACAAAGCTCTCACACTTTTAATGTTCATGCTAAGCTCCAACTGCGGTGCGATTCTCTTAAGGTTTAAGACACTTCTGCGCATACGAATTCAGAACAAAATCGTATGCGAAGTAATTCCACAAAATTAACAGAATCGAGGCCCAGCAGCAAATAATCTTCCTAGGTACTAGAAACTGTGAATATTGCATTTTTAAGGATTTACAAATTTGTATTATTTTGAACACGTGCATTATTATATATGTAATTACATAACATTATAATATATAATACATCATGCTAACTTCACTTTCGAGTGAATGCTATGATAACTTAAAAAAACTGTTCAGGGCCTCGATTCTATTAATTTTGTGGAACTACTGCGCATACGATTTTGTACTGAACTCGTATGCGCAGAAGTGTCTTAAAATCCTTAAGAGAATGAGGGAATCCACTGTTTTTTAAAAATTTTTTTCTATAAACTTACGTTTAGAACAAAAAAAATATATTTCTTATTTTTTTAAGTGGATGAAGATACGATTTTTTAAACGCACATTTCAAAAACCGCGCTAAAAAAACTAAAATAGCATTCATTTTTGCAAAAGTGACTCATAAAACAATGACGTCACTCCTTGTATCTAAGTGTAGTGTTTCGCGGTTTCCGTTTAAAAAACCCCCGTAGCCGCGTTCCATGGCATTTTAATATGGAATCTTTTTTGCAATAGAAGCTTCTATTGCAAAAAAGATGGCCGCCATTCAGTCTACGGAAACTAGAACAGCTGTTAACAGTATATGACAGTTGAGTCGACGGTATATTTTTTTATTAATCTGTGCTTCCCGCGTTTGTTTGCATAGACTTTTGACAGTTTTGTTACTGGCTGGAGGAGAATACCATGGCCTTAAACAACCCGTTTTTATGACGTCACTCCTGCAAAAATGACGCAGTTAGTACATAGTGGTATTTAGCGCGGTATTTGAAATGTGCAACTTTTCTGAAATCGTATCTTCATCAATACTTATAATTGTAAAAATATTAAATATATTTTTTTTTGTTTTCCTTAGTAAGTTTATAGAAAAAAAATGGACTTTAGAAAACAGTGGATTTTTGGACCTCATTGTATACATCATTAGGATTAAAGCCTAATAGTAAATGTTGCGACCTCATTGAATGTATGGCCGGTATATCGCATAATATACATATTTCACAAGGTCGCTGGAATTCGATTTAGTATTAGTACTTTGATATATATTATTATATTTCTTTCTGTGATTATTTTTACTGTTATGACTATCATTGTAAAACTTATTATCATTCCTATGCCCATCATGTAATAAATTATCAGATGCACTGATCTTATGTGTTTGTACAGAAGAATGCACGATTGTGTGCGGATCTTCAGGCTTTTCACAGCATGAACCCTGACTGGACATAGTGGGAAAGTAATGGCTGCTAAATTTTTGGGAGAACCTCCAAAACAGATGTATCTATCACAGGAAGTCACAACATGGGTATGAAGATCCAGTAATTTAGTCATACAAGTAATGATGTAATGGGGAATTCAAAATGTTTTTAATATACTGAAACACCTAGTTTGAAAACTGTACAAGAAATTGTACAGTTGTTGACTATCCAATAATAATAATGCGCTTTAGTCGCAATATTTTTTCATAGGAAAATGAACAATAACGACGAAGGAATCACCTGATGTATACTTTAGAGTTTTTTTTCTCAACAGTTTAGAAATTACACGTAAAATTTAGGCGTTTACACGCTTATATCTGTCATTGGAAGGTATTGAAACAAAAAGTAATAAATGTATTGCTTGATTGTATAAAAACTGATATGGATATCAAATACTATTTTTTGTAATACATCTCCCACTTACGAATGATTAAAAAAACGCCTATTTATAAGATCTTATCTGATTTTGGCACGCAGTCTTTTTGTCTACAAGTATTTGGACACACTCAAAATATGCATTTACTGCTGCGTAAAGTCGGTTAATGCACTAAGAGTGGAAAGAGATAGAATGACAAACCAGAATTATTATTATTTCGTGCATCTTTACTTATTGTGTCCTCAGATAAGCAAACTACTCACATTCGCTACCGAAGGAGAACTTTAATGAGTAAGGCCACATTCTTATCGTGTGTTTGACGAGACATCGAAAATGAGTCATGACGTTCACGGCGTTATCAAAAAAAATATTTGAATATCGTACAAATTGACGGCATTAAGCTTCCATATTTTTGTGTACCCAGCACCGTAAAATTAATTTTAAGGCACGTGACAGTTAAATCACGGTTTTCGGGAAAAGTGTCCAACGGTAATTAGATCTTTTCTGTAATATTAAATCGTATTGCATAGAAAGAGAGACTTTATGATTATCGAGTTGGTAGATTTGGTAAAATTTAACGTTCAGCACTTGTAAGCAATCAATACTAAAAATAGTAGGTACTTTTCCTTCAATTGGGTTTCCTCCGATTTTTTATTTTTTATATCATGAAAAAAAATACAAAACCGCATTTAAACCAATTTTAAACCAATTTTACGATGTCATATGAATTTTTTAGCGCGGTTTGAAATAGCGCTTTTTCAAATCGTTCGCCAAAATCCTCCATTTAGCGCGCATGCGGTGTGTGACGTCACAGCAATATAGGCGCTCACTACTTCCGTAGCTACAGAAACAATTTCACGCCTTCCACGGTAGACGGGTATGACGTCATTAGCCAATAACGGGCGTTAAAAGTCACTCGTAATTTCGTGTTTTTAAAACATAAATTTATAAATGAAAACAAAATTTTTGATCATTGTGTTTTATATCGTTGGAATTTCAAAAATATACTTTAAATATTTATAGCGTTTTCAATGTTATCGGGAAGAACCCTATCGAGTACAGTATTTGCACCTAAAAATACGTTTTTTCAACATCCCATGGAAACGTGAAATTTTTTGCAATCACGCTTTGTACCCGAAATCACCATATTTTATATACCATTTCCTCAAAGTCAGTTTGTCCTTGAACGTTCCAGGTATCGAGACGAAGTTTGCCGGATCCAGTTTATTGTTAGCTTCACTGGATCTGTCAAGAGGTATTTAGTCTATTTAATCTTAAATATTTATTTGTTTTTTATTTTCAAATATCTTTTACGATTTTATTTTTACTCAAACCAAAATTTTCTTACTGGGATAACTCATTTTGTAGAGTATTTATTTGCAATCAGCCTCCACTTCTGTGAATTTATTATTTACTGGCACTGAATTGGTACAACCATTGCAGTGCATTTTGTTCACTTATTACATGAAGGCAAGATGTTCAAAGCAATACACCTGTTTAAAAATATTGTTTGAACCTTTTATGGTACTTATTGATTTGGCAAAAGCATCTGCTTACATTTATATTTATTAATATTATTTTATTCCAGATTGCAACTTCCTTTTAGCGTGTGTTAGAGATGACACCATCAAGCTGCTTGATCTTCGAATGAACAATGTTATAGGATCATTCAGGTAACCTTACTTTTTTAATGACTTCATAATTACCAATAAAAATATCATATATCTTAATTTATTTTAGTCAACCAAAAAATTCAGTTTTTTGTTTCTGTTGTTAATAACTGACCACTTCTGTTTTGCACCTTAATCATTGCATTGAGGAATACAAAGATATCTTATAAATTGATATGATTAAGCAAAATACTGATTATATTAAAAGCCGTTTTGTATGTTTAAATAGTTGGGTTGCATCAAATTTCAGTATTTTTGAAGTGAAAACTTCTTTAGAATCGTTAGGAGTGATTTGAAACTCTATGAAACGAAAAAAGCGACTAAAAAGAGACAAACATATAGATCATGGGATTTAGCCTGCGAGAGAATGAGATAGAACACAGTTTCCGCCGGCTGGCCGTAGTTCCATCTACCTCATCAGATACATCTATCAGTTGATTGCCGGCACCCCTTTTATACTTTTATAATGTGGAGGTCCTAGGCTATAAAACAGAATTTGTTCTATTTCATGTATCTGAAGAGGCAGATTCGACTCCAAAAATTTTGTAGCAAAACCAAGGGAGAAGGCGCATTGACGCGGTATTTCACAGATATATTGATAAAATCGAAACAAAAACTTTTGTCTCATACTTTAGTTATCATAAGCCGCTCGTATCACTTGTAGAAATTGAAGACATGGATCATGAATAATAAAATGAAAAAAAAATTATCAACTGGGTACCAATATTTATAATAAATAAATCCTATAATTATCCCACTCCTGATACTGCATTTATCTCATTCTCTCTCAGCTTAGTTTTATTAAGGTTTCACTTCTACCTGGTGTGAACTGCACACATGTTTTTTAGTATCCTGTAACTTAACATGTTACATACACATACTTTGCTAATGTTTGATGTTCTTTATCTCAAATGAAGTCACACTTTTGAGAAATTTCTCTGAAATCACCCGTCACGTGGAAGAGAGAGAGCTTGTCCTCAATTTATCTCAGTGCTTGTCCTCAATTTATCCCAACACTTTCTGTAAATATCTAGACTTATAAGACAAGGAATATGTAACTTTCAAAGAGACTTTGGAGAGCTTAGATTAGCACTGACCACTGACCAAACTTGTAACACTCTATTTCTCTTTCAGTAATGACGCCTTCAAGGTCGGATGTGATTGGGCACGGGCAGCCTTTAGTCCTGATGGTCAGCACATAGCTGCAGGAGGAGCTGATGGTGGAATATTCATATGGACTGTGAACACCGTCAAATTAGAATCTATACTCAAGGAACATACGTGAGTAATACACCAATTCGTAAATCAAGTTATTATAAGTATACTATGAAAGAGAAAATCAATCAATCGTTAATTGTATATCATGCAATCATATATCTACAATTTTTTGGCAGCTTTTTACTATTCCCTGTTGTCAACAAAAACTGTCTTAGCACTTTTTCAAACCTATTATTTTGACATAATTATTTTTGAATAGCCTCAATATTGCTATACACATAAGCTGGTATGTAGGCATCTTGAACGTCTGTTTATCTTTGGCCTGATAAAATACACTAGAACTCTAGCACCTCTGAATATGTATTTTCTTTTAATGTAATTTTTCATGTTTTTAGGACTGCTGTTACAGCTGTTGATTGGCACCCGCATTCTTCATCTCTCATCAGTGTAGATCGGGCAAAGAGGGCTGTTTTATGGGGAGATGGCATGTAAAAAGGTGTGATGTTTTTGGCAATAGGTACTTATTACGATTAGTAGAAGAATTGGTCAAATCTGACAGTAATTTTTATCTCGTAGAGGCTCCTTTCATGAGTCATATCGTCGTCCATCTTTCAAAAAGGCTTATCTCAAACTAGCTGATTTTACAAGACACGACTTTGAGGATTTTTTTGGAAAATCTATCCATAAAAAATATAGAACATAAATCGTAAAATATTTTACCGGTTTCCGAAATAGGCTTATACAGCAAAAAATTTATTAAACCAAGTCGCCTCCTATAAAAGAAACAAAATCGAGTTGCGCCTTTTTGAAAGATGGACGACGATATAACATAATGTTATCAAACATTTTTTTAAACAACTATAATCATGTCGACATAATAATCAATCAGTAGACTAGTCAATGTTGGATTTTTGTGTGATTTTAATAAATATTCAAGATGACCCGTAACTAAGTAGACAATTAATTTATCGAATAAC
Source organism: Micrasema minimum (assembly GCA_022494985.1). Classification (NCBI taxonomy): domain Eukaryota; kingdom Metazoa; phylum Arthropoda; class Insecta; order Trichoptera; family Brachycentridae; genus Micrasema; species Micrasema minimum. The sequence goes on along the minus strand of JAGVSP010000037.1, from coordinate 50,702 downwards.
TCATCCGACGCATAACTTTTGATAACTCATTTAATTATACTACTACTACTTTCCCTTATCCGCACCCAATGGTGCATGATTAATGCATGCGTTTATTATATTAATTTTAAGGAATCTTATTGATCAGTTCAGTATATCATATTTTTTTTACATAGGTAATTAATCATTTATAGTAGTTTGTGCTCCAAGACTTGTCTGTAGTTACATATGGGTGAAACATTTTGGTAATAAAATTCGAATTTTTAAATTTATTAAATAAATTCATTGGCAAATTTCATGTCCACGAAGTATTGTTCTAGAATTTTCAAACTTATTTTTTAATACAACAAAATAACACACTTTGCCGAAATGTTACACAATTTTTCTTTCATTGGTACAACTTGTAATGTTCTTATTTGCAATTTTTTTTCAGATTCGCATTTAATACTGTGCCTGCCTTTTTGTTCATCACATCATGAAGATTGTTCAACTGATATTGAATAGTTAATTAATAAAATGTTAAAATTGCTCTTTTAGTAATGTTCTGAATAATATTGATAAATTTATAATCACATACATGTTCACTAGTATAGAATTTTACAACCATTTTCAATTGATGTTTTATATTCGCAGTACAATCATTATTTTTTTATTCATACCTATGACTTTAAAATATATTTCTATCGCCAGTGTAATTTTTTTAATGATGTACTATGTTTTATGGATAATACACATTTTAAAAAACAATTTTTTTCATTTTCCTGTAGGTATCCACAAATTACATCAATAAAATTAATAGAAAGTTTTCACAATTTTACTTACAAGAGAATGGATTTGAAATTGTTGACATCATTAAATTTATGGGCAGCTCTTATTAAGTTTATCCATTCAAAGACAAATTTCTCCTGTGTTTGCTGTGCTTGGTATTATTCAATACTGTGTTAAAAAGAGCTACATGTTTGAGGCAACTAAGATTTAATTTTGGTTGATTTAGCATACCTCCTATCTTTAGATTAGCATAATGTGACAATATTCTGGACCCCACATTGGGCGCCATCATAAAAAAGTTGGTTAAGCTGTAAAGCAATCCTGAATCCAATATAATAATCCATAAAAAGTGGGAGATAAACATCTCCCAATTGCCATTGGGAGATAAGGCCTTTAAAATAATTCTTACAAAGAAAAAAAAAACAATATAGTTACAGCCAAGTTATGGTGATAAAAAGGTGTATAAAAATTAGAATTTTCCCTCTCTATTGTTAACTAAAGAAGATTTAGGTTTTTATTGATTTTAATCATATACATTGCATCAAATTTTAGGTTATACATTAGTATCTCCTCAACGAATAGACCCACCTATTTTTTAAATATTTTCTTGAATTAAATGTATAAGCCTAAAATAAACATTCTTAGTATGTTTCATCTTCCTACGTGCTTTATTTAGGAGGATTTTACATTTTTGTTCTTTTTTTAAAACATATACAATATTGAGGGTTTCAACCCTCTCATTTATTTAATCGGCAATTCTTGCCAATAAATGGAGTTCAACTGTGGTTTTCATTTCTGATGAAACTAGAAAAGATGCCAAATCAAACTGGACTAAAAACCTTATTTCAACTAGTCGCTAATAACTACTAATCCAGCTAAGTTCCATCATTTTTACTTAACTATGTAGGTAATTATTAATAATGTCATTCACATTGTACATAACAGATTTCTTTCATGTTCCATTAGTTTTACTTTTTAATTTCTCGATTGCTTTATAGAATATACTTTTATAAGAAGAAAAACTAACAGGTTTACTGCGTCCCCCGACATATAATAAGTACGCTGCCTTCAAAGTGTGGCCCGGTGGAAATTGAAACTTTTCAAATGGTTTTGTTTGAATATTGGCGTACTTTCTTATAACACTATTCACATGATTAACTATTTCTTGTCGCACTTCATTTGGCATTTTGTTATGTCCTCCCGCAGAACCTCGTTTGTCGATGAGACCGTGACCTCCCCTTGCCTTTTTCAAAACGGTATTTATCCTGCTAGTTGATATTTTCAATGTTTTAGTGAACATCATTTTGCAAATTCTAATATTGTCAAATGTGTATATTCTGGAAAAAACTCTCTCGTGCTCGGCAGTTTTATTTTTCGTGTAAGATCTCTTTTTTAATATCTCTTCGCAACTCTCCAGAAGGAACAAATTCTGGGCACTGTAAGACCCTAAATTATAAAATGTATCAAAATATTTCTTTCTCATGTTGACATCTAATTTTTCAGAGCACTTCATTGAACATTTGCAATCGTAATCATCAAAAACCTTTGGAGAAATTTCTATGTTTCTCGAGTTGATGTAGGCTTCATTCTTGTACATGCTATCTTTTCTTTCCTGTCTTGTTTTGTCTCCAAATTTCCGCTTCCTTCCTTTTTTCGCTCCTGTACCCCTATTTCGTATTCTCTTTTTTGGTGTTGCTTTAGGGGATATTTCTTCAGAAGGAGCCATATTACATAATATTGGCGATTCATCCGGTAATAAAGTATTACTTAAATTCAAGCCTTGGGGCACATTTTGCAAATGAGGGAAATAATAATTTTCAGGGTTGTGGAAGTAAGGTAATTGTTTCTCTTGTGGAACTGTTTCAATCGGCATGGTTAATTTACGATGCAATGATTCTATTTCAAATTTATTACTCATACAAGGTTTTATATCCTCATTTTTCAGTGTGTTAGATGAAACACTTTTATCTACTAATTTGTTACTTTTATCTTCGTTCGGTGTAATTTGATTTATTTGACTTTGATTCGGTATTGCTTTTACTGTGACTTTCTCTTCGTAGTGTGGACTGTTTGCTGGCATATCAAAAAAGGAGTGATTAGAATCATCATCAGGCACATCCGGTACATCAGTATCGGCAACAGAATGAGTATTGTTACTTTTGAAATACTTGTAAAAAATTGATTTGTACGTTGCTAAGCTTACAGAAGTCTCGCACTTTTTAGTACTTACGTAAGATTTATACATTTCCTTGAGACTTCGTCCTGGTTGAACAATGTATAAAGGATTATGTCCCTCCGTATTGGGCACCGTAGGTACTGAGTGTGTTGAAATATGTTCCATAATTTCATCTAATTGTTTACTGGGAATTTTATTATGGCCACCTGATAGTACACCTCTCATATCGGAGAGTCCATCTCCGTGCCTTATTTTATTGAGAACTGTATTGACTCGACCCGATGAAATGTTCAATGTTTTAACAAACATGGGTTTACATACACGAATATTATTAATGTGGTATATTCTAGAATAAGTCCGTTGGTGATCTCCGGATGGATCTTTAGCATAAGTTCTCTTTTTAGGTATTTCTTGTACTCTTTCGAGAATAAATAAGCTTTGGGAGCTGTGTGTTCCTAAAGAATGAAAACTGTCAAATTCTTGCATTCGTTCAAAAATAGATACTTTTTCTGCACAGAAGAGTTTGCACTTACAATCATAGTCCTGAAATTCTTTTGGTAGGACTTGTTTATTCTTACATGTGATGTACGGGATATTCATATACTTGTTGGCTTTCCTTTCCGCTCTAGTTTGAGTAAATTTTCTCTTTCTTCCTTTTTGTGAATATTCTCTATCAACATTACTGCCTTTTTTTACTCTTTTGCTGGTTTTACTTTTAGTCTTGTTTATAACGCTGATTTCTATGTTTTCTTCAAAGTCTGGTTGACATTGGATATTCATTTTAGGAAAGGTTTCTGAATTTGTTTTAGGAAAGGTTTCTGAATTTGTTTTAGGAAAAGTTTCCAAATTTATCTTAGGAAAGGTTTCTGAATTTTCCCATCGAATCGGATATTCATAGCAATATGATGGCACCTGAAAAAAAATTGTAGAAAACATTAACCAGCTAGATTTTCGTTAAGTAAGGGTGCTTTGCATAGGCTATATTTTTATCGGTTATTGAATTTGTTCTGTTTAGCCAAGAACACATTCGCTGAACAAAAATGGGTTATTGGAATAAATTTCAAATGACTTAAAATATGAAGCACTGATAATTAGTCTGCACCATTGAGTTATTTACTGTATAAATTAATGTACTAGGCATATTCAAAGAAACTTACCGATGGCTGATCAGTTGACGGAAATTTATACTTTGGTTGTGTGAGATACTGTTTCTTATTCATTTTGATTAATGTATGTGAATACTCGATTTTATTTTGAAAATTAAATTAACACGCTGTGTTTCCTGTAAAAGAAGTAAATATCAGTTTGGAAGATTTAGACAATAATTTAGGGGTTCTCATTTCGAATAAAAACAGGAAAGTGAAGCTGTTCAAAACATTAAAAGAACATACATGGCCTTCTTATAAACATAAAAAGATGCCATGTGACCTTGGCTGCCTCTCGATACAATCGTAGTCTTCGATTTTCTTCCTGGAATGATTTATTCACAAGTTTTAGATACTGAAAAAGAAGCGTTTTTGCATCGCCTTATTTTTTTAATACGCATTTTGTTTGATAAAGGAGATAAATAAATTATTTAAAAAATAAGACATAAGTTTTTGGTCGATATCTAAAATGTGTGAATAAGTGCTGAATTCCAGGGAGAAAATCGAGGAATGCTAGGATATATAAAAGGTTTTGGTATACAAGATGAGCATGGCTCATCAAGGATTAAATTTTAGAATTCAATTGATAGATTTCAACCAAAATTGCATAATCATACCTACTAAAGGAAATACTTGTATTTGCCTACAAATAATGGGTAATACCCATAGCAGGCTTGCATCAAACATTGACACTTCAAACAGAGACACAGAAGCTCTGGAAACGAATATGGATTTCAAGCGGCCACTTAACCCAGCCGATGACAGGTCTAAAGTCCTGCAAACGCCCACTTTACCCAAGCGATGACCGGTCGTAAGCCCTATTCGTTTCCAAGAGCTGCTCTATACTTGTTAAGATGTCACAAAAAAAAAAAACTTTTAATTCGTTCCTAAACTGCAGAGTTTTAACTGCAAGTTTCATGGGTTTGCGAAAGTTTACTAAAGTTTTTTTGTACCTAGGCTTATATCTAGATTTTACCAATCTAATATTAATTTTCATTACTTTTCATTGGAGCCTATATAAAGAACTTCACAAATACAAAATAAATAATAAGAAATTTTATTGGATGGAATTCATCCTTCATGCCCTGCATATTGAACTTGAAAAACTAATTTAAGATATCAATGAAATAATATACGAAAATAGATAAAGAAGTATTCAGGAACAAATAACGCGTGACAATACTAATGTAATTCTTGAATACGAAACCACACTACTTCATAATTAAGAATATTATAAAAGATTACAAATATTTTATGTGAACTTAAGGGTGATTTTAAACATATTTCTTATATTTTACAGTGCAACATAAGTATCAAAAGAATTAAGTAACTGTTTATTTTTACCTCCAAAACACCCAATTTACGAATTCTGGTCTAATATTATTATTAAACCGAATTAATAATCACTTTACATGTCCCAGATCTACCCAAAAATTTGTCGTTTGACTGTCATCTGTCGATCTGTCACTCGGACCACAGATTATGCAGTTATTGTCTAAAATCTACGCTTCAATTGTCTATGGTATATTGCATAAAATATATTTTATTTAAAGAATCAGTAGGTACTTACCCAAATTTAACGAAAGTAAAGCCAGCTCACACATGGCCCCATTAATAGCGTAGAGGTACATTTTAAACAAGTTTATCCGATAAATAAAATGTCGATAAAACATTTAATGAAAAAATGAGATAGCGGCAGGCTGTTAAGAATAAGATTTAAATAAAACAAACAATGACACATTCACCGTTGAAATTAACTATACATGTACGATGACAAATTTATTAAAATTACCAGTCTTGAAAGAAAATAAGATCGGTGGTATTTGAAAGAGCTCATTATATTATGTATTTATGTACCTTGAATTTAAATTAAATGATTACGATTAGTTGCCTAAACATTTTTTTCTAAGAATATCGTAATCCCTGTCAATTAGAGAAATTTAATTTTACGATATCATTGCATAACATTTTAGGTAGGAAGCCTGGAAGGTGCATAACATTTTAGGTAGGCCCGCGCAATTTAGAAAAAAAAAAATTTCGGTAATGTTTGGCATAATCAAGCTGCTGGTAGGTTCGGAAAGGTTTGAGGTTGGCAGCCCTGTTTTTTTAAAAGTCTAAGTACCATCTAGGCGTAGAAAAAAGTTTTGTTCATGTACCGTATGCTCATTTTACTCTTGACTGGACAGGAGGAAATACATTTTTTTAATACTGCTTTTTATACTACTTTTAATACCAATTTTTTTAAATACTACTTTTTATCGAGTTTACTTGCATGATTGATTTGTTATTGTATCGTATGTTGTAGGTAAACCTACAGCCACACAGGTACAGCCAGCCGCGGTCGGCGGATTTCTACCCTCACCACCAGGGATGGCGTGGTGGCGGCTATGTGTGTAGGCCGCTTTAAACGCATTCCTTACTGATAAGGGATTCCCCAGCGATTGTAGGCATATGGACATTTCTGTAATTAAATATCTAATTGAATAGGCCAGTTGTTATTTTGTACTAGCGATATTTTAATCTTTAGATTGGTTTTTCCAGATACCTACATCATGTCAACTTTTTAAAATTACGTATAATCAACTTCCACCAAGACTTTTCTGAATTTTATAGATTATATTCACAAATTAAAAATCAAATGAATTCGTAAAAATAAATTATACCTAGTACCTAGGTCTTCTAAAATTTCAAGGTACATTTTCAAAAAATAATAACTTTAAATTATCATTTTTAATTCGATACAAAATGTTATGTACCCCTGTCAATTTTCTGATTGGTCAGAAATTAGCAAAACCGCGTGCGCAAGCGTGATAATGGCGCGAATAGCGCAAGCTCAGTAATCAGCTGAGCGCTGGTCGCTTATGGAAGGCGAAAATCGACGAAATGTTCACTGTCATTCCTAGATCATTTTTGTAAGTATTTCAATTAATATTTACAAATTTCTGAATTAAAATAAAAAAAACGATTGCTTGTGAAATGGAACATGTTCGTCCCTATTACCTGACAGTGTTGTGCAAAATGTGTCAACAGTGCCAAGTGTACATTTCGAGTTCGCTGGAAATAGCATTTCGCGATCGATATTGTATGTTTGGTATGTTTTGATAATCTTGACCTCGATAATAATGGGTAAGTTTGTTCTCCGTTTTCCCGAATTCCATTAAAATGATGCCGGAAGCCGACATTATTTTAATTTTGCAAGAGTGGGGCTCGCCGGCGTAATTAAACGATAATTACGCCATGGTTGATGTGTGATGTAATATGGATAATGACAGTACATATAAAATCATTAATATCCTGATGACAAAACATAAAATACATAAATGAATTCAAGTATAATAATAATAAAAATGTTTTTATTCCAAACCCTGAGATGGCGAGTGCAAGTATAAGGTCCATATAAAAAAATACAAACTAACATAATTTTAAACAACAAACAAAAATAATCATGATTTTGTAATGTGCAGTTTTTCTGACAAGCTGGCTTTTCTCTTTATAACGACGTATTTTAACGTAAATAATGACAAAAAATAATTATCTAGGTACCTACATGTAAAAATAAATAATTTATTAAAATTATTTTGTTTACCATTTAACTTGAAATTGGCCCGAATATTGTTATTTTTAATATACATATTATGTATTTTTTATAGATTCCACTAAGATATTATTACAGTGATATTATTTTGGTTTAATAAAATTTAATGACTGGTAGAGATTCATCTGAAGCGTAAGACTGATCATCTTACCTTCATGTAATAAAATGATCAAGATACACTGCACTTTGTGAACCGATGAAGTGCCCTATGCGCCATTGGGAATACGGGAAAATAGTAGTAGTAGAAGATTTAGTATTTATTTATGAGAGACTCTAATTTTTATACACAAAATTGAAGTATTTTTCGGAAATTTTCAAATATCTTTGTTGATAACATGTAACTGAACATGGTTACAGGTAAAATTAATCAATTAGCATTAACTTGTCAAGTATTGGGTATTTAAAATAACAGTAACATGAAAAGAATGCAAGGCTAAGACAGGAAAACATAAATATGAAATATTTCTCACTTTGTATCATAACAATGTGCAAGTATTACATTTTTTAATTTATGTACAAAAATAAAAATATATCACAGAACCATCATCATCATACTATATTCGGTCCCTATGTGGAGCATATGGATACCACAAACTGCCTCCAAGCCAAGCGATCGGCCGCCAGTTCCTGCGCATCCTCCCAGGTCAGATCCACGTCCCTCAGCTCTGACGCAAACTGCCGACGGATTGTCAACAGCGGACGTCCAGGATGCCGAGAACCTGATGCCTTGTAAAATAGGCAAGCGTGGTCAAGGCTCTCGGGAGGCATACCTAGTATATGGCCTAGCCAGCCGAAACACCTACGCCGGATGACAGTTACGCTGCCTTAGTTCTTGTATGCTCAATCAACCATTTCATAAATTTTGCACAAGACATTTTATTTTTGTTTTTACAGGTAGATCCTAAATGATTCGCAATTTTGGTAATTTTCATTCGCATACATTATGTCATAATTTATACGAAACTAAATTACCTAAGTCGTGAATCATTAAGGATTATATGTAAAAACTAAAATAAAGCGTCCCCTGCAATATTTACGAAATGGTTCATTAAACATTCAAGAACTAGGGCAGCGCGTAGATACCAAGCGTTGCAACGTCCGTTTCCTAACTTCTGTGTTCTTTGCAAAGTCAAACCACCACACACCTAATATTCTTCTAAGACACCTATTCTCAAAACTCAGACGTCTGCTATTTTGGCCATGATTCGCAGCCATAGAGGAAAACAGGTGTGATTAGAGGAAAGCGTTATAAAGGCGGATTTTTTTTTAACAGAGTAGATATCACAGAACACAGAACCACCTCATATATTTTTTTTTAGAACAAAGTCTTATGCAAGTTATATGAGACACAATTCAAACAAATACCAACCATGACGATATTTCTGAGATTGTTTTTTCTGCTAGTACACCCACATTCTGTTTGTGTTTATAAATATGTTACACAAAATACATAAATATGTTATTGTTCTCTTGAATTTTCATATTCATTCATAGCTAGCTAGCCAATTTCGTTTTAAATATGAAATTTCATAGATAATGTACCTGTTAGTTAAAATTGTATTAAGTCATTTAATTTTATTTAAATTAATATGATTTAATTAACAATGTATTTCTGTAAATGAGGGAAAATAAATAAAAAAATCTGAATACATTGCTATCCAGTTTTCAATAGATTAATAAATAAACAAGATACATAATCGTTCAAACTTTAGTATTGGAAAAAAAATGCCCATAATCATCTTATGATTTCCTTACTAGCGGATATCACATTTTTCAGTTATTTTCCTATTTGATTGAGGTAATATATGGACTAATGAAAAATCTTATAATCAGTAGTTACCAAATTACGTTTGTTGTTGGTTCTTAATGAAGTGTGAATAAGAAAAAAACAAAAAAAATAACTCTGGTCAGCAAAAAAAAACCTTTTTTCTTCTGTTTAGGTGTTTCTGAATATCAGATATCTCTTTAACAAGCAGAAAAAAATATGCACATCTCATTTTGTTGCAAATTAAATTTGTAGGAAGTTGGTTTAGTAAGTAATGCGATCAGTGAAGTCACCGATTGCATAATATCGGTTTTCACAAAACCCAAACTGTAAGTAATCATATCTCGCTTATTATTAATTATCCGATTTACATACAGCTGTGATTTTGTGATTTTTTGTTTTATTTTTCTACATCCACGGAAAATTTCATGCTCAGCCCATTTTGAGCAACTATAAAAAAACAATTGTTTAAATGAGGCACATAACTACAAAGTGAGAGCTTCTAACATAAATTTCGTATAAAAAAATATCTAGACAGAATAGCAAAAAAATAAAAGCAGATGTATAAGTATTTAGCTTGTGAAACTCTTCATATTTATCAGATTTTTATTCCAAGGAGGATTTTACTTCAGACCAGTGTAATCATTGACAGTTGTAATTTTCTCAAAACCTAAGTCATGTTTTCTGTTTTTTGTGACTTTCATCTTAACCCATTTAGACCTACCGTCCCACATATGGGACAGTGTGTTATAAAAAATGTGCTGAAGAACCCAATAAGTATAATGTTACAAATTTATCTTAATGTCCAAGAGGAAGGTATAATGATTCATATAAACGATATCAGTTTTCTGAAATTTGTCAGAGAGTGAATATAGACGCAGTTTAAATCAGTGTTAATTTTTTATTTTTTCCATGATGTCATCGAGGAGGTAATATATGTTTTTTTTTCATATTTTTTTTATTTATTTTAAATTAAGATCATAAATAAGGCTTGCGAGTTAATCATATCCATAAAATAGAACAATATTCGCAACAACTTAAAAAAAACTATCACCACCGTATCGCAAGCACATTTGATCCATCAATATGATCCAAAAAATGGGACGAGTGGATCGTTCAGACCAGAACCTTCCTATGGGATTAGCATCCGTGACAAATAATGGTACATGCCTCTGATTATACACTGCTTTTATATATGTCAGTTTAAAATCCATGGTAGCTTTCAAGGTATAATGGAAGTTCAATAGGTTTATTGACGCTTTGAAGACGGATCGCAATATAGAAATTTAGAAACATTTATTTTAAACCAGGACCCAGCAGGCTTTCATCATGAATGGGCGAATCAAGATGAATATGATAACAACAAAGACCATTTTTTCGTGGAACAAAGCAACAAAACAAGATGTGGCTAATGCCAAAAAAAATGCCCAGCCAAATGCACAAAATGCAATGTTGGTCTGCACGTTAAATATTATTTACCTTACCATACTAAAAATTAATGATATCGATGATGATGATACTAAAAACTTGAGTTATTTTATCATAATAAAAAATGTGTTCTGAAATAACAAGCATGTTATCATATAAGTTTATTGTTTTATAATACTAAAGAAAGAAAAAGATAAATTGCCATACTTGGACTTTTTGCATATGTATAAGCCTACTGTCCCACATACGGGTCGGGTGATTTCTGGCAACCCTTACACAAAAAATTTTCTTACGTATTTTTTAGGTGATTTACTAACGTCCTTAATTCTATTAATGACAAAAATTTCATTAAATTGTGACAAAAATAGTTTCAGGTCTAAATGGGTTAAATAACATTGCCGGGTCGTGTATGAGACGTTCGCTCCTTGTTTTCCAAAGTCACCATTGACATATTTTGATATTATCCGATACTTTTATTCCCCGGCGCCCAGGTGCGCGTAAACTGACATAGTATTTGGAACCTGTCCAACGTGCATTGGGCATATTTATATTGTAAATAAAGCGTTAGGTGGTCATTGCATGCAGATTCAAAAATACACACGACATTCGCCAATTGGCCTGAATTGTTTTTGCGCCTGTACAAATATCTTAAATCATATTGCACTTTTAAAATTCTATTATAATTATAATGCACATTTTTTTCTTAAAATTACATGATCCGAAATGCAAATGTTCTACTCAATTAAAGAGATTTTCTTTCTTTAGGGTGTTTATTATTCTATGTATAAACAATTTTATCTTTTTTTTTCTTCTGAGAACTATAATAATTCGGTTAACATAGAAACAAAGATAAACCTAATCTTATATTGTTTTGCAATCAGCAAAGATATATTCTGAAATTAGAAAATTAACCTTGAATTTGATAGTTTTGTTTGATTGGCACTCTTCTCTTGTATAATAAATTGACACTGATTTTATTATGACATATTATGATTAGATAAATCTTTTTGTAAAATATTATTTTTTCATTTTAATCTGTTTTATAGATAAGGAATAGGAATGATTTATTGTACTATTTTAATACAAATATATATAAGTATTTGAGTTAGCATATAAATATTAGCTTACATAAAACAATAACCATTGACACTGGAATAGAAAATGTATTATTTTTAAAACTAACTGTACTGTTTTTTAATGTCTGTTTTTTTTCAGACCATTCAGTGAACTATGTAGAACATTGTAAGAAATAATAACAGTTACATAATCTTTCAATCAAATATTGTAAATAGAATTGTCTAGTAAATTTTTTTTTTTAATAGTCATTTTAAATGTAGATATTAGATAGTAGAATTGGTTTTAAACCAAGTCACCATAAAATTGCAAAAAAAAATGTTACCAAGTGACATAATAATACCTTGACATTTATTTTTCGCTCTCAGGGTCCGTGGCCCAAGCGGTGCCCTCGCCGCCATTGTGCCATGGAGCGGTCCAGCATGCAGCCGCCCCTGCCTTCCCTCTCCGCCCTCCGCTGCCCGGCCTTATCATGAGGTCACCGGAGACATCATCTGCCCGTCGATGGTCATGGGCATCGACCATCTCAGGGATCCCAGACTCAACAAGGTATGAAGATATTTTATTTTCTTCAGTTATTATAGAACATTACAGGAAAAATTCAATACATCCCAAATACAGTGTTAAATCCAAAATATATGACATAGATAAATAATAATATAACATAGCGTAGAAAAATTATAAGTTAGAAAGTGCTTTCCTAAGGGAAGACCCAATCTCGAGAAATATGACGACATCCGAGGTGATGCGATTAGGTAACAAGATTGCTCTATCAACCGGCATAACCATTGGCAGGTTGGCTCTGCATCGTAAAATCACAATTGCAATTTTAATTTTTTTTAAATTTAAATTTTTACTTTATTTATTTTTTACACATATATTTAACATTTTTTTTAAAATCTATAAAATACCTCACTGGGCAAGTTCCGTGCTTGCAATATACAAATCACTTGAGAAAATAATTGTTTGCTCCAGGATTTCGAACATGGGACCTTCTGATTCCCCGTCAGGTGCTCTATCCACTGAGCTAAATGTACCTTTACGGAGGATTTCACAAATTTCATGAGTGTCGTAATAATGTCAACAAACACCCCTTTTCGGTCAACCACATGTAAACTATCTTTCTGTTTATTTGTTTTAAAAAAAATGCAATTTTTATATTTTCTGTCGTCACTTTATTTCAAGATAAAAATTAATAAAGTTATTATTTTTTTTTTTATTTACCCCCATAACTGCTTTTACAAAAAAAACTGCATAATTATTTTGATTTATAACCTGCGTAGTATATTTCTTATCACGCGATATACAAATAACATAGATAATATTAATAAATGCAATTTAATCGCCTGATAACAATCTTTTGTCACGTGAATATTTTGTTTAATTTTTATCACCTAATAACAATCTTCCATCATGCGATTATGTGGTTTGTGTTTAAAATGTATTTAAATGTTTAATTTTGATTAGAGAGACCGTATTTATAATATTTGATTGGAAGATAATTGTTTTTGTCTATCTGAAGTTATTGGTGTAATTTTTTAATATATTTTAATTACAGATCAATACAATGGTTATTAAATAATGATATATTAATGCAGCATAACCACTGATCAAATGATTGATGAGCATTGAGATATAAGTTTATTTTTTTCTTCAATATAATATTATGTAATGTATTTAAAGTTTACACCCTGAATGACTACTCTTAAATAATGATGTTCAACAATATCTGACAATTAAATATGAAATGTCACACCTCCAAATGCTAATTTTCTATTACTATGTCCCTCAAATATACGCTCACACAGTCACTCAAGGTCTCACACTCAGAGGAAATCAACTGTCATAGAATACAAACATATTTATATTATGTTTTGCGCATGATGCCTTTTCTGGAGAATTTTTATTAACTTATTATTTATTATCATACTTTTGAATGCATCCCAGCCGTGTAACTCATATTTTCAAAAGCATTCTAACACAAAACACAACAGATACAAATGTTAATCTCTTTGTCACATACATAATTATGATAGGCGTACAAATGTCGTAGCTTAAGCAGTTAGTAAGCATCAAATTAAAAAAGCTTGCTATATTACATACTTATGACATTGCTGCGCTTGCGAAAACAGGCTAATTTTTTTTTGTAAATTTGGGATTTTGTGCATTCTGGACTCTGCATTTAAATCTGACGTGTCTGCAAAAAAAATTGATTTAATCATAAAATATCAGTACTTTGGAGCCAAAAATCTGTAAACTTAGTGGTTTTTAGCTGCAATTTTGTTGCATTTCTCCAAATGATTTTTTTTTAAATGTGTCTCCTTAAAAATTGTGATTTTAAAGATGATGGCTTTTTGGCTCTTGGGCGTACCTATTATCAACTAGTAAAAAAACTTTAATGGAAATCAATTTGAAATCTCTATAAAAACATTTGTCGGTAATAGGTTACATAGTCACAGAAATGATTGACTACTAGTTGATGAAATGTAGGACAAAAAGTTCAATAAACTACATTAATAAATTGGCATGTTAGTGTCAACTAAATCATTTGATTGCTTGGATCATATACAATCATGTCAATCAATATGTACCAACCGTGATTCAATTAGAACTATTTTCACTGATCAAGTTGAATCTTTGTCTGAAGCCGCTGTATAGATATAACTCGTCTTATTAACATCAACTAATGTTCTAAACTATGTATTACAAAGTTTAGTTTAAGAAATTCGAACAAACAACATTTTGAGTGTGTCCAAATACTTATAGACAAAAACTGGATTTCAAACAAATTGTAGAGTCATCTTTAGGTGTTTCCTAGTAGGTGATAGACTGCCAACTAATTGTCACTAGAGAACAATGGCTTTAACTTATCTAAAAAAATTGGTATATTAATAAAGACACGTGTAACCTGTTTATAATGTGTATCTGATGGATCAATAAAATATTGTGTCATGCAAGTAACACATTATGAAAAATCTAGATTTAGAAAGGTCTTGACGGAATACATACGAAAAAACAAGTGTCTTGATCTTCTTGACAGAATCGCCAGCCCCCCTATTCACCTGACCTCAGTCCCTGTGACTTCTTCCTTTTCCCTAAACTGAAAAATGTCCTCAAAGGACGTCATTTCGGGACTTTAGAAAATATTCAAAAGAGTGTAACAGACATGCTAAAGACCATACCGGTTAAAGACTTCCAGCGCTGCTACCAACAGTGGGAACAACGTCTCCTTCGGTGTGTATATAACATTTTGAGTGTTTAATAACAAAAACTGGATTTCTAAGACAGATAGAGAACAATGGCATTTAACTTATCGCCAGCCCCAATCAATATGTCCACCAATTAGACCTCAGATCAAGTTGAATCTTTGTCTGAAGCCGCTTCGTCTTATTAACATCAACTAATGTTCTAACTATGTCCTCAAAGTTTAGAACATTTTCAGTGTGTCCAAATACTTATAGACAAAAACTGGATTTCAAACAAATTGTAGAGTCATCTTTAGGTGTTTCCTAGTAGGTGATAGACTGCCAACTAATTGTCACAATAGAGAACAATGGCATTTAACTTATCTAAAAAAATTGGTATATTAATAAAGACACGTGTAACCTGTTTATAATGTGTATCTGATGGATCAATAAAATATATTGTCATGCAAGTAACACATTATGAAAAATCTAGATTTAGAAAGGTCTTGACGGAATACATACGAAAAAACAAGTGTCTTGATCTTCTTGACGGAATCGCCAGCCCCCCTTCACCTGACCTCAGTCCCTGTGACTTCTTCCTTTTCCCTAAACTGAAAAATGTCCTCAAAGGACGTCATTTCGGGACTTTAGAAAATATTCAAAAGAGTGTAACAGACATGCTAAAGACCATACCGGTTAAAGACTTCCAGCGCTGCTACCAACAGTGGGAACAACGTCTCCTTCGGTGTGTATTTACCCTAGGGAACTACTTTGAAGGGGATAACATTGATGTTTAAAAAAAAAAAAAAAATAGTAAATAAAAATCTGTCTCATTACTTTTCTACCACACCTCGTAGACCTGTTAAGTTAACACTAGACAAACTATTTCAAAGAGAGCTGTCAACATTTTATCTTCCATTTGTATTTTGCAGTGAAAAAAAGACAACTATATCTATCTTCCACTATCTAATACATTTGAACCAATCTGTTTCTCTCTGACAAGTTGAGATTGAGTCAAAATTGACTCGATCTTCCTAAGACTAGGACATGACAAGGAGCGGAAGAAAATAGCCTATGTAAAATAATCATCATTGACGGAATATTATGTTAATAACCCATTTCTATAACAATTTTTTTCTCTCCAGGGCCTTGCTTTCACATTGGAAGAACGGCAAGCGTTGGGCATTCATGGTCTGCAGCCGGCCAGATTCAAGACACAGGAAGAGCAGCTGGAAATATGCCGGATTTCTATGGAGAGATATCAGGATGACTTGAACAAATATCTGTACCTTGTGGAACTTCAGGTTAGTGGTTATTCATCTACTATAAAGTCTCATTTAAATTTGGAATATCCTTACAATGTACTTCCAGTTCAGTATAATTCCCATAATATCCATAATGGGGAAGTATCCTATATTTTAAAATTCCGTAATTTTTTGTGTGTGTAATGAATATTTGAAATTTTTCTGTGAGAAATAAAAACATTGAAATTCAAAAGTTTCCTCATAAAAAAATACGTAAAAACGGAGCTTATAAAAACGGATTGACTGCAAACGGATGCTTTAAAAGAACCCGTCCCCTAAGCGCACAAAAAGGGTCGTACTGAATATATATCGTTGATTCGTAGAATCAAAGAATTAGCTATGTACATTTTTTCTATTTTAGGTGCTACTTACATCAAAACTTGATTAAAATTCCTTGAAATTAATAAACACAGCCTACCTATATCGACGCCTCCTACGTATAATATCGTAACCCACAAAATGCGATTTTACAGGAGGAGCATTTGAAAATATTTTCGTTCATATGCATTGGTTGTAGATATGACAAAATACGCCCCAAAAAGCCCTTATTATTGACAAAATAATTTTTTTGTTTTGGTAGAATTAAAGATATCGTTAAATACAGACAAAATCCACCAAAAACTCAAAATCGACGAATTGTGGGTTACGATATTATACGTAGGAGGCGTCGATATGTATAATGAAATGACCTGTTTTTGCGGGAAATCACGTTTATGATATTCAAAAAAATTATAACTGCCATTTTTTTTTTTCGTACCTAAGATATAAATCGCCATCTAAAAAAAGAAAAAATTGCACCATAGCCCATTCTCTTCATATCCCACACACATGTGGACTGACCTTGTTCAATCAGCAGCTAATGGTTTGGCCTACCATAATGTCATGTTGAGTGTTGAGTGTGCATGTTACAAGCAATGTGAGTAATGTTGCATTGTTTACAATTCCCAGAATCCATTCAGTGAAGAGTTATATATTTTTTATTTAAGCATTTTCCTTAATCAACGTTTCTGAGAAATTAACCAATCATTTTATTTCTTGATAGCAATGTTAATATTACACTACAAAACAGTTTTTTTTTTAAATTACGTATGAAACTTAGGTGCTATTGAAGTTGGTAGTAATAGTACGATTCTCAACAGGAAAAAACATTATTAAATTTTTTACACCATTTTATTGATGAAATGTCCTTTGAACTGGATCATGAGTGTAAGACTGATAATTTGCTTTAATGATTCTGACATTTAACTCGGTGTAGCAATGCAGTGTCCTATGCACCATTGGGTTCAGATATTAAAGTATAAAAATGGAGATCTCCACTAGGGTTACATAACCATTTCCAAAGGAATTTTTCGCACAGTTCTTAAAGGGTTAAAAAGTAAAAATTAAAATATCATATCTGATACCTACCCCTGATATCTTGCTTTCACTCTGTATTTGGTGAACCATGCAGTGCCCTATGCACCATTAAGCGGGAAAGGAAAAGGTTAACAAAACCACTAAAATACATTAAGCTTCATAAAATTATGCGATCTAAAAATATCTGATGTAATCTAGATAATCCCCAAAAATACAGATATTATTGAAAATGTCCATTTTGAATCTATTGCTTGCAACGTTTCCATTTTGTTACCAGCTTAAGTCATAGCCACATGTCAAGGCCAATACCAGCGAGTTATATAACAAAGTAGAAAGTGTCTGGCCGACATATAATTTCATTTCATGTCCGTGACGTTGAAACCACATAACTGCGCTTAGGTTAATTTATCAGGAAATGTTTGAGTTGAAATGTATTCATTACCAATCTCACTCAGAATCACAACCTGTTATCACATAATTACAATAGTTGAAATTGATTATCTCATCGTTTTTTGTATTTGTCTCTGAATCGCTACCTGTAAAAAGTATCAAATTATAAGAATAACTTGATATTATGTTTTAAAATTATTAAATAGAATTTTTAAAGATGATTTCTGCCTGAAAAAAAACATTTTCATTCCATAATAAAAAAATAATCTTTCTTGAAAATAAGCTATGTATTGTCCGAAAATATCTAGTGTTGCTTGACACAGCACACAATGTCTTCTGCCAAAAAACTGCAAATTTTTAGTTTTGTGTCTTTTAAACTTTTAGCGTGGAGGTGTGATAGTGACAAACCTGTTTGTGTCGTTTACCATTTATTTAAAAAAAAATCTTGTTTACAGCTAAATAGTTGTTTTTGTTTTTCATCCAAATAGATGAGTAAAACACAACCACGCCTACTCCAGAAACTTGTTTGATAACAAGTGTTCATTTATTAAAAATTGTTTGATATAAAAAAACCAAATGTATCTGATTATATGATATTTATCTTTTTTTTTTTACTGTTTTTTGTTTGTTTGTTTGTTTGCACATTGTTGTTTGTTTGTTTTTTTAGCTATAAAAACATTTTTATTTAGCTATAAAAAAATCCTTACAGCTAATATAATACTTTTTTTTTCATCTAAATATTTATAACTGATCACAAATATGCTTTTTATGTTTTTATAGGTATACACTGGTTTCAAATATCTTAATTTCGTATAATACAGGGTTATTTTTTAGTCAGTTAACAAAAAAAAAAAACCCTGAATTCAGTATCGTTAATAGAACCCATTTCAATAAAAAAACATGTCCTTTCTCAAATAAAAAAAAAGAAAAGTGCACCCAAATGATTCCTCAGAAATAGTAAAGACTTGGTCACCCCTAGGCGGAGCGTCCGGCTGCCCTCCCCCCCTCCCTTAATGGGACGGGACTGCGCAAGCGGCGTGTGCGCACCCCCCTACCGCGCGCAGATGACCAGCTATGAATAATAGGGTGTGCGTAATTTGTAAAAATTATAGTAATAAAAATAATAAATCGTAAAAATAAAAACTAAATGTTTTTTTATTGAAATGGGTTCTATTAACGATACTGAATTCAGGGTTTTTTTTTGTTAACTGACTAAAAAATAACCCTGTATAGTGTAAAAAATAAAAATCTCTCACAAATATTCCAGTAAGCGGTTCTATTCTTGTTACCATTCCAAATAAAAACCGAATGATTTCTGGTTGAATAAGGTAACTGCAATACATTATTATTGTGGTATCCAAAATTTATGGCTCAAAAACATTGCTGTATTACATTAGTGTTTTACTAAGTTTCCTTCTGAATTCATTTAATCCGTTTATTTCTTTGACAGTCTCAGGAAGTAATTATATCTTTTGAATCCTTTGTACATTATGCTGTTCTGAGTACGTGTCTTAGATCTATTGATTGTCTTCAAATTATTTTTAATTCTGGTGTTATACCCATGGGTGTTGCGGTTAAACTGAACCTTTGTCTTAAAACAATCTGGTAATAAACCATTTAGCATTTTATTAACAAACACCATTGAGATCATAGTTTAATTTTTATGTAGTCAGGCTGAAAGTCATAATCAAGAAATGAGTTTATGCTGAGATCAAAATATTATTCTACCCATAAAATTTTAATAAGAATTCCTTCTATGTGTAGAATATATTATAATCAGATCCCAGCTTAGATTAATAAAAATAAAAATAAAATAATATTATAAAAAAAAAATGGAATATTTTTTGTTAAACCAAATAATATGTACTTATACTAAAAATGTGTGTACAAATAATTAGTTAAATAAATAAATATTGACTCAATATAGAAGTGCATTGTTAATTTTTTTCTTCATGTTTATCTTTTCAGGATAGAAATGAGCGCCTATTCTTCCGATTGGTATCAGAAAATGTGGAGAAGATGCTTCCTATTGTGTATACTCCAACTGTGGGATTGGCGTGTCAGAAATTTGGACTTATCTACCGAAGACCAAGAGGATTGTTCATCACCATCAATGACAAAGGCCATGTCTATAATGTACTTAAAAATTGGTGAGAACATATTTTTTGTTGTTAATTTTTTAAACCAACAACAGGCTTTGTGCCCAAGAACTGTAATAATAAATACAACACATAGAGATTTTTGAAAAATCACTTAAAACACATTACAGAACTAATCTACGTGTGAATTTTGATGAAAGTATCAGGAAATTTCAACCAAGTTTTAGGTAATCTTATTTTGGTAAAATACTATTATTGTTATTTTAATTACTAATTTTACATTATTTTACCATAATCTAAATAGCTGTAGTATGCACTTTGTAATAAAATACATAATCCAAAACTGTTTCAATATTATAACAATTTTTATAAAACTTTATCTATTTGTTGAAGTCGTAGTAGATAGGAGATTAACACTTGAATGCATAATTCTAGACATGAATTTTTATCATCTTAAGAACCTTGATCTTCAGTACAAACAAGAATTTTATTTGTTTTTAATTACCAATAGGAATTCATGGGATTTTTCTATGATACAGCGTTTTTTTACGCATGCTCATTATTTATACAGAATTGTTATTATTCAACAGTAAATGAATACAGTGTAAAAAACCCGATTATTTTGTAAAAGATTCCATGTCAAATAATTATATTGAACGCAATTTTCTAAACAAAGCAAAAATCCTGTAGATTAATAATGTTTTTCAAGGGAATAGGCTGCATAGCAAATTGTGGATTTTATAGATTTATATTTTTAGCTATTAGTATTTTTAATTAATATTTGGACCATTTTTTATAATTTGCGTATATCAATTGATAGAATTTTACCAGGACAGTAGTAAAATAGCCGTTTGATATTCTGTATATACATTATGTTATTCTAGGCCTGAACCAGACGTGCGAGCCATCGTGGTGACCGATGGTGAACGCATCTTGGGTCTGGGAGACCTGGGAGCGTGTGGTATGGGCATCCCTGTAGGGAAGCTGTCTCTCTACACCGCCCTGGCTGGTATCAAGCCTCATCAGTGTCTGCCGATCACCCTGGACGTCGGCACCAATAATGAGGTATCGTATCTGCTCTTGGTATTGAATTTTAGAGACAACTATTCTTTCTTCATAGCTGCGACCTGCACAAATATTTCTATTTCTCATGTCTGAGCCTAGGTCTTCAAGGAAGTTGGCTATTTAATTTTTAATTTATTTGTTTTCATTCAAAAAATTATAAAAGTAGTCAATGTGGCAGCCTCCATAAATGGGTAAGATGCTGGACTCGATTCCCGTTGAGAACACAAAAATCAAAAGCGATTTTCAGAATCAAAAGCCAACACAGCAACCCTTGGTATCTACTGTCATCCGGCGTAGGCGTTTCGGCTGGCTAGGCCATATACTGCGTATGCCTCCCGAGAGCCTTAACCATGCTTGCCTATTTTACAAGGCATCAGGTTCTCGGTGTCCTGGACGTCCACTGTTGATAATTCACTAGCAGTTTGCGTCAGAGCTGCGGGTCGTGGACTTGACTAAGGATAGGATGCGCGGGAGCTGGCATACAATAACACAAAAGGATGATAAGGTTTTCTCAAGTTGTCATGCTTTGTGCTAATCACTTTTATTGCCAACATTTTAGACAAGATACAAAGGGGCTATTTAGAAGGAGAGTAACAATGATATAATTCTTTTTTTTCAGAATCTTTTAGAAGACCCTCTTTACATTGGACTCAGACAGAAAAGAACCACTGGTGAAGAGTATGATGAATTTGTAGATGAATTCATGAGAGGAGTTGTTAAACGCTATGGACAGAATACGCTGATTCAGGTAATCACCTTAATTTCACCCACTTCAGAAAAAATATGTAGTTTATACAGAAAAAAAATGTTGAAAGAATTATAATTTTTTAGGAGTTACTGAAATTGTAGAAAAATACATATTTGTATTTAAAATGAAATTAGAAATTTTTTTTTTAAAGAAAAAGTAACATTTGAGTTCTTAGGAAATACCATTTTATTTTTAAACTTACCTATGTTTATTGTATCTCGGCTGTCAAGATATGACATAATGATGAATATAAGTCAATAATTTTTAATGCCTATCTATCAACAATAAAAGGATTATTATGATGAATACACTGAGCAATAATATATGATTTATTTGCTTTGATCAATCAGTAATGAAATAATTTACTCAAGATAAAACACAGAACTTATGACTGACAACTTACTGTATTATTTGAAGTAGATTAAATATTGTTAAAATTATACTCAAGTCGGTAATATTTTATAGCTCTCTGTTTTTACGTCAAAATAAAAAAGTAAACCGCGAGATATCTTACTCTGGTCTGGCTGAAGCGATTTTCGCAAGATATCCTGCTCTTAGCACAGAATCAGTGAATAATTAAATAGTATCGGCTGGAATCATATCCGGCTCACTCATCTCCTAACTTTGTCCATTCCAGTTTGAAGACTTTGCCCAGCACAATGCCTTCCGCCTTCTGGACAAGTTCCGCCACAAGTACTGCACCTTCAACGACGATATTCAGGGCACGGCTGCTGTGGTGGTGGCTGGTCTTATGGCCAGCGTTCGCGTCACCAAGAGGAAGATCAGCGAGAACATCTATCTCTTCCTTGGAGCGGGAGGGGTAAGGCTCATTATATGCATGGTGTAACCGAACTCGTAGTACAACCCGAAAACTGGTGAATCTACATCGTATTTGGAGTCAAATGTGTAACGTGACTTGAAAAAAAAAATTTTTTCTTCAATAATAAATGTATCAGTGTAGGTAAAAAAAAATGCTGTGCAATCTTCTCAACAGATGACACCAGCATAGAGGGGGGATAACGAACCCACCATCCACCCGCAGCTGTTATAGAGTCCTGGGGGACTCTCTTTCAGCTGCACATAGAGGAAAAATATTCTACTATTTCATCTACTCTATGCAGTTTAGTGAGGGGGGAGGAGGATATATTTATATCCCCCCCCACCCCTTTAAGGTTACCCCCCTCAGTATCTCCGTTCAATTTATTCAGAAAAATAACATTAACAAATATGTACATATAAAACAAAACAATGAAAAAAGTAACTAAAGTAATTTACACATAATACACGTATATACAAAAGAAATAATAACCAACAAAAGTAACAAAAGAAGACTTCCCAGTGGATGGAGAAAGAGAGGAGGGTCCATAGCACCAACCCCGCAAGGGGAGGACAGCACATACGCAGTGCCTTCCGCTCGAAAGGAAGCACAGTCCAAAACGAAGTTAGCGCACATTCAGGAGCAGCTCATGCAGCGACCCTGAGGATTTCCCAACGCGACACCCAGATTCCGACAAACCGTTTGAACAAATAAAAATTATTAGAAATTGAAGAGATGACACCAGCATAGAAAAAATCTGTAAAGCGGAACGACGAAGACGATTTCAATATATAGTAGTTCCAAAATTTGTCATATATGGTTATCAGATGATGGGCGGAATGGGGAATGTTGTAGTACGTCAAGTGGCCACCTAACCCAGCCAATGACAGGTCATAAGCCCTGTAAACGCCTAGATAACCCACATTCGTTTCCAGAGTTTCTCCGTCTCTGTTGGGATATCAATAATATCTAATAAATGTATCAATTGTTTTCTCATCAGGCGGCTACCGGAATCGCCAACCTCACCTGCGCAGCAATGCAGCACGAGGGTCTGACAGAGCAGCAAGCGAGGGACAGGATCTACATGGCCGATGTCAAGGGGCTGCTGTGCCCCTCACGGCCTGGTGGGTTGCCCGGGGGACCAGCTGACGCCTTCTCCAAGGACCAGGCTCCGGAAGTCGACCTCAACTGCCTCGTGCAGAGGATCAAGCCTAGCTGTCTTATTGGTAACAATCATATTTTAATATTATTACAACAATTTACATAAAAAACATCGTGGGTCGGTAAAAAAAAACACAATTTAAAATTCAATTATTTAAGAGTAGGTATACCACACCACGTAACTCGCGGCCGCTTCCCATACAAATGTATTCCTCGATTTTCTTCCTGGAATTTTACATTATAGAGTAGATGCGTGTTTGCATCGTCTTATTTTTTAAATATTTCATTTGTTAAAGGAGATAAATAAATTGTTTGAAAAATAAGACAATACAAGGACGCATCTGGTCGATATCTAAAAAGTGTGAAAAAATCATTGCTCTAATGTTAAATTCGAGGGAGAGAATCGAGGAATACGTTTGCATGGAAAAGCGGCCGCGGTCACGTGGTGTGGTATGCTCTTAATGATGTTATAAATACTTTTTACTGAAGTACGAAATCATATAAAGAAGTGTGAAATATTTGACTGATTTCACAGTCTCTAAGCTGTAAATTTACAACAATTTCATTTTATTTATTTATTTTTTTTTATTGTTTTTACGTCCATAGGCTTTTACATATACATTTTTAAATTATTACACAGTAGGTAGCTATTCATTACCGCCAGAGATGGTATACAGACACTGTTCCCTAAAATGCACTAGATTTGTGTTAAAAACATCAATATTGTTAGTATTTTTGCTAGCCAGTGCGTGCATTCTTCGTATCGGTGAGTTAGCACTGTAATTGGTCGATGATTGGCTCCATGTTGATTTAGATTTAGAGTCTACAGATGGTTCTATAATAATATCTCACACCAATCATTTCCACTCTTCTTGATCATTAATAGTTATGTAGATGCCGTAATGTTGTGGCTGATTTTTTAGGTAAATTTTCAGTTCAATGTTTTTTTTATTCTTTTTTACAGGAGCGTCAGCTGCCAGCGGGGCATTCACCCCAGAAGTCCTGAAGAACATGGCACAAATCAATGACAGGCCTATAATATTCGCACTTTCAAATCCAACCGATAAGGCGGAATGCACTGCTGAAGCAGCATATACGCATACAGAGGTTTTACTTGTTCTATTCATCTAGAAAACTAATTTTTAATTAATACACTTCTGTGTAACGAACTTGTGATGAAAAATCTTATTTCAGAAAGACCTTGACGGAATATCTTGTCTCTTCTGTCAAAGCTTTGTTTTAAAATTAAGAAAACCTCTCTGTGCTCGATGACTAGGTGGAAAATATGCACATTTGAATCGGGTTTGACTGCCGATTATTTATATATGAGATGCTAAAGAGTCGTCAGGCTATCCAATTGCAGAATGTGGCTTCTTAGCAAAGTATAGACCTTGCATTCAAAACAGACATTCATGTACATAAATGTAGACTATTGGCTATCCCTTTTGTCATGGTCATGACAGTGTCCATTTGCAGATTTCCCTGTAAATATTTTCCATGTACTTGACCATAAATAAATAAATGTTTTCAGGGACGTTGTGTGTTTTCGTCCGGGTCGCCTTTCAAATCGGTGACTGTAAATGGGAAAACATTCCATCCCGGACAGGGAAATAACGCTTATATCTTCCCAGGAATCGCTCTCGGAGTTATCACCACGGCCACTCACCACATACCGGAAGGAATGTTCCTTAGAGCTGCCCAGGTAAACCTAACTTTTTCTTTATATCAGAGTTGGGTCGAACCTAATCTAACTAAACCTTTGCTCAATTATAGTCATGTCAATTCCTGATTTACCTTGAATCTGAATCTTAATAAAACGAATCTGAATTTTTTATCCAAATCTCGAATCTTTAGTAAACGAAAAAAACAGATACTTACATTGCTTAAATTTGCAAGTCATAAAAATTGCAATCTTTCGGAATGTTGTATGTTTGAGTACCAATTGTTTATAATATGAAAAATTAGGATTCGATATTTAAGGTGGGGTATTTTAAAATTCCAATCTTCCACCTTATCTTCTCAACTGATTGATTTTATTTATGTATTTTTTGCAGACGTTAGCTAACTTTGTTTCTGAATCAGATTTGGATAGTGGCTCCATATACCCACCGTTAAAATCAATTCGAGAAGTATCTCTCTCTATTGCGATTGAATGTGCCAAACTAGCCTACGAAGAAGGTAAACCCAATATTATTATCTTGCATTTACCATTTTTTTAATTACTCCATTTTTATTTCAGCCTGTCTCTCGTTTTGATACAAATTTTTTCAAATTATTTTTTCTGTTGCTTATAATTGGTGTGTAGATTCTTACTGAGAACTGTAATTTTTGAGTTCTAGTTTTGTATTCAGAGAAAATGCATCAATTAAATTTACTGGTATGCAAATAGGTATGTATTTTTTTAAATGTTAATTCTAAGGTAAATTAATTAATTTTAACTATGTTTTATTATGTGGCAAAAATAATTAATTTATTAAGATTAATTTATCTAGGTACTCATTTTTATACATCATATTACATGGCTGCATTGTTTTTGCGAGTATATCTGTTTGTATTCCAAAGATCTTGTCCCTTGTAATGCCGTAGCCCATACACCCTTACATCGTCCTTGGTCTAATCTCCGAAGCTTGCTGTGTGAAGTGTCGTGGGATTAAACGTATGTTTTGTTTGTTGTTCGTCCCGTTTGCGATTGGTCCAGGTTTGGCGTCCGTGTACCCCGACCCGCGCAATTACGAACGGTTCATCAAGAGCCAGCTTTATAATTCCAACTACGAGAGGTCCCTGCCGATCACGTACACGTGGCCCGAAGATAATCCGGAGCATTACAATATCCGGCCTTTGCCAAATTCCCTAAGGGATGACGGGAAGCAGCCGAGGGCCCCCATTGCGTTCAACAAGCATTAGTTGCTCCCAGGTGCAGACTTGACACATGATGCTCGCCATTTTTGATCACTAAAACACGCTTCAAACCTATTTATCGTAGTTATTATTGTTGCTAACCTTTCTGTGCTGTAGGATAACTCGAGGACCTAGTTCTCAATGACGAAACGACTAAATCGTGATGATTTAAGTAATAAACTGACATCTCAAAATTCAGTTTTAGTAACACAAATATGGAATCTGCCCAGTTATGCTAAAAGTCATAATCGCAAAATGAGTCTAAGCTAATTTCAGAATAATATATCCCATGCATAGAATTTAAACAACTGTGTGGGTTCGATTCCCGGCAAAATCGTGAAATCTGAAATTCTTTAACTTGGGTGTTTGATAATGTATTCACCATTATGATTGGTGATAAAAAAGAGGTTATGTTTAAATTTAAAGTACTGTCAGTTTAGTTACTCAAATCAACCCACATTTATTGTAGTTTCGCCCTTGTGACTTAAGTAATGTGAATCGAAACTATTGTTTCAGTTTTGTCTTATTCTAATTCTCACAACTTTAACTCTTTAAATGTTTGTCTGTTCACCGAATATTGTATGTAATATAATTTTAAAAGCACAACATTTTTCAGGCAAGTAACTAAAGTTAATAATACACACCATGGCATTGTTTGTTTCATCACTTAATGCACTTTTCCCTTTTTGCACACAGCCTTAAAAACACTCGACTGACAAACTATAAAGCAGAAATGTTTTACCTTCACATTTACATTAGGCATTTTTGCGTTTTAAAAGAAACCATTTTTTATAAATGGTTATTTTAATTACAAATGTAAAAACCAATTTTTAATACATTTGATTCAATTAAGATTAAATTATTTTATGTTATGTATTATAAAATTGGCAAAGAATCATAGAAAAAATACATTTTATCTATTGAAATAACCATTCAAAGTTAGCCAAGATGTTTTTAAAACTAAAAACAAGGTTAATTTTGTTTAATAACCGTCAAACATATAATTTCTATTAACGCTTGTTTAGATAGACGACTATAATCGCTTGATTCTCTTTTTTCAGCGCTCTTGTTGTGTTTTTAATGATTGTTTTTGTTTTATGTGTTTTTATTCCAGTGTTGCATGCTTATATTTATCTTTATTCGTAATTTTATAATGTGTATATATTATTTACTGACACATGTTTCAAATTATAATTCTAAATGCCCTTTAATTTCTAATTCAACATTTAAATACAGGTGTTATTAAATTTAAAAAAACTATTAGCAATAAGTAGATTTTTAATGTTTCGTTTTGAAACTTGCTACAAGGTAAGACAACGTTAATAGTGTCGAAACACATTCTGTTGCTATAAATATAAATTATTTTAAGGAGTATTGTAGACGATTTAATTTGTCTGTAAAATGAGAAATTAAAATTATTTGGATTTAGCTAAAATGATTTAATTCCACTCGAAACGTAAATTAAAATATAAATATGGGAAACATTATTAAATTGTGATTGAGATTTAGGTCTAATTAGATTTGTCTTTTTGTACTGTCTCAAAAAATCATATTTATACATATGTAAGCACCTAAATATACACTTAATATCTACACCTAAGGTAAGGTATCATTGCAAAATTCTGTTTTATCAGTAGAGGTAAATGTATTAAAAATATCGTAAGTTTGCATTCTATTGCATACTATTTTCATTTAGGTGGGGCAATGCTAAGTACAAGTTTCTTTCTTTCTACCCAGCAGATGCTTAAAAGCCCCCGCAGACTAGAGACTTTCTATCGGGCGATAGTTCAGTCGGGCTTTTAATCAGTATGAAGATGTATGCAAGTGCGCATACTACAACGATCCGGTATCGGCCGATTGCTAAGTTTAATAGGCCTTGCGATTGCCTTTAAACTATCCTATTGATAAACTATCGGCCGATAGCTTAATAAGTATGGCGCTCTTCCACACTTGCCGATCATTTAATCGGGCGATAGCTTTCTCCTTCTCCTAGTATTCCAGCAATAATAACTTTTCTTGACAATATTGTTCCAACATTCATTGCGACCGCTCTCTTCAAAAGTCGTTTATTAACTAGAAAATCATTCGAGAGCAGTTGGCCGACTGTTCTCTAGTTTGCGCACTCATCACCAACCTGCGGTGCGATTCTCTAAAGGTTTTAGACACTTCTGCGCATACGAATTCAGTAGAAAATCGTATGCGCAGTAGTTTAAAAACACTTACAGAATCGAAGCGCTGACTGTTTTGTTGATTCAGTGTGCGCGCTAGCAGCCCAACCCGACTAAACTATCGCCCGATGGAAAGTCTCTAGTCTGCGGGGCGGGCACCTTAGAGTTCTGTAAATTCGATACAAAAACAAAATTAAAATAGATGCTCATTGTAAAACGTTACCCCTTGGGAACTGGTATGTAATTATGCAATTCAATGTTTGTGTGCATGTTTCCTTTATGTTTGTGAATGTATAAAAGCATGTTCTTGTACTTTTAGAAAAACAGCACACTTCCGCCATTTACCAATGAATTCTGAATTACAATAACACTAATATTTCTAGATTCGTGTAAAAAAATCAATTCAAATAATGAAACAGTGATTTGTTTGCATGTTTTATAATAATGTAGGTATTTTATTCATCATAAAAAATACACTTCAATACAATAATATCTGATTTGATCAATTTTACTCCTCAATAATATAATTTTTTACATTTTTGCCCGACTCCCTTAATATCGACTTCCACTCAAAAAAGTGTGGTTAATCTTAAATCCCATAAAATCAGGCACTCGTAAATCAAGTATCAAGTGTATTATTATGTGTATTTGTTGAATTTGTTTTCTAAAAACCATAATATTAAATAGGTTTAGCATCCGTTTACCCCGCAGCCGACCTGTCTTCTGGACTTGATTGAGTCCCATTTATATAACGCAGATTACGAGTCGTCTATGCCAGCAACGTGGAGCTGGAAACCCGAAGGAAAATTTAATATTAGGCCTGTAGCTCCAGTTATCAAAAATATTAATTAAATCTAAAAAATACTTAAGAATTTGTGCAGCGATTCTAAACTCAAACATCTGTCTATTCTATCTTATTATTGAGGTCTGGACGTCACGATGAACATTGTAGATTGTGACGAGACCCGTAAATATTTATTTTCCCTCCTGGC
This sequence comes from Micrasema minimum, assembly GCA_022494985.1. Classification (NCBI taxonomy): domain Eukaryota; kingdom Metazoa; phylum Arthropoda; class Insecta; order Trichoptera; family Brachycentridae; genus Micrasema; species Micrasema minimum. The sequence goes on along the minus strand of JAGVSP010000037.1, from coordinate 20,589 downwards.
CTCTATTATAACTGAAGAAGAATTGTGCTAAAGTGATTTCCTTGTCACAGATTAAAAATCGCTGCAAATTTTCTATCACTAGTTAAATACATTGATAATTCATTTACCTACCCTTTTCTTATATTTAAACGCTTGAAAAATCACAGTAAAATCGATTTAAAAGTCATTCCAAAGTTTGTTTTTAAAAATCTAACACTAACGTTTTATTTCAAGAAGTTTTTGCAAGTAAGAATAAAGTACTGAAATTGTTTTCTATTTAAGCCCGATTTTAATTTGGTATTATTTCATTTAAAATTGTCAAACATAATAAAATAAAAAATTAATTTACAAATGGCAATCTATTTTTGGAATGAATATTTGTTTTATTTTGATTTTTACTTTAATTTAATATTAACTACAAAGTAGTTTACTTTTAAGATTATTTAGTAACCCTAATATTTTTTAAATATCATATTGTTTATTTTAACATGATTTATGTTTCGGAACATCGAATCAATCGCTGCAGAAGTCATATTTATTATTCCTATACATTGGAAACATCTTGTTTTCTGATTGATTCTTATATCAAATGGCATACCGAAATGACTTGTGAGGAGGTTAATGGTTAATTTTAAGCAAATAAACACTTTATTTGCTGTATGCTTATTTTCAGACCAGCAAAATTTTTACCAATATTAATTCCTAATTATTAGGTAGATATATTATTGTTTTATTTATCATTAAATAATGCCAAATAAACACTTAGTACTAAAAACATTTAAAAACCTTAGACTTAGATGATTAACTGTAATTTAATTTCGCTATTGATTTAATCTAGTTTCATTTTTTGTTAATTAAGCGAGATTGAGATTATAATTATTTTTATGAATGTGATATTACCAAAATAATCGTTTTTAGAATGTTGTCTTAGACCTATTTTTTAAGTTTTCATGTTGTAATATTAGTTTTACATGTATGTATATATTTGACCACAGCAATGGTGCTATATAAATTAATTTATTGAATAATGTTATTTTTTGCTTGCATTCATGATAAAGATATTTAAATTTTCCCTTGAAACCAATTAAAAAATAAATTTATAATGGTGCATTTTGATAAAAATAATGGCTTGCATACTGCATTTTTGATATTGGAATATATCACTTTATATTCAATAATCCTTTGTTTTTAATTTTAAAACGTTTTTTGCTCATTTGCCTGTCTGATTTTGAGAAGCTTTTGTATCCTTGAATTTTGAACATTACCGTAAATGAGTGCTGTGTAAAACAAACTACATATCGACCGTAAAAATGAAAAAGTTCCCAAGAGACATAATTTGTGCAAGGGAAAATGATACCAAACAACATAATATTAGGTCGCTTTGTATCAATTTCCTTTGCACTTATTATGTAGCTTGGTAGATTTTTCCTTTCAGTTGTCGATATTTAAAAAATCTTACAAGTTAACCGTATGTTTGTAGTTTTTATCTGTTAAACTAATTATAGTTAAAAAGTGGTAATGAATTGTTATTCAGTATAAGTCTAGTATTTATGTGTATGGAAGTTAAATTTTATGGATTTTTAACAAAGTTATCCCTTTATTAATTTAATTTCACCCCTAGATCTTCAACCGATTATATACAATTTGTATCAAATAGCAAAAACAGATGTTATTATTAAATCTTTTTGAAAAAGCGTACTGACAACAATTTTGGAGATATCTTAGTATTTATAATATCACAAATCTTTTGTGATTTAAAACAATTTTTTTTACGTGTTAGCTTCTTTGACTTGCGTCTGAGTTTTCCAAGAAATTGGATTTAACTTTTGTAAATCCAAAACCACCTTTGAAAAACTCTTTGGTTATAATCCGAGATTTATTGAATGATTGCGAGTATGGTATCGTCTATTGGACGTTAAAAAATAAAAGACAAATCTACGTTTAACTCCAAACTAACAATATTTATAATGAAATCAGTACTTTTAAGTCTTTTGAGTATATCGTTGAGACTAGAGATAGCATATTTATAATATTTGTTACAAAAAATATCAAAGTATCTAAAATTTTAATTTTAACTTGTTATTAAACATATCCTTCAAAGGAAAGGTGATTTATAAACGTACTGTATGTAATTTTTGTTTCGATTCAGTAAAATATAAATTATTTAGTATAATTTTCTTTTGCACATATTGTGTCGCTTGATAACTTTTTCCTTTTTTAACCGTTGATATGTATTCATGAAGGTATTCATAAACATTTATGGAATTGGCATTCATGTTGTAACACTGAATGATTTTTAATTATGTTAAATAAAAAATTGTCTTCTGATGGAAAAACTGCCCTTCCAAAACTTATATTGTACTTCTAACTCTATATTAAATTTATAGAATTACCTACTTAGTAGCACTTAAAGCAAAAGGTTTTTATTTACCATTATTATATATTTACAACAGTTTTAATACAATTTTATCATCCGGTTATACGAAGTCACTAGGATATAATATAATATTACACACTTATAGTTAGATTTGTTAACTATTTAGATGTGGTTACGCCACAAACACTGTTAAATTATTCAAGAATAATAATTCAAACGTAAACCTTTTTGATAAAACAAAACAATATTATTTCATTCTTCCTAATTGTATTATTTGCAGTATTTTAGAATATCATTTGTGAGTAAAAACACGTGAGTGACGTTTTGTAAATGTTTCCTATTTGGGATTTAAAAAATGTTGTAATTATGGGTATACAATATTAAAAACAAATTGTTCCCAACTTAATAATTTGGTTTTTATACTTATTTGAGTAACCACTCCCTTCCTTTTCCAAAATCATTACCTGGCTTAAAATTATTTTTTGAGATATTGTGTATTTTTATATACACATATCTAGCTACTACTCTCCCTTATCCGCTTCCAATGGTGCATAGAGCACTGCATTGATACAGTGGAGGGAAATAAAAAATGAAACGAAAAGTCTTAATTTATTTAAAAACTTGATATTGTACTAATAAATTAAAAAAAAAGACATTTAGTTAGTTTTTATAAGCTTTAATTATTAGAAGTTAGAAGGTACATATTATTATACTTTAAATTTTCTATAATGTTTTTATACTCCTGCGGTGTCGCAGAAACCCTCCTAACAAATAAAATTGGGTTTTCCATGCAGTTTTGCATATTTTGCCGACTTATATTTCTTGTGTTGAAATAATTTCTTTTTCAGATAAATAATGTCTAGCTAAAAGCGATAATTTATTGATTTTCTTTCTTTTTAAGGGTATTCATCACGAATAGTTTGCAAGGAAGATGTTACAAGAGAGTTTATTGCTCAACATCAGTATGATTATGCATATACTAGTACCCTTCCTGACATGTATCCTTACCCTGCCCCTAAAGAAGTGTATAAGATCAAAAATTTTGAACCAGATTCTTCACCGGAGTAATTACCTATTTATTTTATTTTAATTGATGTAAAGTAAAGACCTGTAATGATAGTTTTAAGATCCAGCACACAGATCACCAATATGTTGACATGTAGGTACAGGTAAACGTAAATCCATACAAATCCGTCAATACAAGGTTGGTAAACCCTTGTATCGACCTCGTGCCGATCTGTATCTACATGTCGAAATATTGATAAAATCTGCTCTGTAGTCTGCTCCAAAGGAGATGACGATATCTTCGAATTTGAAGTACTTTACTTGCTACATTTCTGAAGGTTTTAAATTATTAATTTTCCTCTGAAAGTACTAATGCAGTTCTATAAACAAGATTTAATTTGCTTTCATCCAAATCTTTTCAATTTAACCCTACTGTTGTCTTCCTTGGAGCTGTCGATTTGCCTATGGTAAGGTTGAAGAGTGACCTTGATGATGCTGAATCCACAGTAATAATAGAATTCGTATTCACAATTAAAATAAGATCACTGGAATTATCTACTGAGTCACTTGACATGGTTCCACAAACAAAATCGATTTATTCTACGAGGAAAAAAAATAAGATTGAGGTAAGGTGTTTAACCTATCAGCATATCAGTCGCTGATATATGGCAGGTACAAATTAATATAAAAAAAATCAGAAAAGATTTTAAAAAATGCATTATTGGTTATTATTTTTACCCAAATTTATTTGCAGTAGTCACTACAAGCTCTCTTCTTCTTTCGCCACGTTCTCTCCTATGTGGAGCATGTGGACATCACTAGCTCTCACTACAAGCATACAATTATATGGGCTCACTACAAGCTTAAACTTTTCTCTCTTTTGGAAGAAAATTCAATTCACATTTTTAATGGCACATTAAAAAAAAGACTGCGGATGGGTTAGGGTGTGTTTACATTAATTTTGTCAATAGTAATGTTCAATGTAATATTTGGTTTTAAAGTTTAAAATTCCCTGTAGAAATATAATTCTAATCCACATTTATGCGGTAATGATGAAGTCATTTCTACAAGACAGTTTTTAGATCCTGGTTAGTTCATTTTGAAGTCATCCACAGCACCAAAATTTATAATATATTATGTGAAATACATCTATCAAGACGACGATCAATCATTTGTAAAATTCCTACAATTTTCAACAAAACTCTTCATGAATGGTAATATAAAAATATTAAAAATAGACCTGGAATGAAAAATTGGGCAGGCATCACTGGAAATGAATTGGTATGAAATCAGGACGAAGTTGTAATTTTTTTTTTACTGAATCAAAGTATTCTTAAATATTTACATTGCTTATTGTTTTCTTTTTCCTTAGAAAAGATTGACATCGAATCTTATCAAAGGTAAGTTTCTATTTTCAAGAAATCGAGTTCTGTGAATCCAAAATGGAAGCTGTTTCTAAATCAAGAATAAGAATCCATTAGAATATTTATTTACTGTATAATTCTTATATTATTTTATAAACAATGTGTTAATTAATTTTTGATTGCAAGAACTGAAGGCATTTTCCTTGAATTTGCTATTGATTTTTGATTAAAACATGATTCTTACTAAATATTTTTACACAGGAAAATCGTGATATTTTAAATATGGATATTGAAATACCAACTGCATTGAATTTGATACCCAAGAATTATTTTTACATTAAAAAAAATCTAAAATTATCCTTATTGATATGGCTGTGTATTTCAGATTAAATGTTTTCCATAATTCATTAACACAATGTAGGTATTGCTATTCCAAACGTATATCTCAGTAAAAGCTACAATACGCTCGGCTTAAACACACCTAGAGAGCCCATGGTATTGGCAATACAGAGATTTTGTCCAACATAAGCCCTCTAAGTACAGTTAAGTCGAATGTATTTTTGATTTTATTGTGTTTTAGGCTTGGCATGGCAGTGTAATTCTTGTATAGGTTTTTAAAAAATCTTTTGAATATCTATTTTGTACAAATGTATTATAATCATTTTGTAAAATAAATGCATAAAACAGTGTAAGTAAGCATTTGAATGCATTGATGGTAATTTATTTTTATAAGGAAAGATTCACAAAATACAGGGCGTTACAAAACTCGATGTACAAGCGGAAAACCAGTGAATCCACATAATATTTGGAGTCAATTTTGTAGATTAAAATGTTTTGATATGACCCTTAGTTTTCGAGAAAATTGAGTAGGAAGTAGATTTTTTTTTCGATATTTTTTTGCAATTTGTTCTCAAATATAATTTATTTAGTCAAATTAATACTATTCATAAAGACCACAAGATAAAAAAAAATATTTTTTAATAAGAATTCATGCAGTTTTACTTAATCTGCTATACTTTTTTTTCAAGCTCAGATTAAAGTCATATTACACAATCGTCTCCAAATACGATGTAGATTCAACAGTTTTCGGGTTGTACTACGAGTTATGTTACACCCTGTATTTACATAATTAAGGATTTTTATGTTCCAGGGCTCACAGTGGTGGTAGGTACAATGAACAAATCTTAAATGATAAAAATATATTTTATTATAATAGTAAAGGTTCATATTATAAAATGCATAATTTTCTGTCAAAACTGTGCATGTTTTATATATTGACTAGATAAAATAATTTTGTGAAAAAAATAGTATAGGCATGTTGTTTAAATAAAAAATAACAGATAGGTTTTCTCTTCTTCAGATAATTGATGTTTTTACTGTCATAACTATCAAAGATTGTTTCTAAATGGAAAAAATTATACAGCCATTTTCAATTTCACAATTTTTTAAATATTTTCTTTATAAAGTACAGACACGTTTTTGATCAGGCACTAAGGTAATTATTTTAAATCATTTCACATTTACAGAATATATTTGTGGCTTTATTTTACTAATGGGGGCCTATAAAGTTCCGTATATATATATTTGTGGCTTTATTTTACACATGGGCGCCTATAAAGTTCCGTAATTATTGACAGGCAACCATAGACCGAAAAAATGCAATACTTGATGTTTTCTTCTTTACGATAGTGAAGCACATGTTCTTTAGCTCCGATATTTATCGATATCGATGTTTATTGAGCCTACTTATGCAACAAGGATTATTCTAATTGATTTTTTCCATGAAAAAATATAAAAATGTGGTTTAAATTTAAACCTGTTTGTCGCGACACAAAGTTTCTCAATTTACATTACGACAATAAAAATAGTCTATCCATATTTGGGTTTTGCAGGTTTCTGCACCCGATGACAAACTCCAATTAAGGAGTTTATCGGGACTGTATTTAAAGTTTCTTTTGTGAAGAAATTATGTATTTTTTGTAATATTTTTTATTGAATAAAGACTGTTAAAAAAAAAGTTTTACGACAGCGCTTTCGTTATATAAACTATGCTTTAAACGTCTGGGTATGTTTATAAACTACAAAATGTTGAGCAAAAATAAAATATAAATGTGTTAAATTGATCAAAATTTCTTCATAAATAAAGTCGATTTTTATGAGAAATCGATTCGGTAACGCCTTAGGACATCCCTAATCGATACATAATCGAGCTGTCAAAAGTAAAATAAACGCTTGGAAATACTATAAAACTTATTGGTATTCCAGAAGTGCGGTGTAACTAATTTGATCGGGAAATAAGTAGTAACCAATAAATAATCTAATTGATAATCTTAATTTAAAAGTAGACAAAATAATATAACATGGTTTTTGGATAGTTTAACAGTCCAAAGCTTGGGAGCAGGAGACCATAGGAGGCACAGAGCAAGTGCAGGTAACGCAGTCATCATCTCCGAGTACCGTGTCTCCAATATCCAGGGTTTCGTTTCCATATTGGCACTTCATGTCTGGATTAGAGTTCTTGGTGGCAGCGGTAAAGTCGATTTTATCTTCTTTGTTGACTAAAAAAATATCAAAATAACAAATAAATTATTTTTTGTATACGTTTTATTGATTTATTAACACACTTAGATTTGAACTGAACCCCAAAAAATGAATGACACTTCAACTCCGCCAAAACCCCCAACTCCGCCAGACGCGTATTCAGTATTTCTTTAACGCCGGCCGAGTCGGACGTTCAGAAAACATTCCGAAATGCTTTCCTGTGTAGTGAAACCGTGTAAAAAACCGTACGCATTAAACAAATTAACAAAAAAAGATGGTGTAAACTTTCCACGTGTAGGTGTTTATTTATATTTGTTTACATAGCCTAAAAATAATTATTATCCAAAGAAAGTTTTCTTCTTAAATAATAGCCAACAGCCCGTTTACAAGAAAAAAAAAAGTCATTTTAGATTTCATGGTAAAAATTCATGAACGCTCCTCGTAAGGAACGGGGGTAAGTATTGTATACTGTTACTGTAACCCTATATATAGCCCATACCTTTTGCAGTGTGTGGGCGGATGCTTGCCGGCAGTCGAAGGGCTCTGATAGGTCGATCCGTGTAAGTATATTAAGGTGCGGAATCTTTGTGTCATTACTTTTCTCTAAATAATTAACTCTGCAAGGCAGATCTAAGTGTATTATAAATCAATGGATACGTTGAAATACCAATGAGATTTAAATGTAGTGAAATACAATATTTTTCCATAAAGCACCTCATTAAAACTTTAGTCTAAATTTATCTTGAATTCAATAAGAAATAAGTTAATTAATTGTCCTGTAATCTTAACTAAAATAAATAGCGTGGTGTTAGCTAAGTAACGATTGATAAGCTGCGAACAAGAGTTCACTAGAAGGGGCGTTTCCATACAAATTTTCTAAAAATATACGCTTCGTACGGTTAATTTCATAACACCACTTATTATCAAATTCCACCGTCTAAAGACTTAGGCCAATTCACGATACGTGTGACGTAGATGTCTAGTGATGACGTAGATACATATTCATGGCGTAGTGGGTAAGCAGACACACAGTCGAAACACCTCAGACACGGTAGTATTTTTCAAGTATGGAATGTCACTTCTCTGAAATTCTTGTTCGAAGGATGTAAGTACTATAATTTTGGTGAATGATAAACAGTTATGTTATAAAAGTTACATAAGAGACAAATTATTTTAAAAAATATAAATTTTTTTAATCCGAAAATCAAGGAATTATTAAAATGAATTAAAATGTCTTGAAAAAAAGTAATCTTCTGTTGTCAATTTAAGCATTAAGGTTAATTAAAAATCTGTGTACTTCTGAAATTTGTAATCAACTTCTTTAACAATCTTTGAGAATGAAAAAAAACATGAATAAGTACAGTATAGGTACTTGACAATAATTCGGATCTCTCCATACTTTCCGGTACCTTGAAAAATACGTGTACTTACTAACAAATGTTTATAAAACTGTCCCCGAGTTATAAAATATAATGAGTTAACTATAAATAATTAATCCAAGATAAAAATTGGATTTATTTTTATCTACAGCGGAAAGTAACACATTTATCTTTCCATAAATCAAGATTCATATGAAACTGTCACAGGAGATTGATTTTTTTAAAAATATTGGATAATATATAATATACTCACCCCCCATATCTCCATAATTATATACTCTCTACATTATATTTCCAAATCAATAGGGCTAGCATATCTCCTGGAATAAGGTAAACCGGAGCACCGGAGCACACCTGGACTGGACGTCATTAGACCTGTATAGCTCTATGCCGCAGTTGATGGTCTGGCACCAGGGTCCGTCGATGGTACCATCGAAGTCTTTGGTGCAAACGCACTCCTTGCAAGTCTTCTCAGGGTAAAACCTCTCCCCTTCTTTATACTCCTTGCTGTCCCAAGTACATTTGCTCAGGTTGGCGATGGCAACAGCGTCTAATAAAAGAAATGACTAACTGTATCTTTATTTTCGTGCGAACTCTACTAAAACTAAGTCGGAGTTAGGAGCTTAATGTTCTGACTACATTTGTAATTATTTATTCTGCATTTTGCGTGAACGTGGTACGTATAAAATGAGAAATTTAATAAACATGTATGACTATTGAAAAATCAAAGTAAAACCAATGATCTTAATCAATTATACTTACCGCACACTTCGTTTTCACTACAGCAACTGTGCATCTTGTACTGTTTCACGCAATCCTTCTTGTCATCTTCAGGAGGTCCAAAGTTCTCAGGGCATTCTACCTGGGCACAGCTGAATGCACTCCTGAAATATATACAAATGCAATTTTGTTGGACGATATTTAAAAGTGTGCATTATGTTTATAAGCAATCTGCGATCAACAATTCAAAGAATAAATACAATACATAAAATAATGTTGTCCATTAAGTTTAGCTAATCTTTTGCTAATTTCTGATCCAAATATAGTACAAGTCAATACTTATCTAATTATCGTGCAGTAAAATGTAAAGCAATTGTTCAATTAAAATGTTCAGGAAAGACCAAAAAAACATAGAATTTCGATGGCAAAAAAAAAATTCGTACTCTTTGTTTTACATTTTCTTTTTTGTGTTGGGAAATGTATTTTGTTTCTGAAAAATATTTTTTAAATAAAAAAAAAACTGGTTGCTAACTTTCTAATTATTATTAATTATTAAAAAGATCTATAAATAAGTTATTTTTACTGTAGAAGGAATCTAATTCAAAACCTCGTGTTATGTGTCTAGCATCTTACACATTATATTATTATTCAGTTGAACCTTCATTAAAACATCGGTTTACTGAACTAAGTATAACATAATCCAAAACAAAGGAAAAAAACGTCCGGCGTCCCCAAAGGAACTTTTTTAAATAAAAAATATAACAGTGTGGTGACAAAAACCACGTAAATTTTTTATGGTTTCTCTGGAAAACTTCGATGATGCGAAGCCGGCAATCATTATACAATATAGCTGCTAACAATATACGTTTTGAAAGGATCCTACTAACTTGTAATAGCATTTCTGGGGGTCGTCAGCTTGTCTCGTGAAAGGGCAATCGTATCTCTCTACACACCTCCCACTCCTCTTGGAAAATATTGGCTTACATCCCAGCTCTATATAATGAGCGAGTCCTGTATCACACTGAAGATCTTCTACTGGTTTCTCTGTACCTAAGAAAAATATACACAAAGTTAGAATTTTCACATTTATTTTTTGTTTCAATTTTCCGCTGAAAAACTTGTCTTTATGATAATAATATATTATCCTTCTTTCCCTAACATGTTGTTTTCTAACGACTTATATTTTGACGGCTTATTTCTATACGGAGATGTCTCAAAATCTACATTTCAGGACATCGTAATTGGCTTATAAAACTGATAAGAAAGAATGTTTAAGTGTTTTGAGTATTAAGTAATGTGCTTACATAGTAATTTATAAGGGCAGTAAATGAGTTATTTTTAATTTTAAATCACATTCAAAGTACAATTAAGGGAGACGTAATATCACTGTCATAAATTTGAATATTCTTGAGTTGTCTCAAACAAAAATAAGCTATCGATGTTTGATCGATGCAGAAAATGCATCGAAAAAATTGTTAAATATTTACTGCGCCTGTCATTCGGCAATTTACATAGCTTTCAGGATAATCCGATTTTTCAGGATTTTGCACAATTTGGTGTTAATTTTTCACGGAAATAAAATTTTATATATAATTTCATTTGTTAAAGGATTTTAAGGCTACAATTTACTGATCATTTTTTAAATTGAAATTAAAAGAAATTTTACTAAAGATATAATGATAATATTTATGTTCTATCCTCTTTTAAATAGAATTATTATTATGTTGTAAGCTTAGTTTTTACCTTCTGGTTGAAAGCTGTCGCGTCAGAGACAAGGTCAGGAGAGTACGACTAAGTCTTTACCGAGTTAATCCTTAGAAAATATGCTCAGACGACTTGCAAAGGAGCTTAAATCTAATAATAAACTGAAATTCTTCATAGAGTAGGTAAAGGTGACTTCGACACAATGAAATTTATCTTTTATCACATTATTTCTTAGCAAAAAATAAAAGTATTTTTATTGACATATTTTGCGTTTAATTTGTGTAATACTGTTAAAAAGGATAGAGATATGTTGAACTTTTTTTTGTATTAAAAAGAAATCTATGCGATCTTATATTTGCACATTTTTCAATTTTATAAAATAGGAATCAAGTCGTGGCGAAGTGGGGATTCCAACCGGGATCTTAAAAACTTGCTGTACCAGCAGAGCTCTGTGCATTATTAGGTGCAGATAAAAGAAAAAAGAAAAGTCAGTATAAATATGTATATCAAGAAAGCAGTTTCATAAAATTATTCTTGTAAAAATACAGTTTTATTCCACATAAATATATTCTGAAAATTTTCAGAATCGAATACTAGTTACTATATACTAACGCGGAAGTAGATATTATTTTAATTTCAAGAATTCTAATACATTTCCTGGAATATTAATGAATTTGGAAAAACCTGCTTGTCCCCGCGCATATTTCATTCTAATTCACAAAACAATAATAGATCACAAATTTCCCATTCAATCAATGAACTTGGTTAAATTAGAGCGTTATTTTATGCAGAATTCAATTCCTTAGCATAAATTTACATTTTAACATGGTCAAGTCATCAATCGGGGAATAATAATTTATATTGACGTATCATTTGGTAAAATGAACGAAAATACAACATGAAATCGAGTAATCTATTATAGAATAGCTACTCAAATGATTTATTAAGATTTTTTTGTCAAACTAACCGTTTTCGGAAAAAAATGCACATAGATGTACAAACCTAAAGCGTTAATCATCCACTGGGTACTTACATTAATAAAGTATTTATGTTTGTTTTGGATGATGCTATTCAAATTTTTTCCGCCATTAAAAAATAATATGCACCATCTTTACTGACTCTAGTGACTTTCTGTATTCCAGTCCGTAGGTTGAGAAATAATGACATGCTGTTTCTTAGTCACCACAAAACTAACTATAGTTTTCATGCCCCATTGTCTCGGTTGTCTCGTATTGTAAACTCAAGACGGGATCTGGACTTCTTCGGTGTAAGTCTATCAAGATTTAAACATTCACTGAAGTAGACCCGATCCTGTCTTGAGTGTGTCCACATTTGATTCTAATTGTCTAAGCTTCGCCAATTTAATGTTCTGCCACTTATTTTTACTGCTTGTTATCCCTTTTATGCTTAACTATGTATTTAAAATGGATTTTTCCGTAAATAAATAAAATAAATAAATATCCACATTTTTTTGTCTGTGACTACTCATGCATTATTATGCCTTTATTTTAAAGGGGTAAGCAGAGAGGATAGAATGATTTCTTCCACATTTATGCATCTTCTTGACAATTAAAGCCTCTTATTTTGATATACTAGCATTCTATGTTTTGACTGAGATGTCGAAACATTTCTGTCTACCGATTGCGAGGCAACCACTCATTCGGAATTGTAGCTATGTAAAGTTCTAAATACCTTCTGGATGAAAAAATGATATATCACTGAAAACTACAAAGCACACACGCTTCGTGTCGTGATATCTAAAAAGTGTTTAAAAATTATGGCTCTAGTGCTAATTCCAGGGAGAAAAACGAGGAGGTCTACGATTTTGTAGAGAAACGGCTTATTTGCAAACTATCTTAATCAATATAATATTATAAAGCAACATATTTTCAACTCACAGCTAACGAGCGTAAATCCTATAAGGCACACCACAAAAACACTTGACATAGCCATACTTGAATAAAATATAATTATTTCTCAATACAAATACTTAATTATCGTCGATTAATACGGTGGGAAGCACGTTCGGACTACGGGAGGTTTCACAACTTACTGGGCGGCCTAGACTAAGTGACTCTTATATATGAACACTGAAATGACAATAAAATATTACCTCTATAATACTAGTATAGGCCTTGAACATCATTCGCAAAATGGTCGTGCTTATCTGATATTGCACCAAAATATTATGCTGGCTGCAGATCGATAAATAGATGATGCTGTCGTTTTTCTTATCATGTTTATGTAATTGTATTTTTATATAAATCGGTAGCTCGTCTGTGATCTAATTTATTTGTTTATTTATCCTTGTATACTTTAGATTTTATGTAGATCAAAATACTACTGCTACATACTTCTACTTTACCTTATTATCTACCATCATCATCATTCCATATACGCTCCGTATGCGGAGTATATGGATTCCATAAACTGCCTCCATGTCGATTCCCGTGCATCCTCCTAAGTCAGGTCACGTCCCGTAGCTCTGAGGCAGACGGATTGTCAACTGTGGACGTTCAGGACGCTGGCGCTGCGCCGCGCCGTAAACCTAATGGCTTGTAAAATAGGCAAGTATGGTTGAGGCCCTCGGGAGGCATACGTACATCAAATGCAGTGTATTTTAAGCATTTCTTCACGTTTCAGTGGCACTCCAACGAGTCAAATATTGTTTTTTTAATGTGAGAATTAAATTTAAGTAAATATTTCATTTTTACCCATCGGAAATGAACCTGCGACCTCATGCATGGTAGCCCAACGAGCTAACCACTGCATCACGAGGCGGACATAAAATACTTAATTATAATTAACTCAATGTTTGTAGCACTCACTTTGTAGTTTCCATAATTATGAAATCAAAAACTACTTTTTAAAAAGTTTTAAAACAAAAGTTTTTAAAAAGTAGTTTAAAACAAAAGTTGTTTAATTTCATACTTTATTATAATTTAACACGTTATATTAACTGGTGCCGATCGCTTACCTTGGATACAGTTTGTGAAATACATATGCTCCACATAGGAAGCGGATAAGAGTTTATTATGATGAAAACAAATTAATCATCTAGGAAATAATTTTTGTAGTTCAAATTATCCTATTTTAGAATATCTACCCGCATGTAATTTTTTTGATATTTCTGATACTTAGGTAATTAAATAAATTATACGGGTAAAATTACATAAAAATATTTACATGTACCTACATTCCCAAATTTTAGTTTCTAACCTTTTATACGATTTTATTTAATTTTAGGCAAGCGGGTAAAATTGATGTCGGTTAACGAATTTTATAATGTAATAACGTGGAAACAGGGGGTTAGATATATTTCTTGGAGTTAAAAATCCTATTACAATCAATTGACACCTCAATAGAGACGAGAAGTTTAGAAGGAAATATAGAAATCTGGGCGTTTACCGAACTTATGACCTGTAAATGTCTGGGTATGTGGCTGGTTGATGTGTTACAACATTCCACATTTCGCCTAGTATTAGATATCCGTATATCTCCCAATAATTATCATAACTTAATTATATATATATTGAAATGGCGTGACGCTTCACATGCGACTGCTTTCTGCCATCTATTGAGAAAAATTGTAAGCATTGTAGCAGAAATTCTTTGTGAGATTCTTAAAGCTACATAATTTGGTTTAGTTTTTATCGACCATGTAATGTATCTTATTTATAATCGCTATCCAGACAAAGAGTATTATTATGTTGGTATTATGCGTAATTGCTTCCGATCATCAAATTATAAATACACTTATTTATTAAAATGTTAATAAAAGTTGATAAAACGTTTTGGAAATACAAAGTCTAGTGTTTAATGATTTTGTTTTTCTTTTTTTTTGTATTTTTGTCTTCAAACATTTTTTAGAGACGAGAAAGTAGTAGTAATTACTCATAATAAATTAATACAGTTTAATCTTAATTATACCGTAAAATGTTAAATAACTCAGTTTTACTCAAGTTTCTATAAATAATAAATTAGCACAATGATAAGTGTTTTTACATCATTATTAGTCACATAGCCTTGACTTCAGTTGAAAAGAGAGATTAGTTCAATGGATCAATGACTTTATGTAATATGAAACTATTTAGAGCGAGCGCATTGTAAACATAAGTTTTTTTTAAAAAGTAAACATAATGCATACATATCTCATGAATAATATTTCTCTTATCCACACCCAATGGTGCATGGGGCACTGCATCGGTACACCAAGTGCAGTGTGTTATGATAATTTAATAGACGAAGCTAAGACGGTCTGTTTTATTACACATTCGAATCCAAATAATGTAGATTTACTAGTTTTTGGGTTGTACTACGAGTTTTGATACTTCATGTAATATTGTATGAGACTAGTTTTTATTATCTGTGAATATAAGTGAATTAACGTTCTCCCGCAGCTCTGACACAAACTGCCTACGGATTGTCATCAATGGACGTCCAGGACACACCGAGAGGCTAATGCCTTGTAAAAATAGGCAAGCACGGTTAAGGCTCTAGGGAGGCATACGTAGTATATGTCCTAGCCAGCCAAAACGCCTTCGCAGGATGACACTAGATACTAAATGTGATGTATTGGTTTGGGGGCTTTAAGTAAAACACGACTGTGACAATTATGACGGGTTTAATTTTATACTAGTTTAACTGTCTATGCTCCTCAGAGCTCTAACTGGGAATGCAGGCACACAGCAGACATACTACATACACGCACACGTTCGTACATCTTCTGTCGCCCTCACACACAGTCTCTTTCACCACCACCCCTGAATTTTATTTAATTTTATGTAGAGGAGGTGTTGCTTTCACACACATATCTCACACTAAGGGTTGCTACTTCAATTGACTCACCTCTGTGTTCCTTACCAAGTCAAACCACCGCACACCTAATTTTCTTCTAAGACACCAATTCTCAAATCTCAGAATCTGTGAATATAAGTTAGTGAGCTAACATTCTAATGTCATAGCGTGCCGCTTGTTATTATGCAATTGGCAATAGATGCCGAGTTGTGCAGACATCATAAACATAATTTTATCACAATGCAGAGACGGATTTTTTGAGTATTGATTTTTTAAATTTTTTTATTTACCTTTTTGTACATACAAGTCATTATTTCGTATAAAATCAGAATCATGACATAATAAGTCATTATTTCGTATAAAATCAGAATTATGACATAATGTCAAAGTAATTATTTCGCATAAAATGAGAATTATGACATAATGTCGAAGTCATTGTTTTGTATGAAAAAAATGCATACTGTAGAAAGTTTTATTCGCAGTAATATTTGTCATGTAAAATTTTTCGGTATATTGACTCTAATATGCTGAAAAATAATACATTACCAATTATTTTATTTTGCTAACACTTTAAGTTATCCTGGTAAATTAAAAAAAGCCATTAGCTTCATGTTACTTGCGATCTCTACCCAGGATGTTATGTACAAATATTTATTATAACTGTATAAATATGTACGCATATATTCAGCCTAATCTATATCCTCTTATGGAAACAATTGTATGGAAGTCGCTGGACCTTTAAATTTGGCAGTCGTTCCGCCTTTGCCTATGAATAATTTTTCTGACAATAACCAGGAACAAAAGCATTAGCAAAATAAGTTCTTACGTGAACTGCATAATAAATAACAGTGACGTGCTGCTATTTCTAATTTTATACAAAAAAATATTTAAGCACACATATCCAAATTTTTGATGACCAATGCTAAATTTAACTCGTGGTGTAGTTTGCGCGTTAGTCTACCACGCATGAGGTCACGGGTTCAATTAACGACGAGGTATTTTTCAAAATGTATTTAATATATATTTATTTATTAACATACAAAAAACACAACATTAAACAATTTATATTTTCCATTGTCCGACCCGCTAAAGTCGGGAGTAAAAACCGTTATTTTTTTAACAGTTTTGTTTTCTCGTGCAAGTCAGCAGTGGCGGTACGTCACAGGAGCACGTGATGCACTTGTCTCCAGTCACCTTGTCTCCAACGTTGAGGAGCTGCTTGCCGTAGAAACACTTCATATCTGCAGCAGGCTTGGTGGTGTATCCAGCAGTTGATTTCTTAACTATCTTGTCGATGGGCGCCGCTGCAAATTAAAAAGGGGAGGAGCATAACATTATAAATATGATATCAAATTTTAATTGAATTGATTTTTTCAGTTGTCCATATAAATAAGATGATGATACGGCCCCTGCACGAGATGTATCAACTAAATCCCAACACTCATCTATGGGGCCACAACTGGAAGTTCTATCGTCTTAAATTCTACCTCAACCCTAAGAAAAACTTCCTTCCCAGTAGGGTAGTTTCAGCCTGAATCAAATTGCCAGGCCTAGTTGTCCACTTCACTACGGTCAACCAGTTCAAAAACGGATGCAGAAGGCAAACAAGAAGCAGTACAAAACCAGCAAAAGCTGCCTGCCTATAACAATAATAATTATTATTATTATTTCATTTTGAGTGTGTCCAAATTCTTGTACTTGTCGGTACAATGCCAATGGCATTTGCAAAAACGCTATTTTAACTATTAAGGTTAAAAAGTAGCATCAACCTGTTAAAATTATTATTTATGTTCCATTAAATAGGTAATTAGCAGATAGTTAGCAATGAACATAATTAAACTTTTTAAATAATTTAAATAGGCTTATAATTTCACATTTCAATTTCTGAATTCAACATCCCAAATAAACATTTTGTAGATTCGCATCTTTGGCACTGGACCGAGGATGTTGCCTTCCAAACTTATCGTCTTTGTTAAAATGTCAATTGCAAAAATTTATGTAATAGAATACTTACGACACTTCCATTCAATGGGGCAACATTTGTTTCCAACCTCGAAGTAAACCGGAGCACACTTGTCATACAGCTTCCCTCCATCAGACAGCCCGATTCCGCACTCTACGTCCCTGCACCAGGGTGCCTTGATAGTTCCGTCATATTTCTTACTGCAGATGCACTTCTGGCACCTTCCTTCGGGGTAGAAAACCTGGCCCTCTTTGTATACCGTGGAGTTCCAGGAACATTTCGGAAGAGCGTCGATTGCCTTCTTATCTAAAAAGGGATTATTGTAACAAGTATGGTGATCAGATGGCAAAGGTGAAAATAAACAGAACTTAAAATAAACACAGATGGAGACAACAGATTCCAGCAAGTAAAAACGAAAATGTTAACAACATTTTGAATGTGTACAAATACTTGTAAACAAATAATAGATTATGCCCATGCTGGGCTAATATCAAATATTATTGATATCCCAACAGAGACAGAGAAATTCTGGAAACGAATGTGGATTATCTAGGGACAAAAAATTACGAAACACGTCATCAAATTTGAAACGTTCTGTGGGAAATTTTATTTTTATATCCCTATTCCCGTCTTGGGATAAATCCAGATTTGTGCAAGTATTTGAACACGACCCAAAATGTTCTGTGAGATTTCATACAAATAGAACCTCCGAAATTTGTCATGAATGGTTATCAAATGATGAGCGGAATGGGAAATGTTGTAATACATCAAGTAGCCACTTAATCCAGCCAATGACAGGTCATAAATGTTGATCTCATATTGATGAGTTAGCATTTTTTTTTCTTTCTTTTCTAACTTTTAACTCACTTTTATGTACATGTAATTTATTTGTGGTAATTTTACGATGAGAATATTTTTCTTTCTTTTTTACCTATTTTTGTTACTACCAGTGAAAACCTCTAATTGGTCTACTCTGTTTTCTTTTAATGTTTATTATAATGATTATTTGACTGTTGGTTTTCCTATAAATAAATAATAAGCCCTGTAAACGACTAGATAATTCACATTCGTTTCCAGAGTTTCTCTGTCTCTGTTGGAATATCACGAAAATGTTAGTTTTTTTAGCATATTATCTACGTTTTTTTTTATTTAAAGGAGAAGATTATAATAAATATATTGTTATTAAAACATGGATAACCATGGTATTAAGTATCTTAGGTACGTGTATAATAAGAGGGTGTACGGGAACTTGCTTTGGATGCAGTTTCTGGAATCAATGTGATTGAAACACTTTTCATAGACAGAAATGTGGCGATTGGAATGAGCTATGACGTGGTATTCCCAGTTCATTTTCGAAAAATAAGGAATTAGTGCATAATGCAGTAAATTATTCATGGTGCAATACGAGAAGTGTCTTAATCGATACAATTTAAAACAGTATTTAGAGTTTTCTTTTTATTTGTTCATTGATATTTGCTTATTTAAATAATAGGATTGAGCACATACCACAGACTTCTCTGTCAGAGCAACAGTTGGCAAAAGAGAATTGCTTCAAGCAGGTATTGGACGAATCGGAAAGGAACTCAGGACAATCAACAGCTGCACATTCAAAGCTCGCCCTAGATACAAATCACAAATCATTTCAAAATAATGTAAACAGAAATACACCTTCTTTGTAAATAGCACACAAATAAATACAAAACTTAAACATATTAATTTAACGTGATAACAGATTTTTTTATGTTAATCATCATAAGGACGAATGAGTAACTTTATTGATTAATCTTGACTAAAATTGCTTTTAGTAAACATACCTGGTTGTAGGACTATTTTTGCTGCAAAAGCATCCGACAAAACAGTTTGGCAATTGAAGTGAATCCGGAATAGTTTCATCAACTTTATAGAACTTGTTTCTAGAAAATAATTAAAATTTCTAAATAATGATACTCTGAATTTGATCGAAATAGTCAGTAGGTACTCCATTAATTTGATCTGCATACGCTTTAAGTACATTCGAGAAACATATCTGCGAAATATGACAGCAAAAAAGCCGAAATGCGTGTTTAATTAGAATGAATAAATCGTATTTTTTTGACTTTGTGAAGATTACAATATTAACTAATTAAAAACGTGATAAAGTGCATTATTTAATGTTTCTACCCTTCTCAAATGATTGTTTTTAATTTAAAAATATCCACAATAATGATTATAATTTTTTTCTAGAACTTTTTACAAGGATAGCGGATCTTTTGAATTTATTTATACAGATATCATCAAAACCACCAAATAAAAACGAATTTATCAAATTAAAAAAAAAAAAAATCTTACTTGTAATAGCACTGAGTGGCATTCAGAGGTGTTTTTGAAATTGGGCAGTCATATCGAACAATGCAGTCGTTTGGGAAAATAGGTTTACATCCAATCTCAGTGTAGTGCCTGTATGGAGAGCCCACCTTCTTTATACATGCCTGGGATACGCCTATAATTAAATTTTAAATAATTAGATGGAGTAAACAAATAATAGAGTACTCAAAAATTTAGAGAGTTTAACAAAAAAAAAAACAAGACCAAATATCATGAAATTTTATTTCATACTTTTGTGCGTACTATATTGGGCCAATTGAGTCTTTTAAATTTGATTTTTCTGTATAATTCTTTAGAAAATGAATAAATCGTGTCCTTTTTTCTTTAGAATTTTTTTTGAAATACATGCATTTAAAACTGACTACAAAATGAGTTTAA
This sequence comes from Micrasema minimum, assembly GCA_022494985.1. Lineage (NCBI taxonomy): Eukaryota > Metazoa > Arthropoda > Insecta > Trichoptera > Brachycentridae > Micrasema > Micrasema minimum. Next base: position 18 of record JAGVSP010000037.1, on the reverse strand, counting down.
ATGCGAAAGCAAAACGTT